>OX637874.1:15150772-15749630 GCA_951802675.2 Boloria euphrosyne
GAAAAAGGTTCTTTTATAATTTTACCCAAACACAGGAAGTTGAAGTTAGGTGCAAAGCCAATTTCGCGAAATAATTAAATTGACACTTAGACCCTAGACTTACAACCCTTGAAACAAACAAAATAAACAAACACTTACATATTGTTTTACACCGCAAAGAACACATCCAATTAAAATATTTTTGAATTTCAGGTAGGACGGTTGCTCAAACAGTTCCTGCCACAACTGCAGACGACGTTCGTGAAGGGTCTGTCGGATTCCCACCGGCCGGTGCGCGTCAAGGCCGCCTTCGCGCTGTCGCAGCTCGTGGCCATACACGCGCGCGCCGACCCTCTCTTCCTCGAGGTGCACAACGGCGTCAAGAACGCCGAAGATATCTGCGTGAAGGAGACCATGCTGCAGACACTGCGCAGCGTGATCACCGTCTCTAGCGACAAGATGTCGGATCAGACGGCTCTGGTGCTCCTGGCCATGCTGACGTCCCCGGCGCTGCTGGCGCACCCCGAGGACCCGCCGCGCGGCGTGGCCGGCGGCTGCCTGGGCGCGCTGCTGCACCGCCTGCCGCCCGCGCACCGCGACGCCGCGCTGCTGCACCACGTGCTGGCCGCCGGCCACGCGCCCAGCGCGCACGCCGCGCACGCCGCGCACGCCGACGACTGGCTGCTCGCGCACGGCCGCTCCACCGCCCTCTTCGTCGCACTCAAGGAAACGCCAGACCAAGTCTACCGGGATCACTTCGAAGAGAAAATAGACAAAGTCCTGTTGAGCTACCTCGCCAGTGATAAGACACCCATAGTGTGCAACGGTATAAGAGGCATCGGGTACTTGATATGCTATTTGCTTAAAAGCGACAGACCTGTGCCGCCGAATATTCTGTCACAGTTTGTTAGGGTGAGTGTATTTTAAATTAATGAAAAGAAGTACTATAATTAATTATGTCATCATACAAGAAACTGAATAAGAATGAATTTTCGCAGAGCATGAACCACAGCAACAACGACGTGAAGCAGCTGCTGGCGCGCGCGAGCACGCAGCTGGCGCGCGCCGGGCTGCGCGCGGAGGGCGCGGGCGCCGACGTGCTGCGCGCGCTGCTGCCCGCGCTCGTCAACGGCACCAAGGAGAAGAACACCTACGTGCGCGCCAACTCCGAGCTGGCGCTGCGCGCCGTGCTGCGCCTGCCGCACGACGAGACCTTCTACCAGGTCTGTTTGCTGTCTGCCGGAATGTATCACAGTCGATGGAGTCACTATTGTTCAAAGCCAATAAGATCTAACTGATGCTTTTTGAGAAGCAATGTTTTGTTTCACTAATCCATACTAATATACTTATACTAATATTATAAATGCGAAAGTAACTCTGTCTTTCTGTCTGTCTGTCTGTCTGTTACCTTTTCACGCCTAAACCACCCAACCGATTTTTCTGAAATTTAGTATGTAGATAGTTTGCATTCATGAGAAGGAAATAGGCATATTATTTTTTGGAAATTCAACCCCTAAAAGGGTTAAAAGGGGTGGCAAAGTTTGTATGAGAAAAATATTTTTATTGCACATTTTTGCATGAAACTTTGAATTAAATGCTTTTTAGTACAAATGATGAAACACGTATTTCAGGGTTTTTCGAAATTCACCCCCATTGGGGGTTAAAGGTGGTGGCTAAGTTTGTATGGGAAATTTAATTCTATTGAAATATTTTGCGTGACACTGAAATAATGCTCTGCAATACAAATTATGAGATACATATCTAAGCGTTTTTTGAAAATCAACCCCTATTGGGGTTAACGGGAGTGGCACAATTTGCGTAGGAGAAATATTTAACAGTAATTTTTACCATAAGTCCATAACAATGAACCACGTACATCAGTTTATCATTAACGAAAAACACACAAAGAAATTATGATACACATAGTAGCAAAATTGGTTAAAAATAGGAAATAAGTTTTAGAAAGCGCAGCAGTGGCGGCACGGCCGCGGCAGGATGCTACACAGTAGTTTTCAGAAAAGAGGGCCAGAACTTTAAATGGGGAATCAGTCCTTGGTACATTATAAGTAACAGTATATAAGCAAAAATGTTTATTTTATTCACTCTTAGCGCATATATTTTAAACTAGCTGACCCAGTGAACCGAGAGAGCAGATTGATTAAAAAAATTAATGTAACATTATTGTCCATGTATTTTGGTGCATGGGTTGCATGCACTGCACTCTTCAGTTCAGCACCTTGTGATACACGACATTATGTATTTGAGCTTATTGATTTTAAAACAACCTACTTACATAATCCGATAAATGCTGTATTTATTTAAAACAAATACGCAATGGAAGACTCCAGTTTGTTAATATGTTTGTTTTGTTTTAGCAATGCATGTCCCTGCTGGAGGAGGGCGGGCGCGAGGCGCTGAGCGACGTGGTGACGCGCGTGCTGCGGCGCGCCGTGGCCGACGGCCGCGACGAGGACCTGGACTACACGGTCGTCACCTGAACTGTGTGGCTGTCATATTTATAAATATAACTCTTTATACATATAAACTCTTTCATTTATATATACTGTACGGTGCAACAAATTGTTATTAATCATTTCACACGACACGCGCTTTCATTATTAATTTAAATCATAAAGGGCGTACTCACTATTACCTACCAATTTTAGCATCTAGCAGTTATCATTCTAATAGTGTATTAGGTTAGCAAGAACCGGTACATTATTAAATGGTCCTTTGAGCTGGATTAATCCAGCAAGCAATATGGATGCGGATAATCTATGGATGTTTGATCCATATGATAATTATGTACGATGAATGAGCTTTAATTTAGTTTCGTCAATTAAATTTGTCCCAATTCCCAGTCTGGTTAAGCTGAAATTTAACATATATTTGGTTTTTATGACTAAATGATTACATTATATCAATTTCATCCCTAATATGATATGAGCATCAATTAATGTTTATAAATTTGTATGTAATGAAAATATCTACATGAAAATGGGAATTAAATAAAAACAAATTATCACATTTTTACTTATATTATTAACAAATATTGGTTACTTAACACAAAAATATAAAATTTTGTGTGTAAAACTTTCTATGAAACTATTAAACATTTTCTTAATTCAGTATTTGTTTTTTCTTTCAATTAAATATGAATAAAACTACGCATTGATATTTGATCATGAATGAAAATTATGAATTTTAAACAATAAGAGCATATTGTTTTCACAGGTAAATTCAAAAATCATATACAAATATTACTCAGTATATTTTTAAAACAGTGACTTATACAAACTAGATACAAACATCTAAAATTCTTTACCTACATAATATGGAATGTAAATGCTAAACACTTCATTCTACTGGATTTATTAGCAAAAGTAAATTAAAATTCTTCTTTTGTATTTTTCCTTTCAAAACCTCTGTTTTTAAGTTCAATGTTACAGTCCTCTCTATTAAGGTTAGATAAGGGAACGCGTTCCAATTCCTTTTCATCTTCACCAATAATCACCAACTCTGGTGGCATTCCAGTAATGAATTTTACTTCGACGCGCTCATAACCTGGAGCATCGTCCATTATGAATTTCTTTACTTCAGGTAGGCGGTTTAAGGAGCAACCTCGACATGACTAAAAAATAAGTGGGCTATTAGATAAAAAGCGAAAATAAGAAGGAAAGAAAAGGGGGCGTTAAGTGCTTCTTTATTTACCTCGATCCTGGCAGAAACAATATCAGATATTTCATAACTATAAGTGAAGACTAGAGTGCATGATGCAATCAGAAGTAATTTAAAAATGTAAGACATTTCTACATAGAAATTTAACTTATAGTAACTACTTTCTCTAATCTCCACTCTATGCTGTCAGGCGCACAGCACAAAACAATAATAGCGATTAGCGGGCAGGCGTCAGTGGTCAGCTGACACTTGACATTACACTTACAGAAGTAGAAATTAGAAACTAGAGAGTCACTGACCTCTATAATACCACTGGACTGGCTGTTGTCAACGTGCTTTTGTGACTGTTTGATATTCGCCATTTTGGCGCTGTCCGCCGCTGTCGGACGTAGCGAGAGTTTGTGGTACTAAAACTAATGATGTCGATATCAGCGAGCAAATATCGATAACTTTTAATAATAAGATTTTACAAACAATAGAACTGTTTCAAATAAAGATTTTATTTTTTTTATTTTTATTAACCAATAACCGTATCATCATAATTACTACTTATGTTATATTAACAACGAAAATGCAAAATTACTTTACAGTAAACAAACACTTCTCGCTGTCATTTGCAAAATACGTCAAAATTAGTTCTCGGGATAGTGGCGCTTCAAATGGACATAAAAAAATTGCTGTCAAACGCTTAGAACAGCCAGTCCAGTGGTATCAAAGTGAATAAAACATAAAGTGAGCCAACGGACGTGTCTAGACAGAGCAATCGTGCGGGGTTTGCGAAGGGGGTTGCCGTACCGAGCTGCTATACATTCCGCTCGGTAAGCGTTAGCTAGGGTTGACGCTTTTTAATTTGATTGTTCTAACTAAAAGCTCGTACTATATGTACTGCGGGAGACTGCATGTCATTATCTCGTTTAGATAAGAATTTAAAATTTTTGCATATTATTGTTTACTACATTTTTGTCTATTCTTAGAACGGTTTTTGGGCCAATTACGAATATGACAATATATTTCAAAGTTCAAGATGGCGGACGCGAATTTTTTCATAAAATCAATATAAGTAGGTATCGTTTCCATGGTTTTTGGGGGTGCCGATTATGAATATGACATATTACAAGATTGATGATTATCGTTTCCATTTTTTTAATGTTTGGAAAGGCATTGACGCATACCACGAGTGGTTATGTGGGACTCAAAACTATGTGCTTTCCGTCTGTCTTTTTATTAAACAATCGCAATCTGAAAACTCGTAAATCCAAATATTGAAAATACCATTCAGTTTCGCATTTCTGGATTTTAATAGAATCAGTATCTCAGTTTTTTTTTTACTAACCTAGTTAAGTAATTTGTTATTTTTCTATTTTTGTTTATAATAAAACTCGTCATATAATTCGTTATTTATATTATATGTAATATTAATATATTTCGCCATTCATTTCTTTTCATTTTATTCCTGGTACCCTTTTATATACTCATACTACGAATACACAAATGTAGAACTGATGATATAATATATATATTTGTTTATTTATATATTGTGACAACCCTGCAGCAAAAACAAATGCCTACACAAAAGCGGCTTTTCGCGTGATTTCAAAGGCGTTGGACCACTGGGCCTATTCTTTTCACTGTGCTGGTGGTATTATAGAGGTCAGTGTAGAGAGTAGGACAGTAGAAGGAGAACTATCTTAGGATAGAATAAAAAAGTGTCCCTCAAAATGCATTTAATTTGGGAAGCGCCACCATCGCAAGAGGATACTTTTTGAAGAAAACTCACTTCAACAACAAACAAAAGTAATTAAAACAAAATTAACAATAAAATATGAATTATTCACTAAGCTTATATAACCATATTTTTCATTATAATTAGTTAAATATTTTAGACTACTCAGCACACTAGATACTCCGTTTACAAATATAGTGCAGGTGGACACTTATTTAACTTGTCTCCCATATCGTATAAGATGTTAATCTACTATATATAAAAAAAAGGGTTTACCTTCCTGACGCTATAACTCCAGAACGAACCGATTTCCACGGTTTTGCATTCGTTGGAAAGGTCTCGGGCTCCGTGAGGAGGCAAAGAAAATTCAGGAAAAAATTCAACAGAAAAGCGGGAAAATCTTTTTAACTATACTAAAGAGGTTAGAGGTTCCTATAAAATATATGAACAACAGAATTTATCACTAAACCTATCAAGATCTATATATTGATTTAGATCCAAGGCCTTGTAGATCAATGTAATTTTTACTAAGCACTATAGTATAATATTTTTCAAGCTGCTGTCCAATTAACATAAAAATACCTAGTTGTATTTGTCACCAGTCACACTGTTGCCCATGGAGGTTTAATTAAAGAAGAGGAGGACGATCGTGCAATGATATTCTAATAAACAGATATGTTATACGCTCACTGCGATCGCTAAGTTGTCTCAATGCCTAATTAATTAAACGTTATCTCAATAACTTTATCTACTTGTACTCATAAACAGCTAACTTCACAGATAATACTTACCGACGGCAGCGCGTTACTGTCACTGTTGTGACAACGTGAAGTTAGGCATTGAGACAACATAGCGATCGCAGCGCCTCCTTGGTTTGACAATATTTCTGAGACACTACATTGTAGGGCCTTGGTTCTCCTGGTTTCTAATCTCCATGATGCCTAACTTCACGTTGTCACAATAGTGACAATACTTATAAACAACTAACTTCCCGTATATTATCTATACTCTTTGAACTAACTTCACAAACGGCCTTTTCCAATTACAGCACTTAGGCGCATTTTGCGGCATAATGCTCAACGTTGAATGTTCCAACTACAACAGCGCCTCGCACAATCGAACACTGCTTTTGCGTGATGCTGTGTTAAAAAAATAAATATACCGATTACCGTGTATCGATGAAGGTTACAAGAGTAATAACATTATCTATACTCTTTGGTAATAACATTGACTTTTTTTTATATTCCACGTTTATAATGTGAATACAATTTTATTTTAGAATTCAAAACTATAAACATATTTATTTTGCAGAAATATATAATCGAATCATTATATTCACGTTCCAATTAGCATCAGCACAAATCGGCATTGTGCGCCACTGAGTCGCATTATGCTCTGTAATTGGAAAACAGGGAAATACTACTTACCGACGACAGCGCGTTGTAAATTCTACAAATTTTCAAGGACAGGCTGGTAATGCTTTAGAGTTTAGTATAAAGCGATGGTCCAAAGAGTATAGATAATATACTGGGAACTCCTGTGTGCTTACTCTTCAAACTAATTTCAATTCTAATCTAATGCCAATACGATTCCAATGTCAATTTTGAAGTCACGTGATTCGGTACTCTTGAAAACAATATTGTCAACATTGGATTGAAATTGGGATTGCCCCGCGATTATTTTGTTAAGAGTGAAGTTAGCTATGTTACGGGCCGCAATAGTGTTCTGTGTCGTTCTTCTTAAGGCCTTATTACACCTTCCTAAATTTAGTCGTCCTAATTAGGATTTAGGAAAGGAAAGCAAAATGATGTTTCTGATTACACTATCCTAAATTTAGTAACCATAGACGAATTTACAGATTAAGTATAAGTTTCTACGAGTGCAACCATAGAGTATATTACTATATTATATAACGTTTTCATTAACTATAATAATAATTTTTATCGTTTTTATTCCAAAGATATGTTTTTATCGTTTATATTCAAAAGATATGGCATATCTTTATATAATTGAATAATATTAATTAGGATCTCTCTTTCCTTTGCCATTAAACTCGTTACACTTTAACAAAATAACATTTAATTTTTAAAAAATTTTAATAACATGTGCACACGCACTACGCAGTCGTCACGTTTATTATAACAATAATAAAAGTACTCTCTTTGGTCAGTCCAGAACAAAAATCATAGAAATAATACACCAAAAATACTTGCTGTCCACAGATTATTAAGGTCGACTGAATTTAGCAACCATACTTCATCCTAATTATTATATTCACGTTCCAATTAGCATCAGCACAAATCGGCATTGTGCGCCACTGAGTCGCATTATGCTCTGTAATTGGAAAACAGGGAAATACTACTTACCGACGACAGCGCGTTGTAAATTCTACAAATTTTCAAGGACAGGCTGGTAATGCTTTAGAGTTTAGTATAAAGCGATGGTCCAAAGAGTATAGATAATATACTGGGAACTCCTGTGTGCTTACTCTTCAAACTAATTTCAATTCTAATCTAATGCCAATACGATTCCAATGTCAATTTTGAAGTCACGTGATTCGGTACTCTTGAAAACAATATTGTCAACATTGGATTGAAATTGGGATTGCCCCGCGATTATTTTGTTAAGAGTGAAGTTAGCTATGTTACGGGCCGTAGGTGTAATAAGCCCTTTATTACGATAAACCAGTAATATGGCTTTAAAATGCTTTATCCTTTCAAAAAAAGTACTCTCACTCAAGAGTAGCGTTTACGGTGCGCCAAGCCCGATCCCGATTTCACTTAGTTCCCCAAAATGGACACGCAATTTAAAAACAATGTGGCGCTAGCGTCCAACTCAAGAGTACGAAACGTCACAATTCCAATGTCGATCGATCGGAATTAAATTCAAGAGTAAAGGCCTTATTACACCTTCCTAAATTTAGTCGTCCTAATTAGGATTTAGGAAAGGATAGCAAAATGATGTTTCTGATTACACTATCCTAAATTTAGTAACCATAGACGAATTTACAGATTAAGTATAAGTTTCTACGAGTACAACCATAGAGTATATTACTATATTATATAACGTTTTCATTAACTATAATAATAATTTTTATCGATTTTATTCCAAAGATATGTTTTTATCGTTTTTATTCAAAAGATATGGCATATCTTTATATAATTGAATAATATTAATTAGGATCTCTCTTTCCTTTGCCATTAAACTCGTTGCACTTTAACAAAATAACATTTAATTTAAAAAAAATTTTAATAACATGTGCACACGCACTACGCAGTCGTCACGTTTATTATAACAATAATAAATGTACTCTCTAGAGGTGAGTGATAAATAATGTCACAGTGAAAAAATCACCGTGATCTGCCTTCTTGGAATGTCACGGTGATTTATTTCAAAGTAACAACGTTCCAAAAAATAACAACGTTCCAAAGTCACAACGTTTTAAAAGCAGTCACTGTGACTGTCAATGTTACGTGTCACTTGTCAGTGACAGACGATAGTTCTTTAGAGCTGCGTTTATACATAATATGAAAAGTAACCTTATTTTTAAATCCATACAACTCAAAATCATATTTATTTTTGGAACATAGGATTATAAATGATATAACATTAAAAACCATATTTCTATCGTCATAAGACTCAATATCAAAAGGATTCGTTTCATATTAAGCGGCTAAATTAGATTCTACTTGTTTAAGTAGTATTTCTGAGGAATTGAAAACGTAGCGAATTTATTCGTGTTTTTTTATAACACAACGAACCGGCAAGTGTGACTTTTTTTTAATTTCTACGCTAAGTGCTACCTACGCTTTCTGTTATTGACATATTCGACATCTTACATGATACAATACATAATATTTATTTATTTAATTTACGCGCACGATCAGACATTAAATATTATTTTTATATTTATCTTATGAGTCTTAGTTAACTCATAAACTTTAACTTATATTATTAATAACTATCAAGCAAAAAGCTTTTGACTCGCGACTCACCCTTGCTTCGCTTGGGATCGTCCCTAGATGTAGCGCGAGCAAGCGAGGGTGAGTCGCTAGTACAAAATATTTAACAGGGGCTGCAGCACTGACCTCTATAATACCAATGGACTGGCTGTTGTCAACGTGCTTTTGTGGCTGCTTGATATTCGCCATTTTGGCGCTGTCCGCCGCTGTCGGACGTAGCGAGAGTTCGTGGTACTAAAACTAATGATGTCGATATAAAGATTTTTATTTTTTTATTTTCATTAATGAATAACCGTATCATCATAATTACTACTTATGTTATATTAACAACCAAAATGCAAAATTACTTTACAGTAAACAAACATTTCTCGCTGTCATTTGCAATATACGTCAAAATTAGTTCTCGACCCTCTCGCTAGTGGCGCTCCAAATGGACACAAAAAATTGCTGTCAAACGCTTAGAACAGCCAGTCCAGTGGAATTATAGAGGTCAGTGGGCTGCAGTGTATAATTAAACACATTTTATTTTTTTAAAATTTAATTATATATAATGTTACAGCATACTCATTATATATGCCTCAGATTGTATTCATAATAATAATATAACAAAACTTGGTTATGCTTTAACTCTTCTTTATCCACCAAAAATATTAAATAAATATTCAAATAATAATAAGTATTGTGTATCAGTGGCGAAGAGTGAAATTTTAGCAGAGGCCTACAGTTTAACCTATTACCTACAGTTTTATAAAACAATTCACAAAAATAAAGAACGTAATCGTGATAATTTTTCCTTTTCATATTAAGCCAATTATCGTTATTTTTTAAATATGTAACCTATATAATATATATAAAATATTATAGCAAAATACAATTAACACTTACTCAAATTGAATAATAAAAATATTATTATTTTTAACACTATATTTTACAAACGAAGAACAATACGTTTTAAGGATTTTTTATATATAAAATACCGCCATCTGTTAACATCTGTTTGAACGACTTCATCTTACTGAAGAGATTGATTTATTATTTATTTATCAAGTGAACTACTAAATTAAACGTAAAATGTGTAGATATGGGGGTTTATTTATTATATTTCAAATTATATTGGTTGTTAAATTACATAACGCTTTTAAAATAA
The DNA here is from genome assembly GCA_951802675.2 of Boloria euphrosyne. Taxonomy (NCBI): domain Eukaryota; kingdom Metazoa; phylum Arthropoda; class Insecta; order Lepidoptera; family Nymphalidae; genus Boloria; species Boloria euphrosyne. Next base: position 15,161,262 of record OX637874.1, read on the forward strand.
CTTAAGCATAATTTCCCTTGAAACACAAATAAAGGAATAATAAACATGAAAAACAAACTGAATTATTACATTATTAATTATTACATAAAATGTATTAAGTTAAATTCTAAATATTTTTATTAAAATATGTGACCTGCACTTTATTAGTTTATTAAAAATTACGTAAAATGTAAGAAATGTAACCTTCTGGCAACACAGGTGTCATCCGATGTCAGTGACGTTTCGCTTGAGTGGCCACTGGCCAATATGGCGACTGCGATTTGTCTGTTATCACCATTAGAATTAAACGAAATACTCGACAATCCGAATTTTGCGGATATATGTTGTCGACTCGAAATGTTTATTTTTTCATGTTTTATTATTCAGCTAAGGTTTCGATCGAGTCTACCGTACCCCTTCACGGAATTATTAATATAGATAAACGCGAAAGTTTGTTACTCTTTCACGTAAAAACTACTGAATGTATTTTAATGAAACTTTACAGTAATATTGCTTATTCATCAGAATAATACATAGGATACAATTTATAAAAATATTGTGCGAATTGTCCAAAATATGATGATAAATATCAAGTAAGTAGGACAAATTAGGACTACCTCTCGTCGCAAGGTGTATTAACTTTTGCCGTATTTGTTTATTGTTTGGAACGTGCCAGCCATATTGACTAAATATCTGACGAATATTTTCTTCTACACAGAAAACATTTTATATCATTATCACTCATATTATCAAAATAATAATGAATATAACTAACCAAATTGTATTTATAAAAGAAACATTTTAATGCAAGCAAGCTGGAGCTCGGCTTGCGTAAATTGTCAGATTATATATTTTTTGTAATTGTGGTATCATCACCAATATAACATAAAAAAAAACTGCGCACGAGTAAGTCAAGGTATCTTTTTTTTACAAACACAAGGTCTTTCACTAATATTTACGAATAGTAAACAATATTAATCAAAATATTCAATTCAGATCCGCCATCTTAGATTTGAAAATGGACCTCATTTTCGCAATCAGCACCCCGAGAAACCTTGAAAATGACACCCTTGTCATTATTGTAAAAAACCGGATGTCCGCCATCTTGGATTTGTAAATGGACCTCATTTTCGCAATCAGCACCCCGAGAAACCCCGAAAATGACACCCATGTCATTATTGAAAAAAAAACCGGATGTCCGCTATCTTGGATTTGAAAATGGACCTCATTTTCGCAATCAGCACCCCGAGAAACCTCGAAAATGACACCCATGTCATTGTTGAAAAAAAAAACTAGTGTTGACTATAGCTAACTTCAACATGTAGATTTTCGTGTGACGGTGCTGCGCGCGCATCATAAAAATTCACTCTCATAATTTTTTCATAACGCGCTTTTGAAGTTTATATCATTTGATAAGATACACCGCTGAAATTTATACCTTGTCGATCGAACGTTTATATTAAAAAAACAATATTTATATTATATTTTATGATCTACTTACCCACAATTGTTTATTGTATATATATACACGATTTTTGTTTTAAAATTAATCATAAAACTTAGGGAGATACGATTAAAAAAAGTTTACTTTAAAAACTGTTTCATAAAACAATATGTCGACACTTAACAATAAAACATAATATGATATTAATCCTTACCTATATAAATAAGTTACTCATCACAAGTATTTAATTTTGAACAAAATTGCTCTTGGCATCATTTGATTTCTATTATAAATGTATATCTTACGAGATCGAAATTATTATTTTGTTGCGAAGTTGAGTTAACAACTATGATATAGTTAACTTCGCAACAAAATAATGATTTAAATAAATGTAAATCGCGTGCAAGACACCGGTAGCTCTGTGAGATACCGCTAAACTCGAAAAAAAAATTGGTTTCCAGCCTTAGAACGCGGACGTAGTAAATAATAAGTCAATGTTAAAGTCAATAATACTTTAAAGTTCTAAGTAGATACCCAAAGATTAGTAATTTTATTTTAAAAAAGCGTTTAAACAAATAGCGCTTTTATGTACGCGCTTAAAAAAATAAGTATAACGTTTAAACGTGTAGTCAATTTAAAAGCGCTTATCACTTCTCTAGTAACAAATGTAACAATTAGCAAAAAGTTAATGTAGTGACCGAGTATCACTGTTACTAAAGGAACAGCTGTCACATCGGAACCGAAGTGACAAAGTCACGGTGATTTTTCACGGTGACTTTTATGGAACTGGAACGACAGTCACAGTGACTACAAAATAACGTTTTTCCCCATCTCCAGTACTCTCTTTGGAGTCCAGAACAAAAATCATAGAAATAATAAACCAAAAATACTTGCTGTCCACAGATTATTAAGGTCGACGGAATTTAGCAACCATACTTCTTCCTAATTAGGTTACTTTTTAGGATAATAACTTGCTAAATGCGATTACACTTTCCTGAATTTAGTAACTAAATCATTTAGAACACTAAATTTAGGAAGGTGTAATAAGCCCTTAAGCCCCCTGGTCTCTAATCTCCATGACACATAATAACACAGGTCACGTCACTGTGACAGTCACACAAAAAGCACAAAAACACAAGTTTCAACAAGTCAGTGTTGTAATTTTTGTATTTTGAAATTTTATAAAGTTGAAGAAAAAATGTATTATTAGGAGTTAGGAATTTGAATAAAAGTATGAATCATCAACTTACGGTTATTTATACTAAAGTGAAGCTGATATTATGTTAAATGTATCAAATAATAACAAATAATATTTTTGAAATAAGACTGACTCACATGTTATAAATTATAAAGATGCAAGAAGAACATAGAAGAGCTATACAAAACAACTTTATATCATTAGTAGAACAAACGGATCTAGATGTGATGGTAGCAGCTCTTTATGAAAAAGGAGTTTTTTCTGAACAGATGAAAGAAGTATATGAGGTAACAATTCGTTTATAATTTTTACATCGATATTCCTATTAAAACTATTGCTACTCTGGTAAAATACTTAGCAGACGACTTTGTATTTTATAAAACAGCACAACAAACATTTTTATAAAAGCTTGGAAAATCCCACCCTTTAAAGTAATTTCCACACCACACACTCCACAGGGTTCATATGACAAGCACAATAAGCATATAATTTTTAAGTGTCACACTATCCACACATGGATAGATAACATTAGAAGTAAAAAAAATCACATTTAATTTTTTTCTTTCAATATGTTATAGGATACAAATAAGGATGCTAGAAATAGAAAACGTTTATTATATCGGGACATCACACGCCGTGGACCACAAGCATTTGGTCATCTTCTAGATGCTCTTAGAGAGAATGGATATTGGGACTTTGTGCGTGATTTAGATCCAAATAGCTACCTTCACCCGCGAAGACCCAGAAATCCTACTCCTGGCACAAGTATAATTTACTTCTATAATTTTCTAAAATACAAATTGAAAATGTTCTTTAGCTTATGAACATAAATATGACTCACCTGAACAAAATAGACAGTCGAGTTTTTCATTTCTGCAAGACAAAGTATAGCATTAGCAATAAGCACATTTAGAAACAAAACTTAGAACTAGTTATAAATAGTAAAGTTATAAAAAAATATTCCTGCCTATTATAATATGTATAAAATTGCTTGTAAACACTGACTTTTATTATTAATAATAATTTTGGAACAAAAAATTACTTTCACATACTATTTTTTCAGGTAAAAGCTCTGGTGACAGCAATTATGTGAGCATTCGCACTGAAAAGAATAAAACTAAGACTGGATCAGATGTTAATAAAAGTGAGTCAGCTATGAGTAATATCAAGCAAATTCTATGACCACTGTTGTAATATGACCATTTGTTTGTAGATGTGACAACTGCGCCCACACCTCCTGCTCCACCTCCAGCACCACCTACGGCCCCACCTGACACGAAAGATGTTGTGGATCCTACTGAAATTCCTCGCTTTGAAGTCAAAAAATCACAAAAATTTGTTGAAGATAACAATGGAGGTTTGAAATATATTTATATAACTTTGGAAAACATTTATGTTTGATATAAATATTTAATTTTTTTGTTTCCAATTTAAATAAATACATTAGAAGATTGTACCAAAAAGTATATAATATGGTGCCATATATATGAATTAATTTTATCAATAATTGTGGTCAGAAAAGATTTGCTGTCACCTTGCTTGGCAGGGTGGTAATCATTCATGATGCTTTAACTATTATAAGAGGCCACACTTTGTCAGTGAACATGGTCCATGATTTCACTTTACGGTCGACACTGCTACTGAGCCCGGCCCGTGTGTGACAGGCATCGCGCTGTACAGGACGCGCGGGCGCCAGCGCGGCCTGCTCGTGGTCTTCAGCTACATAGAGTTCGACGGCATCGAGCCGCACCGCAACGGCGCCGACGTCGACTGCAAGAAGCTCAAGTATCTCTTCACCGAGTTCGGCTTCAAGGTGCTGGTGTACCAGGACCTCACCAAGGAGGTCAGTGAAAATGCGTGCTACATTTTGTCATATATACATAGTTAAGTATTCGATCCGTCACTATTTTCGTCACTATTGGCAGGATGTGTAGTAACATTAAAGTTATTTTAAGAAAATATGTTTCTAATTATACATACTAAAATATTTCTTCGCGTTTTCTTGTTTCCATGTGCTGTTATTATTTAGTACAATGTTGCGTGACGCGCAGGAGACGCTGGAGACGCTGCACGGGCTGAAGGAGGCGGTGGTGGGCGTGGAGTGCCTGTTCATCGTGGTGTCGTCGCACGGCCACGCGCGCGCCGCGTCCAGCGACAACGACTTCCGCTGCCGCAAGGGCGGGCTCGTCAGCCTCTCCTACGTGCTGGAGCGCTTCAACAACCGCAACCTGCCCGCGCTGCGCGGCGTGCCCAAGGTCTTCGTGTTCCAGATCTGCAGGTACCTTCCACCTTCCTTTATGTGATGTTCATGCATTTTGTAATAATGGATCAGGCCATATAGTCTACCTACTACTCTCGTGGGTGAGCAGATAGTAAATGAAAATATCACAGCTGCAATGAATAAATAGGGTAGTTTACTCCATATGAAAAAAATGTAAACATATATTTAGGTAGGCTAAAAGCAGTTGGAAAATGTACGTTTTAGTTCATAAAATAAGAAAAATAATTTTAAAATTTAATCCAAAGTTTTCATGTTTTTTTTAAATCTGTCTTTGAACACCGTGATATAGTAGCCGCCATAGACTAATAATACCTAGACTGATAGTTTCATACATAATTCCGCTCAATATTGAAGTAGCATTAGTATGAATGTGTGCGTAAGTGTCACGTACAGCCAAATAATGTTGCAAGTATTTTGTTCAAAAAAATTGGTACAATTTTTAAAATATATTTGTTTAATTATGAAATATATTTGTTTGCATTTAATTCATGTGAATTATTATTTACATTGTATTCAGATGTAACAAACCGTCAGATAATAATATGACTGGTGATAGGCTTCATTGTTTTTTAATTTTATTATTAATATAATTTTATTATTAATATAATTTTATTATTTATTATTTAATTTTAATTTTAAAGATGTATGTACGTTTGTTTGAGGACACATTTTTCTGAATCTAGTAATCAGATCGTAACCATTATTTTTTATTTGCTTACATTTAATTAAAAAAAATATGATATGAAATAATATTACAAAAAACTTTCACTTTTATCTTAAAACTAAAAACTATTTTAGATTTGATGTAGCGCGAGCGAAGCCGCGAGTTCTACTAGTAAATGAATACAAAAACTTGACAAATTATATCCTAAAACCTTACTCGAGAAACACTCTATCCATTAGTTGAAACAGCATGAAAATTGGTGCAGTAGTTTTTGAGTTTATCGCGAATAGACAAACAGACAGGAGACAAACAGACAGTGGTGGACTTTTTTTCATAACTTGTGGTGATAGTAAATTTATATGAAATAAGGACGGGATATCTAAGTAGAAAAACAATATAAATGTATAATTTAATAATACCAGTATGTATAGGTAAGTAATTAAGTAATCTTAATTACCTTGTAATTGCAATAGTTTTCTAAATTTTTGCCGCTTTGAAGATGCTATCTGCGATAGATTATCCTGTTTTAGTTATTAATAAAATCATATCACTATTCAAATAATAATATAAGATTTAATATAATATGTATATAGTAAATATAAATAATAATTTGTAATTTATAAAAAAAGTGTATAAAAAATATATATTATAATAAAATAAAATATAATATTTTGACTATAGCTGGCAACATTTTTAGTGTAATGCAAATGCTAATGGCGTCTGATTTGTTTACAAATTAATTTTCTTTATAGACGAATGTTTTAATTTAAATTATAAGTTGCCAAATAGTGAATTGAAATGTGATTTTCTTTTTCTTAGTTTTATTATGTGACGTGTTATGACACCCTTTCACTGCACAGCACATGGAGATTAGAAACCAGGAGAACCAAGGCCCTAGAATGTAGTGTCTCAGAAATATTGTCAAACCAAGGAGGCGCTGCGATCGCTATGTTGTCTCAATGCCTAACTACACGTTGTCACAATAGTGACAGTACTCATAAATAGCTAACTTGACAGATACTACTTATTGACGGCAGCGCGCTATAAACTCAACAAATTTTCAGAGACAGACGGGTAATGCTTTAGTATGAAGCGTTGGTTCTCCTGTATCTAACCTCCATGGCACAGCAAGTCATTTTTAAATAAATAAAGCGGGAGCTAAGACTAATGTAAGTACCTAAGTTGTACGTATGTAGTTGTGTAACTTGACAATTGACATTGACACAACGGGAAACGTATCTAGCCATATCTCGAAATCTAGCCACAAAAAGTGGTTACAATTCGCTTGGACCTACACTCCATCTAGGTGTTATACATCTATGGTAGCCGCCATGTTATTACGGCATACGTCAGTGTAAACAGAGATGAATCGACAATTTGTTCAGTGTTTTTACACTAGTATTTTTGAATTCAGTAACAGCACACCAATGATAACTTGAATAATAACTAATTTTTAAATTATAAACAATTATCAGTTTTATACATATTATCTACGCATTTCTTTACAAGTCAATTGTACACACAGAGTAATATAACGTCCACTGCAGTCAGAGTTTTTGTCAAATTACACGAAAAAGAAAAAGTAAAGTTTAAATGCATTTTTATGACACTTATTGATTGAATTAAAATTTGATGTTTCTTAGAATTTTTGTTTTGATAAGCATCACAGAATATTCAAAAAAACATGTAATAACCTATTATGAATAATTTAATAGTTCTTAGTATATTTTAGTGTCTTTTTGTCATTAACATTTTGTCATTAACATATTATGGATGAGCCTTAAGAAGTATTTTATAGGGGCAGCAACCAGGACTACCTGACGCTCCCGGCGAGGGCGCGCACGGACGGCGAGGGCGCGGGGGGCGCGGGCGCGGGCGCGGGCGGGGGGCGCACCGCCGCGGACGGGCAGCCCTGCCCCTCCACGCCGCCGCAGCAGCGTCTGCTACCCCAGCCTCTGGAGCGAGACCTTCAAGATCGCATCTACTCCGATATACTCATTGCGCATTCCACTATTCCGGGTCAGTTGATAGGTTTTTTCATCATATAATCTGATTGCAATACACTGTCGCTTATTTACAATTTATTTATATTAAAATTCGAATGTTTAGACAACATGGTATTTAAATTGTTGTCGTGTCGTAATGTATGTGTGTGTCCGCAGGCAACGTGTCGTACCGCGACGAGGACGAGGGCTCGTGGTACATCAGCGCGCTGTGCGAGGTGTTCGCGGCGGCGGCGCACGAGCGCCACGTGGAGGAGCTGTTCACGCTGGTGGACCAGCGCCTGCACGCCGCGCGCCGCGTGCAGACCAGCTCCGTGGACCGCTGGGGGTTCAACCGCCGCCTCTACCTGCACCCCGGCCTCTACGACCCCGACGAGTGACCCCCACTGGGCACTGGCCCACGGAGACTGAAGTAATATTTTCTATCACGACGTAACTACAACAGTCGCAGCCACTCGGTAATAGTAATAATGAAATATGTGTGAGCCGTCACGGGACGCCTGGCAGGTGTGACACATCGGAATTGTTTTGTATAAGTTATATGCATAAAAGAACAGATTACGACAGGAATCAGATATGGCATACTGAAAAGATAAAGCATTACAAATTTGTTCCATAAAATAATTACTGTTTATTACATACATATTCACTTTTATTAAATACAAAATTTCTAAATTTAAAAATTTATTTGTTATAAATGGCAACTCATGCGGCTCGACGTATAGTACATAATATATTCCATCATATAGCGTGGCGATGCGTCGCCACGAGCTGTATCGCCACGCCAACAAGCAGGTTTACCCTCGCTTATAAATGTCTCACATCAATAAAACAATTGTATTTAGCCCTTTCTAATGTCCCACAGCTGGACACGAGCCATGTACAGTTTATTTAAAATAGATATTATATGCTTATTTACATCGGAGAAAGATATTAAACCTATCTACATACCTTGTAAAGTTTTGTAAATTATGAAGAAAAATAAATACTGTGAGTTGCTCAAGAGCAACAAGGACGTGCCAATGTTTATATTACTTTCGATTTTTATATGTAACGCTGTATGTGTATACGCATTATTAAGCGAAAGTCTAGTATAAGTGTTATTCATCTGACCACTGCTATTGTACACAGTACACTTATATACACTTATTTGTAGTAGGTACGTTGTTTCATGTATCATAAGGTTTAGCTCGCGTTAGACGTATAAAATTCAATGTATGCCTCGATAAAATTACAGTCTGTCTGTCTGAGTAGACACTCGAAATTTTTCTAAAACTTTTACATGGTAATATAAAAGTGTTTCTACCTTCAGACATTATATCCTAAAGTGCCTAAAGGTATAAAATATTTGTTAACTAACGAATTGTAACTTACTTTTAGTGGTCCTGTTATTTTATTTTTATTGACTTAGTATTTTGATTCGACCTTTTGAATTTCCACTACACGATGGTTTAGTATGAAAACCAGTAGGGGAAAAAAAATTGGAATAAGTGCCAATGATTTTTGCAAAGATTAGGGAAAAGTGGAACCTGGGTATGGCGTTGCTATGCTTACAAGATGGCGGCATTAAGTCAGGTTGTCGGCATGTTACCATACTTAGATCTTTTGTTTCTACTTTCATTAGACAGACTGTAGTTAAATTGTTGTCTTCTTTAGTATTAAGTTATCAGTCCACAAAATTTAACAGTCTACAAAACATAATAAATCAGTTTTGCCGGGTCTATATTTTTGTACAGTTGTTTTAATAATGTATTTCATGTACAGATTTCTTCTACTATTGTACTTTCTGTATATTACTAGGTAATTTAAATGTAAGAAACCTAAACAAGTAGTTTTAACGTGATTTTACCATTTTACTTATTTAATCCTATAAATTATGATTATTTTGTATTGAATAGTTCTAATAGATAAGATAGCTCGACCATTATTAAAATCATGAGGTCTTATCACCAGCAAAGAAAAATTAGTTCTAGTAGATGTCAATAAATAGTAGATGCAAGGTGAATTATTTTTTTAAAACATTTTAGTTAACGGCGTGTTTGTAAATCTAATTCGATTAACTTCATGACTTAGTTAAAGATTGTTTGCAGATGAATTTTAGAATATCTACCATACATTAGTTCGGCACATATTTATTTATGAATAGGCAGAATAAACTGTTTGTTTTCTTTGTATGAGACGAGGCATCTGTAATGGTATAGTATTATGTGAACTATGTTAAATTAAAGGTTTTTTACTACTTTATTTGCAATTTAAAATTAAATATTTAATGCTATTTATGCTTCAAAATCACTTCTTGAACTGCTGTAACAATTATATTTTTATAAATTTTTATTAGACAATTAAAAATAAAAAAATCATTCCATTTTAAGAGAAATGCGTTTTATTTAGTTTCATAGTTTAAACATTGAATACAAAAATACATTAGTATTTCCTTTTTTTTTTTTACTTGTCACATCTTATGAAGTTGTTGCAAAAAATGATAAAAACTTAATTTCTAAATAATTATGTTTTTGTAAAGAAACTTAGATAAGTCATCTAAAATAGCTTTTTGTTTTATATTTTTACATATCATACAATTTTGTATTATCAACTGTTACAGTGCAACTATAAAAGTAAAATATGTTAAGAGTACTAAAAAAGCATTTTAAATAGAATGAAATAAGCGACATTAATCACTCCATAGCTGATGTAACAAACATTGCTTTTCAATTGAGCAGTTTAATAAATAACAATACCATAATACATAGAAATATATATATAATAGAAATATAATATCTGTCGTCTTCTTGATATGAACGCGTCTTGTGTTGCCACATTACCGATCTGACACAGAGGCCACAAAGATACCCAGCTTGCTCAAGTTCAGCCACTGGCGCACACATTGCTTCTCACCGAGTCTGTTATAATTATTACATTTCTCCACACTACTGCCTTTTATGTATCCCATGTCTTTCTTTATAAAATCAATATATTGATTGATTTTCTCTAGCCATCTCTGCATGGGGTTAATGAGAGAGCTCTGATACAGCCAGTTCAGTACCGACGTTCTAGACCACCACGGCTCGAATTTCCAGTCGATTGTGATGACACCATCGTACCATGTCTTTTTCGGTTCAATCTCGTCTTGATATTTGAGCCACTGGTTGCAACATCTAAGATTATTCGTCGCTAATTCTTCTGTTAGCGTGAAGGTCTGTATGTCCACAGTCGCATTGGATAGGTTGATCGGCAAATCGTTTTGGTAACTGCGGTCGAGTATGTTCGTGTCGTGCGCGGCGGACGGGGGCTGCAGGGACACGACGAGCGCGGAGGCGAGCAGCGCGAGCAGCGCGGCGGCGGCGGCGGCGGCGCAGGCCGCCAGCACGTCGCGCAGCAGCGCCGCGCTGCAGGCCGCCGCGAGGTCGCTGTACGTGAAGAAGCCGCGGAGCTGCGCTTGCCGGAGAGCTACCTGCCGCTCCAGCCAAAGTAGTCCCTCCTCGAATGATTTATCACTTACGAAAACGTTCCAATCCTGCAAAATATTTAGACATTACAAGTATTTAAAGTATATATTGTTGTCATTGGACTATTGCAATTATTGAAATTTTGTATGCTTGTGTTTGTATTACTTGTGTTAATTATTCATGTAAAGAGGGCTGGAAAGCTTTAAAATACATAGACTACTTTTTAGTGATGAGGGATGCTGCACTCGGTTGAAGCGACGGTAATTCGGTACTAGGATAAGTTATAATATTTTCCTAGTGGTAGTGCCATGCTTGTTACCTTCGGGTAGCAGCCGAATGGGCCGGCACGCCCCGTTTAGTACCACTCTCTCACAGAAGACCGGCGTAAAGTGGCAGCTATGCTGTCGCGTTTCGTCCGGTGAGTGAGAGTCCGGGAGGCCCACTTTCCATCCCTCCTCCCGTCCTTCTCCCTCCTCCCTCCCTCCTTTTCCTGAAAGGCCGGCAACGCATCTGCAAGCCCTGTGGTGTTTGCAGATGTCCATGGGTGGAGGTGATCACTTACCATCAGGTGAGCCTCCTGCCCGTTTGCCCCCTTTGTCCCATAAAAAAAAAAAAATGTAAACTCACTATGGCGTTAAGGAATTCCACTTCAAGCTTTTTAAGTTGTTTGAGGTCGAGGCCGCCAGACACAGCCCACTCGGAACATATAACTTCATCATCTTCGCCATCATCTTGAAGAAATTTATTACTAACCATCTGTAAAAATTGAAATAAAATAATATTTGTATCACATTTGTTCCAAAAAATGGTTTGGTTATTTATTATTCAATAGTAACGCTACCTATGCACTATGCGGTTAGCCGCAATGCGGTCAGCCGTGGCCGGCAGCCGTATCATAGTGCGTATAAAAACTTCTTTCTCATATATATTTTTAGTTGTGGACAACCCTCCAGCTGACAGCATTCCGGCTAGCCGCATAGTGCAAAGATAGGGTAACAGCTTTGTTTTTCCTATCTATTCAAACGGCTTTGAGACATACCAAAGAAACGAGAAACAAATCAGCGGGAGCAGCAGCATTCAGGTATTCGGGGTTACAGCGCTTGAGACGCTCCAGGTAAAGGATAGCGAGCACAAGCGCGCAGGGCGATACGCAGGCGGCGCGCGCAATCTCGGCCGCCGCGTCCGCGTGTAGTCGTCGCAAGGAGCGCCCGCGCTGGGGGAGAGACCACAGCTCGCACGATATTTCTGTAAACCCCCAAAATAATACATTATTTATATATTAAAAAATTATTTAAAAACAACAAAACTCTAATAACTTGAAATTTAGTGGTAAAATATTATGTAGATGAATCAAGCTTAGGAATGCAAACAAAGTGAGTGTAGCTTACAGAAATTAAATTTTATTACAACAAGATTTAAGAAAAGAAAATACTATGTAATAGTAGTACCACTAACGGTAATCAATCAGAAATTACAGTTCTCCATTAAATTATGCATTATGAAGAATACTTTCGAGTTTCAACATTCATAATAAGAATGTTTAAGATGATATAGAAGAATTCCTGTAAAATATTCAAAATATAAGGAAGATTCAAAAGAAATTTGCCATAAAGTCTGAATATGAAAATAATATTCATATATATGAAAGTATTGTTGAAATCTGATTACTTAATAAAATAGGTTATCAAATTGTAGTATTTTGTAATAAACATACCAGTAACAGGTAGACTTAAACAGGGAAGTGTTGGTAATTGTCCGTAATACAATGTTTTACTAATACGCTTTAAAAACTCCTTGTGGTCTCCCATAGTCTGTGTTAAGAAAAAGGTATAAATTTAAAAACCTAATGATGATTTTTACGTGTTTCCATAAAGGTTAAAATATTTTATATACATAGTTGTACAGATAAATTTAGGGTAATGTTTACATCCACACAGCAATAACTGTATTATTATTATTATATATGTAAAGTTAAGTATAGTATAAGTAAGTTTATTGTACGAGAATATTGTTGTGTATAAAATGCTACAATTGCTCTTACAAATAACCTAAATGATAATATTGTTATCATAAACGTCACATGCAACCTGTTGTTTAATGAGTCGTGACCTTTTGGTCGTGACTAATACATAATGGATTTATCCATATGAATCATAAAAGGAGACATTAAAGAGAACTAAATAACAATATTAAATTGTCAATAACAATTTGTACAATATATAAAAAAACATCTTGTTATTTTTTGTATTCGAGCTACGTCGCGTTTGACCTCCTTTTTACCTTGATCTTGGCTTTAGATCCCTCTTTTCTTCTCTTTGATATATTTGACATTATTTCGAATTTGAGTACAAGACAGCCTAAACCAACCAAAACATTTAATTTTGTCGACGCCAAAAATTAAATATTGATACCACCGGACGAAAGAAGCGACCACAATTCAGAAATTTGGTCTAAAATATTGACATTACTGACATTTACGCACCTACACTCTACAGATTAAACAGCTTATCCAGCTATAAATTACTTTACTCTATGATGTTACCAGAGACAAAGAGCAACATATCCTGTACCATATCTGCATCTGTATTTATATCTGTCACAATTTACAAGTTTGAAGTCGCAGTGTCAAATCACAAATGTCAATTGTCAAGTGTCAAAAGAATATTTTTGCGGCTATAGTTTCGTCGGTTACAACTTACAAAAAATAATAAACTTTTATATTTTACATCATTTTTGCACTTTTTTTTGAATGATAGAATGACAACTACAATTAAATCTTTCACTAATATATATTTATATAGTGCAGCTTGAAAGGTTTATATAATTTTTAAGGGTGTGTAGGCTTCTGTCAGTGATATTGATTTGTTTTATTTGCGAATGAGTATATAACAAAGATGTAGGTAATTCATAGCGTTCTATATAAATGATAAATATATACTAGAAATGCTTCAGAAAGTATTATTGTGATAATGTAATCAACATGAAAACTAAAAGCTTCTTACTTTTTTCATCATCAGTTTTCGCGATAAGTTTATTTTTAATAATATTCCATTCTCAACCACCACAATCTTTCCAAAATATTGTGACGCAAACTCATCAACACATCAAAGACTTTCAGGTAATTAGCTAAATCATTGGTTAATTCAAATTTGAATGGTTTATGAAGTTAACCATTATCTTTTATGGCTAGAGTTTTGGTAAAGTGGGAACATAATAATATTTTATTTGTAAATATTTTTATTATCCTTTATTTGCATCAAAAGAAATTATATTATTATATTGTGTTTCTTGTTGTGACTTATATAATTAAACATTTCCAATGAATCCCAACATAATTAAAATCATTACAATTTATTAACAAAACACTAAGATTTTATATCACAACAAAGCAGGTTTCTCTGATCCAGGAGCAACTACATGATGAGGAACAGCAGAATCTGATACAAGAGGAGAGATACTTACGGCTGGTGGGGCTTGAGGGACATACTGAGCTGTGGCATAACACTACTGTGCCAGCAGTTGTTACATATGCAAAAAATGATGACCATGCACTTGTTGTTGCGTTTGTGAGGGATTTTGCAAAACTTCCATATACCATCCTTGTTTATAACTTAGGATTAAAACCATATTCTTTAGCTGTGGTAAGAATTAAAGCTATTTAAAAATAACACTCAAAAATTATTTGAATTATAGTCTTAAATATACTTCAGATTATACCAAATTTGTGTAATTGCTATTTTCTAGTGAGAGCCAATAAAAATAACTACAAAGCATAACTGGTAACAAAATCTAGTATTAATATAAGACTCTTTTAAACAGTTCATGAAATAAAATGTGATAAATAATCATTTCTAGGTGTCGAACTACTGCAACTCATCCAAGTGTGCAATCATTGATTTTGATCTTGAGTTATTCCCTTCGCACGTAAGTGATGGGAGCACTACAGCATTCCGCCCACTCATCATTCAGGTAGGATTTGACAATTGACTCCATTATATATGTAGATTGATAATGATAATGACCTTATTAACTAGTAGGTCTACGTACATATCAAGTTAAATTACCATTAATTAGTTCACTAGGCTATTTAAATGACATATTTATTTCATGTAACATCAAGTCTTATTAGATTAAGGTAGCTTCTTGAACTAATGACAGTATTATTTGTATTTGTAATTGGTTCAAACAATAATTTCATGATATATTAAAAGATAATTGTAGTAAAGTAAAAAATGATATACTAAGGTGTTTGTTTTAATCATACAAAGTATTTCCGTTAAAGCCACCAGTGATTCATAATGTTAGAAGTTATATAGGGATATCATATCGATAAGATATTAACACTCAGTCGGCGATCATTAGTACGCTGATAAGCGATAGTTTGATAAGAAGCGTTGACACTAATGTAAACCTCATCGATCTTATCATTCTATCTAAACTGCGTACCGTAATCAGTGTCTGATTAAGCAGTTTTGTAACGGTCATTTTATACTATTAAATTACAAATATTGAATGAGTAACTGTTGAATAGTAGTTATAAATTTATAACGTGTAGGTATACTTAATGAATTGATAATTACTATTCTAATTTTTATCGAAATCTTTGAGTCAGAAACGGCTTGATCTTAAAACCTAAAGAATTATAGATCTTGGAAAGATCTTTTGTTTTTTCTGAATAAACGCGGTTTTTAAAATTTTACGAAAAAGGAAGAGCGCAAATCGCTCGCCCGTGTTCTTATTATCAATAGCAAGAAGAATATTATAATATGTAATCAGATTGTAACCTGTCTTAATCAGATCAGTACGTAAGTGTAGTCAATGCGACGCTTTAATTTTTCTTAGGTTGATCATAATTCATAACCGCGAAAACTTTCGCCTTCCACAGCGTTACGAGAGGTCCCGTACCAAACGTAGCTTTATTATTCTAGATTGTACGTGCTAGTTTAGTTATATTTACACAACGTATTATTATCTTGCTTGCTCAAAGTAACACGTGCCTCACAGTTCACACTGTTGCAATATTGTAGGTGCCGCAGTGAACCAAAAATTGTACAAAAATTTCATAATGGCACCAAACTACATTATAAAGTATAATTCTAAAATTTTAGTTTCAATTTAAAAAAATATATAAATTTGAATTAAATAAAAATTAGTTAAAATTCATTTTAGTTAATTTTTATTATTATAATTATTACATTATTATTTTTTTTAAATGTAAATTGTGGTTAGACATTATCTGTAACAAGTATTTAAAACTTAGTCTTTCCAAATACGTTAGTCTTTCCTGCGACCATGATTGCTGTAAATTGTGTATTCGCGTAAAACTAAGAAAGAATCTCAATTTTTTTTTTATGGGACAAAGGGGGCAAACGGGCAGGAGGCTCACCTGATGGTAAGTGATCACCTCCGCCCATGGACATCTGCAACACCACAGGGCTTGCAGATGCGTTGCCGGCCTTTCAGGAAAGGGAGGGAGGGAGGAGGGAGAAGGACGGGAGTAGGGATGGGGAGTGGGCCTCCCGGACTCTCACTTACCGGACGAAACGCGACAGCATAGCTGCCACTTCACGCCGGTCTTCTGTGAGAGAGTGGTACTATATGGGGCGTGCCGGCCCATTCGGCTGCTACCCGAAGGTAACAAGCATGGCACTACCACTTGAAGAATATCGTTCGCATTTCAAAATGATAATATTAAAATATTTAAAATTTTTGTTAGTTTTAGTTCGAACTGTACTCAATGTAACTGTATGTAAATGTATAATAGTAAAATAAATAATAATGAACGTGTTGTCAGCACGCACTGAGCCGAGTGGGCGGGGTGATCTACTGCGAGACCGACCAGCGCTGGGCGGGCGCGCCGGCCGCGCTGGCGGCGCTGTGGGCGCGCGCGGCGGGCGGGGCGGGCGGCGCGGCGGGCGGGGCGGGCGGCGCGGCGGGCGGGGCGGGGCCGGGCGCGCTGGGCGTGGTGGCGTGGCCGCGGCGCGCGGCGGTCACGTCGCTGACGCACCCGCGCATGTTCCAGTACCTGCGCGCGGACGCCGACGACTTCCTGTTCGTGCAGATGCTGGACGCGTCGCGGCTGCTGCTGGCGCCGCGGCCCGCGCTGCCCGCGCTCATGCGCCAGTGGGTGCAGTGCGCGCTCACGCTCAACTGCATCATGCCTATAGGTATGCCCCATACCGTACTATACTGACTACTGTATTCTGAGACGATAATGTAATCGATGCTGAATTTTTATTATAAAATATTGTAATATTGATTTATAAAATTGACTAATAACGGTTTGTGTGACGTCGCCAGGTGCACAATCAGTGGGTTGTAGGTTCGACAAGAAGCCGCAGTATCGGTACTCGGGCTGCCACGGACAGGACGCGTCGGCGCTGAGCGTGGTGCTGGGCGCGCGCGCCGGCTACGACGAGGCGCAGTACGCGGCGCGCGCGCCCGCCTGGCGCCGCGTGCCGCCCGCCGCCGCGCGCGCGCTGCTGGCCGCGCTGCGCCGCAACTGCACCGAGCGCGAGCCCCCGGACGAGCCGCCCGCGCCCCCCGCCGCCCCCGCCGCGCCCGCGCCCCCCGCGCGGCCCCCCGCCGCGCCCGCGCTCGGTGGCGCCGACATGTCAGCATAAAAGGAAAACGAAATTTATAAGTCATATTTGCAGTTAGCTTACACTACCATAATATACATTGTATTAAGAACTACGGCAAAGCGCAATAGGAAAAAGCCTTCTTTTAGACATTTTTACATGAAATAACTTTGTAAACTTTCAAATGTAGCTTTATATTTACATGGATACTGTACGTTGTGAACACTCTGGACGCAAGCTTAGCTTTGCGAGTTTGTCTGCCGCAGAGAGCGCTTCTAATGTTTTACCTCAATATATTTTAAACCAGGTCAAGTTGAGCAGTTGCTTGACATTTAGATATATTCTTTTACTTATACAATAACTTTGCACACCTTTATGCACATTTTAATATCAATTTACTCAAAACAGGCTAATTTGCACATGTCAGTGACGTAACAGTTTTCTATAGAAGTTAATTTATATATGTTGAACTAAAGAATAAAGACCAATAAGGGGGGACATTAACAAGTTTATACATCAACTCGTCACTTGGAAGTAGAAGAAATATTGCAAGGGCCACAGAACTCACTATAACCAGATGCAGATGCACATACGCTTTAAACATTTTGTATTTTTTTACTCTTAATTCCACCATTATAGTAGATACAATATTCATGCATTGTGTTTATTCTATGAAACAATGTTCAAAATTCGGTGTAAAGCTTTTATTAGTACTATTTTAATGATACCAAAAACTAAATTTTATGTTTAATTGAAAAGATGTGATTGTTTAAAATATTGTATCTCTTTTGGTGAAATATAACGATGCCGGTAGCTGCCGGCGGCGCGCACCCGCGCCCTCTAGTAAGCGTCCTACGACGGAAGTGCTGAAACACGCTTATTAATTTTTCGACTTTAATAGTTTTTATTATTTTGTAAAGTGTAAATATCGAAAAATACTTTTAATTATTTATTTATTTTCTTATTATTATTATAAACAAGTATTAGATATTGTCTGTACAGTCGGTATGATGTGGGGAAGTCGCACGGTCAGATGCAGTCGCTCGTACATTTTGTACTTGTACGTGCGCTGTAAAATATTACTTTGTATACAAAAAAAGTGAAATGGTACTTTATTGTAGCCATTCTATGATAATGAGAGTAGTGCCCTCTATACAAAATATAAACATGTCTAGTCAGCACTTGTTACTTACCGCTGGCATTGAAGTATCAACCTACTTAGTGTTGTACCATATTGATTGTATTTACATTTTACTTGTAATGTAGGTAGTTGCACAAGTTAGCTTAAATCTGAGTATGACGGAGACGTGATTGTGTCAGCCCCAAACTATCAATTATATATTTAGTCCATTGAAATGTTACATTTTTTTAGGCCTTAGCGGAAATAAAATTGCGGCCTCTGAAAAACGCAACCCTAAATGTATAACTTTTCAATGGACTAATTCAAACAATTTAAAAATTCTTTTGAAACGTTTTTCTTCTATTTTAATAATGAGTAGTTTGGGCTGGCAGCAAAGTGAAACAAGCCTTAGCATGATATGGATACGACTTGTATCCAAAACGTTGAAATATTGCTTAAAGCATAATAACATGTTCTTTATAGAATTGTCAATTTGAGGCAGCTATTGTATACTGTATAGATAGTTCATGCCATTCAACATATTCGATTCATCGTAGATATTAATTGTTTAATAGAGAAGAATATTATCATAAATGTAGTATTTCAATTTTCAAGTGAAATCAAATTTTAATATAAAAATATAGTGTTTTCATGTATTAAGTGAATTCCCTGAGGATATATAGTGGGATTCTGCTAAAAATGACATGTTCAATATCCATATAACTGTACCACTCTGAAATACAGCAAGTACTGATGTTTAGTATTACTACTAAGTTTGCAAATAGCATTTTAACATATATCAGAGTGGTGAAGTTACACATATGTAATTTGGTTCATGAGATGTTGTTATTAAAAAAAAACTTGGTACAAAACAAAAAGGCGAAAAATCGATAACATTCCTTGCGCACGATTGTAAATATAAAATCGATTTTGATGCTCTTAAAAATGTTGATCGAGTACACATATTAATTGTACAGAAAACGGATCTCATTGTACGTTAAATACCAGTTGTACTGATACGTAAAGTAACCCTATGTTCCTTATATTATTTTTTATATTAAATGTGATGTGAAAAAGTAATTTTATAATTTTTTTGATACTGAGTTTAGTATAAAAACTTTGCAATTCTTCAATTATTTTGTATAATATTAGAAAAAAAAGATTGTTTGAAGGGCTGTGATATTGAAGACTATCACGAAGCGCACTACAGTTGTACGTTGTAGCGGCCACACACGCTGCGGTACGCGCACTTTAGCAAGTACCCCATCGTGTGTGACCAGCTTTACACGGACCCGTTATTTTTTTAGTACATAAAGTAAAAACCTAATGATTTTTTTATATAAGCAGGAAAATTTACATATTTTGAATGAATCCTGTATAATTTTGCGAAGAATCAATGTGTTCTTATTTTTTTATTTATTTTATACATTTTGTCACTAAATTATACCAATGCTTAAATTTTACAAGTAAGCATGTCAGAGAACCTGTCCATATTTACGTAAAGTTAACATAAAGTTTGCGCCTAATTTATATAATTAATTAATAATTTAATTGTCCTATTTATTTGGCAAAAATAGTTGATTGTGATATAAAACAAAATGATCTGTAACATCTACCATTGTCAAATCAGAAATAAAATGTACAAAATGGACTAATAGTTTCGCTCCCGCGGACGCGGCGCGTTCACGACCATATCCCGAATGTATTGAATAAATAATTCGTTATAATAGTCTAATGTTGTTTTATTGTGTCATGTTGAAAGTACAAGGAGTCCAATCACCTTGTAAAATATGTAATTTAAAATTTGCATAAGATAATAGTAGGCACGCAGAGGGCGCTGCGGTCGCTGTTACAAAAGCATGGAGATTAGAAACCAGGAGAACCAAGGCCCTACAATGTAGTGTCTCAGAAATATTGTCAAACCAAGGAGGCGCTGCGATCGCTATGTTGTCTCAATGCCTAACTTCACGTTGTCACAACAGTGACAGTACTCATAAATAGCTAACTTCACAGATACTACTTACCGCCGGCAGCGCGTTGTAAATTCTACATTTTTTCAGAGACAGGCGGGTAATGCTTTAGTATGAAGCGATGGTCCTCCTGGTTTCTAATCTCCATGGTTACAAGAGGGTGGAAAAATTATTCACATTGACTTGTTTATCGTCTTTATCACTATTGTCCGGCCGCTGAGAGAATGCGTTTCTGACAGATCGTGATCGACTGTGCGATGTAACTTGGAACTGGCGTACAATTTACGGCATATTTTTAAATATCTTTTATTTACCTTATTAACGAGTGATAAGTACTAGTATTAAGTACTTAAGTAATAATTCGAATAATTATGCTTACTTACAATAAATGTATTAATTTTGGGCTAAAATTATCACAATTACTTAATTAACAAATATAAAACCATTAGCTTTTAAAAGTCAAACCACGTCAAACGACGCTGTTTCAAGGTTATGTCAACTGTTTGTTTTTGTAGTGATGTGACAAAATAACGCGGCAATTGTATTCGAATATTTTTGTAATCTTAATAGGTATAATCTTTCGGTATGATATAAATAATATAATATTTAATAAAGTTAATAATATATTAAAGGTACGCCCAAACAAAACTTAAGAAAATTTGTGTCATAATATCAGTCGGATGAATTAAAAAAAGCATTGAAAATAAAATTACTTACTTCTTTATATTTCTGGTAAAAATAAAGAGAAATACAGTGTTCAGAGACTAGTGTTGTGTACAGACTGTGCGTGTATTCATAGTGAAATAAAACATCCTTAGTGCAAGAACGCTTACAATTTCCGATCCCGAACCCGTAATAAATAAAGAATTTTTATTTTTTTTCCCCTTCGTTACATTCAGAAATTACGATTCAATTCAAGTATTTGATTCATTAAAAATGTATTTACATTGTATTTATTGAAATATAATTCCTATAAAAAATAACAACATATAAATTAAATTGAATAAATATGCATAATGAATGCAATAAATAATGTTACTAAATGTTTGTACATCACTAGTCATGACGAATTGACAGGTGTCAGAAACGCATTCTTTGAGCGGCCGCACTGTAACTTCGCGCTACTGAAGTACAGCTAAATTCACTTTACAAATTCTAGTACAAGTACAAGCTCTTAAATTTTTGTGGACGTTAGCTCAAATGAAACATAGAGATTAGACTCTTGTCACATGCTTTATGGTGACGTCATAAAATAAGAAATAAAAAGGATATCTAAAATGAACACAACATTTTGCTAGACATTATCATTTATTATTTTATACATTTGGAAAATATACATATTTCATAAGAAAAGACAACCATTATTGCAAAGAATAATTATTAATCGAGCACCAATACACGAACACAATACACATACATATTATTTATCAGAATTATGACACAAAAGCTTTAACTGAATTTAAGAAATAATATTAATACTTATTTCTAAAAACACAAAGTTCAAACATGATTTTATCTCTTATCAAGTGTAATACAAAATTTTGAATCAAAAGAAATTAACTATAAAATTATAATATAGAAAAGGGCTAGATAGAAACTTACCTTCATATTTAAGAAATATAATATTACGTATCTCGCAAGATTAAAAATAATAAATACAGAATACTACCATTATTAAAATAGCATACAGCATTTTTAAAGCAGTGGTAGTCCAGTGGTATCGCGTTCACTTGGATAACCAAGTGAATCGGGTTAAAAACCAGGTTTAACACCTTTGACATTTTCGTGTGCGGATCATTTTAAACATGATAACCACGGGGAAAGAAAACATCGTGAGAAAACCTGCATATCTGAGATAACCTAGCTAGTTTTCGAAAGACTTGAATGGATTCCACCAATCTGTACTAGGCCAGCATGGTGCAGTATGGCCTGATCCCCCTCATAGTAAAGGAAGACCCGTGCCCAGCAATTGAACACACATAAGGGCTGAATTAAATTAATCAAATCTAAATTGTAATATGAATGTTAAATATATTTTAGGAACCATTACATCACATTTGCCAGAATGATAACTGATAAATAGTGTAATAATAAGTTCTAAGTTGACTAGTTCATTAGTAATGCTAAGTGCCACGAGACTGAGTTCACTGAGTGACTGAAGGGTCTGGGATTCGAGTTCGTAAGCGTTAAAACTACCCAATTCCCTGGCAAATATGGCATTTTTATACTTATACTTATTTACTACTTATACATAATATCTTTCATAAGTTTGAATTAAATTCGCAAGTAAGGCGTTATTACATGAAGTAAAAAATATTACAAAAATGTAGAAATTAGTATTAGCCATACATAAGATAGCAACAAAATCGTTCTTTATAATTATTATGAAAAATCAAAAAATTTGAATTATTTTGACGTCACTAAAATTCAAATGAATATACATATTTATACTACATATTATATTAATGTACTTTTAAAAATGAGTAAGTTGAAATTCTAATATTTACTTATGTGGAATTTTACAAGATTATATCAAGAGAATAAATTTCAAATCTAAATATTGCATATATTTGCTTGCGTAGCTCTCATCACTCATGCCTAGAATCTATGATAAAAGCTCCGAGTACACAACACCTATAAATAATATATCAAACAGTAAATATGAAAAAGTGCAATACATTGTGACAAAAATCACTATTTTTTCTTGTGCATCCAAATCGTGCTTGTAATAAATTTGTAAAATTTTCATAATGTGATATTTAAAATATTTACACTATACAACAAAGCAATCTTGGTATTAATCTAACAGTGTCATAAAATACACTAGCAGTAAGACGGTAATTACACAGTATACATTTTATGATAAACTTAACAGAACAAGAAATATATATTATTAAAAACTTTAAAGTTAATCATTTCACACACAAAGTCCTTACCTAATAATATAATGTTTATATTACATTCATGTAACTTCATAAATTTGCTAAGAACGTAAAGTCAAAAAATGTTAAAATTATGTGGATTCTGTTTTCTTGTCATCATCTTTAAATAGCAGCGGAGTCATGCCGAGGAAGCAGCCAAGTGTGATGCCTAAAACTCGACCCTAGAACAATTTGTTTTATTTTTTCAACAATACTGTATTAAAATAAAATTATTTGTTTGCTATTTATAAACATGGATACAAAATAAAAAAAAGTTAAAAAGTATATTGAGTTTAAGTATAGTAAGCTATACAAGTAATAAGTTTAAATCTTCGTTAATCAATCACTTAATATGAACATAGTAATAGCTCATTCTATGCAGTCTTATAAACAACAAGTCAACAATCAACTATTGTAAAATATAGAATTGGTAGATCTAAATAAAGAGGTGCATAAGACGACAGGGCAGGTGGCACGCACGATGTTGGCGAAGCGCCTGGTGACGGGCATGTCGAGCTGCACGGGCGACAGCTTGGGCGCGCCGAGCCCCACCAGCGCGGCGGCGCGCTCCACGTAGTACGACGAGCCGATGCCGATCACGTCGCTGAACGTGTTGCCCAGCGCCGCCGCCGCCATCGTCGACAGCGTGATGTACGCGCTCATGCTGCTCTCTATGCGGTCGCCCTGGAGTATATATAAACATTCTCGATTGAGTTATCTATATAAATAAAAATCAATGTTGTAAGCTCAATACTCGAGAATGGCTCGACCACTTCAGCATTTATTGTGTGTGTGCCTTATAGGCACACGGACGATTTTAATAATAATAAAAAAATTAAAAAATTGCGTGGGGAAATTTTCACAATTAACTTTTGACAGAACGAACTGTCCAGGCATCTAGTCTATACTTCTATACTACTATATAAATCTGTAGAGGCTGTCTGTACACTCCATTTTTTTTGTCGAATTTCGTCATAAGTATTCGTTTCATGACTCACTGACATCATTTTACCATTTTTGAAATGTCTGTATGTCCTGCTATAACTCAAAATCGGTTGAACCGATCTTTATAAAAAATGGTATACAGTAAGAACATGTGATTGCGCAAATGATAGACTGTATATAATGTGTGTATGTGTGCGTGTGTGTGTGCGTGCGTGCGGTGTGGTCACGGGACTCTCCCGTGACCATGATTGCTGTAAAGCATTCGAAACGTCGGGAACTAAAAATCAAAATAAATCCGCGACAAAATCCGAAAAGGTAGTTTCATTTACTTATGACAATGTATAATTTTTATTTATATTAATAAAGATAAATATATAATATAGAAATATTGTATATTTACAAAACTTGCAACTCACAGCTATGATCATGATGAAATTGTCCAAGAAACCAAAGCCAATGAAAGGTATTGAATTTGCTAGTGACACTGAAAAAATATAAAGTGCATATAAATTTGTGCATCAAATACATGTTACAATGTATCTGTACATATTTATGATTTACAGTTAATACTTATCAGTTAACACTCACAGTGAAAAAGTTCCTTTGTTGTCGGTTTTGGTACTTTAGCAGCTGAAAACATGCAAAATTATTTATAATATGTAAGATATTTAAATCATTATAATATCCAAAACACAAACTCTTTCTACATAAACCACTAATACTAACAACAGAATTGTATCAATAATAAAAAAATAGTGCTTCTTTATAATATTATAAATATTATTTATTTAATAACTAGTGACTCACCCTCGATCCACTCAAAGTCATTCCCTGGGTCAGTTTTAACAGTAAATGTAAATATAGATTTTTAGAGAAGTGATATTTGCTCACATTAAAAAGTTTAGAAATATTTGATTCATATAACTATAATTCATCATTCATTGTAATATATTTATACAAGAATTCTACAACTTATAGATTCTACTTCTGTATCAATAATAATGACTATTTTTTTAAAAGATTCTCCAAACATTATTCAATGTAAAATTTACCAAAGTTAGAATTTTATTATATGTATAGGTGTTTTACTAATTTGTCTTATTTGAACAATTAAAGTATACCACCACCAAGTAATGAAACCAGATCATACCAGTTTGCACTAGTTATGAAACTTCAAAAACAAATTTTATATAGGTAATCACTCACCATATTTTTTCTTTAGCCAATCCTCGGGAACAGGACAATATGTACCAGTAGGATCAACATCACCTAAGGTTGGTACTTTGCTAGGACGTCCTAGTTTAGTTCGCCACCTTTGGCCAGCTAATTTATCTATAGAAATAATTAATATAAATAAAATATTAATCTTTCAATTTATTCAATATTATTTATTTTAAACATTTACCTTCGAAGTCTTCCTTTAATCGGTTCGACTCATATTCTTGCAAGGCATTAAATAACATTTTTCGTTCTTCATTGTTTAAACGAAGGACTAGTTCAGTTGCATGAGCTTTTGTCAAAGGTCCTGACAATTGAGCTGGTTCTTCAAAATCTTTTGATGTGGGACCTAAACCTAATCTTCGAATGGTCATTACCAGAGGAACAAATTTCGCGTAGTTTGTACATCCCACCGTAGTGCTATATCTTACGTGTAATTTTGTCGGTCTTTTATAACAGCGCACATTTACATTAACTGTTGAGAGTCTACAGACATTTTTCATTAAATGCACTGACTTCATTTTTAAAAGCGTCTATGAGTCAAAATGTTAAATGTGTAAACAAAGTACAACCTAAGAATGTAGATTTTTTACAAATAAACCAAAACTCAAATCACAAATGTGAAATGACAGTTGACACTAGTACTACATGCGATTCGTTTTACGAAATGAACTGTCAATTTACGAAGTTTTCAGATTATGTATTTACTATTCATATATTTTATAGCAGTGTGCCTTGTAAGCATCAATGTAACAAATTGTTAAAATATATTTATATAAATAAATTTATTTATTTGATATCGCTTATCAATAATGACAACTGAGTATGTTAATTTTTATTACTATTTTAAAGGAATCGGATCGAAATTGTCAAAGATGAAAGATTATGTCATATCTTATGTATGACATAAGTCAAAATTTGGTAAAAACACCAAAAACAGAAGTAATGTAAAATGAAAATATATTTTCGTTAGAACAGTAAAGTAATGATGTACGTCTGTTGCATAAATAACAAGCTAGATTTTGATTTATTTAAAGTTATGACAAAATTGTTTTTGGTTGTTTATAAATAAAAAATTACCTACATCATAACATTGCCTGCTTGTTGTGAAAGTGCGCTGTAGTTGAAGGAGAAGAAATCCGATCATGCACAATGTTGGAAGGGCTGGTAGCTTGGGTATTGAACAACTACCTCGGGAAGTATGTGGAGAACCTAAACACCGATCAGCTGAGCGTTGCGCTGCTGTCGGGTAAGCAAATGAATCCGAAAAATAGGTCATATTTTATACTTTTTGGCGCTTAAATTTCAAATACAAAAAATGAAAGAAATTAAATTGCTGCAATGACTAATTTTAGATATGCTAAGTATCTTTGTTTTATTTTTATAATCAATAAATTCCAACAAGCAAACAAACTATTTAGAACTAATGAAAATGTAATAAAATGAGACTCACATTGTATTGTGTAAGAAATTGTACTTCGCTGCATTCACTCACTACAATCATATGTAATAAAAATATATACATAAGATATAATTTATCATCACAGTTATTATTTTAATAATACTTATTTCTCAGAAATGTGCTATTTTACTGAAGGATAAAGTATCTTAAAGTATGTTGACCCAGATAATTAGCTATCATCTTATCAAATTTTATCAAAATCTGCCT
Source organism: Boloria euphrosyne (assembly GCA_951802675.2). Classification (NCBI taxonomy): domain Eukaryota; kingdom Metazoa; phylum Arthropoda; class Insecta; order Lepidoptera; family Nymphalidae; genus Boloria; species Boloria euphrosyne. The sequence goes on from OX637874.1 coordinate 15,188,701, forward strand.
TGATTCTCTTGATGAGTTAGACAGACAGACAAAAATTTAAAAACTATAGACTTAATAATATAGAATTTATTTGCAGAATTGGCACAGAATATTTTTATATTATTACATATACATTATTGTTCTGATATGTAATTGTAAATTAGATACTCTCTCAATGTAGTCAGTTACCTTTAATGTCATTTATTTATATTTATATGTAGGCAAGGTTGAGTTAGAAAATCTTCCTCTTAAGAAGGATGCACTTCGACACCTAGGCTTACCAGTAGAAGTAAAAGCTGGATTTATTGGCAAGGTGCAACTGCAAGTGCCAGTGAGACAAATACGATCAGCACCATGGCTTATTGCCATTGAAAAGCTCTATCTAGTTGCTGCACCTGTTAATTTGGATGAGGTATGAAATTTTATTCAAAAGTGTTATGTACTTACATTTTAAATAATATTGTCCTAAGATGTCAAGTGTCTTAAGATAGATACATCATACATTTTATTGCTAGATTAGTTATAAAAGACCTGCAAGTATATTACAGCTTCTCTTTATGATTTATATCAATATTGAATATGTAGAAAATTCTTTATTTAGAATGATAGACAATAGTTAAAGTTACAAGTGTAATGATAGTTACAAGTGTTATCATAAAATTTCATTGTTTTTTTTTAAATATATTTACATGTTAAAAGTTTTGTATTTTTGGTTATGAAAGATATACAATCTCTGACCTTGGGCATGAACTTGGCATTCAGATAAGATTGTCAAGGAAATATGCAAAGATAACATTTTTATAGCTGGCTGAAAATTAATGTCAAGATTTTTAGTAGTTTATTTTTAGTTAGGTTGCTTTTTGTATCTTAGTTAGTTAGGTGAAATGTTCCTGAGAATTAAATGTATTATTTTATAGATAAAGCGACAACATGAATTTATCATATAAATAATGACTCATAATAAAGAATTAATTATAATCACTGCTAGGTGATAAACCACCTGCATGCAGGGCAGTGGGAGATGTAGGGTTCACCAGAAAGCCAGTACTACTGATTAAAACCCAGTGTCAGTCTTAATGTGGCGTCACAGGGTCGTTTACGCATACAACCACAATGCAGGGTTGCTGGAAAAGTTCAACCTGCTTTCAGACTACGCCTTACTTTTTATGCCAAATCAAATTACTCTGTAAATGCTCTGTTACTTACGTAAGAGACAAGTTTTCATACAGGTTATGTCATATTAGTAAAATTAAAATTTATCGACATTTTTGTTACGATTTAAAATATGTTATTTAGTGGGATAGTACAGTGGAAGCAAACATCGCACACGAGCGCAAAATCGCGCTACTGGATGCTCTGGAAGCGCAATGGCGTGCTGAGCATGAGGCCAACGATGCTGGGTACTATGCGGCGTCTTATTCATCTTGGCTCAGCTATGGTACTGGCTTGCTTGCAAATATTGTGGAAAACCTACAGGTATTATTTTAATGTATTTATTTTTGATGATTTTAACATTATATGTATTTTTACAATTAAATGAAGTTTTCTTTAAAGATTTACCATAAATAAATATGTACCTTTTTACTAATATTTAAATGAGATTCAGATTAATTTATTCTGTTATGTAGGTACTTCTTGTACTGAAAACTAATATTTTTCCCCATACCTACTGTGTTACTATATAATATTTGTGTTAATTCTAGTTAAAGCTAAACGACGTACACATTCGCTACGAGGATGCCCTGACGTGCGCGCCGCACGCCTTCGCGTGCGGCTTCACGGTGGAGTCGCTGGCGGCGGAGTCCTGCGACGCGGCCTGGCAGCGCGGCTTCACGCCACTCGAGGAGCCCTGCTCCTTCAAGCTGCTGGAGCTCCACAACCTCGCCATCTACTGGGACCCCATGCCCGTGCCCGCGGGCATGATGGCCGACTGCACTATCACTGAGCTGACTGTGAGTACTGCTAAACTATTGTTGATATTATTTTATTTAATTGTACTATTTAAATTTCGTTATATTATTATATTTGGTTATAATTTTTTTAGCAATTTTTTTATAAAATTGATTAAAAAATTTATTTAATTTTTTAATTCAAAAATTCAATTCAAAAGACCAGAGAAAGCGAGAGATAAGAAGTGAATTTTTCATGAGACATAACAACAGAGTAATGTGTGTGTGTGTGCAGGAGCGCATGTGCGCGACGTGGGCGGGCGCGCACCGCTACGTGCTGGCGCCGAGCACGGCCAGCGCGCGCGTGCGGCGCGAGCGCGGCGAGCTGCCGCTGCGCGAGCGCGCGCGCCCGCGCCACGCCTGCCACCTCACGCTCGACGCCGTGCAGCTGCGGCTCACCTCCGTAAGTCCGCAAACACGTGCTGCGTTTACATTTGAACATCACAAGCATCGATAAGGTATTTAATTATACCGTTATAGGTCTTGAAATTAGGAAAGCAGAGAATAAAGTGTGTGTGTGCACACTATACTAAAAGGAGATTTAACGAAAACTTCATAAAATCGTATTGTAAAAAAAATCACGGACATCATTGTTTTTCATTTCTGTTTCAAAAACTGATATTTCAAAATGAATTAAAGGAATTGAAACCTATAGTTAAAATGGTATTAAAATGTTATTCAATGTGAATGTGTTCCGACAGAGACAGTACAGCGAGATGGCGGGCTGCGCGCGCGGACTGGAGCAGATCGCGCGCCTGCGCGAGGTGCGCGCGCTGCGGCCCGGCGTGCGCGTGCGCGGACACGCGCGCGCCTGGTGGCTGTACGCCGTGCGCGCGCACCTGCCGCACCACACCTGTGAGCTACTCACATCACAACTAATTGATTCATTTTTAATCTTACTAGCAACTTACGTTCACTTCGACGTGATGTAACTGTGTTAAACAATATCTATCCCCATACTAAACACCCAATCACCCAAATATAATCGTTTGAACATGAAAAAATATCCAGATTAAAGATTAGTCATTAGTATAAGAAACACACCGAATTTGCATAATATTATTTAGTGTTGAACATTAAAATAAGTTTCCATAAGCGACACTAGCACTGTGCACTGTGCAGGGATGGAGCCGAAGCCGAGCTGGGAGGAGATGGCGGCCAGCGCGCGCGCGGCGCGGCAGTACGTGGAGACGTGCGCGGCGGCGCTGGCGCAGCCCGCCGCCACGCCGCCGCCGGAGCGCCAGGCCGCGCGCGACGCCTTCGAGTGGCGCACGCCGCTGCACCTGCTCAAGCCGCTGCGCGAGGTGACCTTACACTCTCTCTTTCGGTACTCATTTTCATATCAACGTCAATGGATACTTACAAAAAGAAGTGAAGATTTTCTGGTACTCATATATCTGATTTTTAATAGGAATGTTTGTAATGACATACAAAAAACCTACATTCTTTACTCTCATAACTCATTTTATGTATGTAATATGTATACGTTAAAACGATTTTGAACTATTGTGATTATATGAATTTAATTGCGTGATCAGATCGCGATGCGCAAGGTGCCGGTGTCGGCGCCGGCGGCGGCGCCGGAGCCGGCGGCGGCGGGGCGCGGCGTGCTGCTGCGCTGGTTCCCGCAGTGGTGGGGCTGGTACGCCGCGCCGGGGCCCGGGCCCGCGCCGCCCGCGCCCGCCCTCGAGGGCGAGATCCTGCACGTGCTCGCCGACTCGCTCGACGACAACACGCTGCTGCGCCGCGACGCCGTGTTCGCCCTCTTCGAGTTCACGCTGCACAAGGGCTCGCTGGACCTGTGCACTGAGCGTGAGGAAGACTCAGGGCAAGTTTTTTTTAGTATCAGTCATCCTTTTTTTCGTTAAGTTTTTTAATAGGTGATACCTCATCATAACTTAAAGGTGAATTTTGAATGAATGTATTCTATCCAATGTAATATGATGATGCTGACTTTGTGGTTCACTAGTTTAGAATTGGCCATCAATCTGCGGAGCTCAATTGGGTAGGCTCAAAGTATTCTCGGAAGGATAAGTTTCTCAATAAAGTTTTGAAGGTTAATTAATTAGAAAATGAAATTAGTTAATTAACCAAATCATTAGTAAGTTGAAGAAGCAATAGTTTGGAAAAATAAATGCTCCATCTGAGTTGAAGTTAGCTTCAGCCTAGTTTTAGAACTAGGTAATATATAGGAAATTCTGACTGAAGATGATTAGATGAGTAGAGTTGGAAATAAAGCTCAAGAGCAATCATTTGTGTGCCGCAGAGGGAAGGGCGGCGAGGCGGGCGAGGCGAGCGAGGCGGGCGAGGAGGGCGAGGGGCTGGAGCTGCAGTTCAGCAGCGTGCGCGCGCGCGTGGAGTGGCGGCCGCGCGCCGGCGCGCACGCGCTGCACGTGTCGCTGGGCGGCGTGCGCCTGCGCGACCGCGTCACGCCGCGCACGCTGTTCCCCGTGCTGGTGGCGCCGCACGGCCTCATCCGCCGCGCGCCGCGCGCCGCGCCCGCCGCCGACGACCCGCTCTTCCAGCTCACCTACGAGAAGCGGCCCGTCGGCCTCAACTGCGATTATAAGTCAGTGATTACTACGTAATACTATATTTCGAAATGCTCATGGATACGTATGCTTATTGCTTCGTAACTGCCGTGACTGTACACGCAGGCTGCGCGTGAAGTCGTCGTCGCTGGAGGTGGTGTGGTGCGCGGAGGCGGCGCGCTGGGCGCGGCGCTGGGCGGGCGCGGGCGCGCTGGCGCTGCACACGCGCGCCTCGCTGCACCACCACTGGGACCGCCTCATGCGCCACACGCGCCGCCCGGTAACACTGCCCTTGACTATTTACTTAAATATTGTTACGTGCTATGGGTTCGGGATCGGAAATTATAAGCGTTCTTGTACTAAGGATGTTTTATTTCACTATGAATACACGCATAGTTTGTATATAACACTAGTCTGTGAACACTGTATTTCTCTTCTCAATACTTCTTCACTAATACTTTAACCAACTCTTCACTTTTCCACTATTTCGTATCGCTTCTTATCTTCACTCAACTTCGTATGTCAACTAAACTCTCGAAACATTTGCCGGCCTTTTTATATGCATAAATATTAGAACATTCTAGTATCGAAAAGTCAAAATGTTTCTAGTAATTTCGAATCCTTTCCCGAAAATGCTTTGTCTATCTCTGACACATTAGAATTTGTAATAGACCGTTCCTGTCAACTAATTGACATAAGTTAAAAATTGACATTCGCCGTTCTAAGGGTACAGTTACACATGCTCATAACTAGCACGAAAGCATGCCACTATTGAGCAATTGCTACTTAGTAGCATGTGTGTCGAAACATTGCTAATAATGAGCATGCTTATTTCGAGCATGCTCAAATTTCGACGGTCGTGCGATTTTTGGGCATGCTACTGTCAAAGTCTACTGGAAAATTCACTTGGTTTTCCATTTTTCACTTGTACACTGGCAGAGAACTTGCTAGAATGTCGAATACCAAAGAACCAGCCCGTGCTTAAATAGCATGTGTGTTCAAATTATTGCGTCAGCGTTTTTAATTTATAATGTGTCAGTCAATTACATTTATAATATGTCAGTTTGAAGAGCATGCTTGTTTTAAGCATGCTAACATCATGCTAATAAGCATGACATTTTATGAGCATGTGTAACTGTACCCTAAAGCATGGTACAACCGTGCTATTATGACGAGTTCACACTCTATTACGCGACAATACTTTCGAAAATTGTTATTCGCTGATATATATTAAAAATATTTAGGTTAATACTACAAGCTCTCCCATTAAATATGAAAAAAAAACACACACTAACAATAATTTTTCGCCAAGCCACTATTATAATTTAAAAATTTGAATTAATATGATAAAAATGTTAAAATGGTCCAGATGGAGCGTCACTCGTGGCACGTGGAATTGGACATATCGGCGCCGCAGATTCTGCTGGTGGAGGACCTGTGCGAGCGCGACGCCTCCGTGCTGGTGGTGGACTTCGGCCGCCTGCGCCTCGCCAACGCCGGCGCGCCCGCCGCCGACCCCCACCCCGCGCCCGACCTGCTGCAGCACCAGTCCACCGAGGAGGATGAAGGTAGGCGCGGAAGAAGTCATGTGTTTTCTGGCGCCCTAACTCTGAAAATAAAAATTTTAAAATTGATATTTTATTAGTATTTTCGCCATCTATCTTATCCTTTTTAAGAGTAATTGAAGAACTAAATATATTGTTTTTGTAAATCCAGAGTTTGTATGTATTTAACTTGGTTTTCTAATATTGAGTTAGCTAAAAGTTCCATGTTAAACATGCGACAGAGATGTTCATGACGCCGTGCTCGACGCCGCCGGGCAGCCCGATGTCGCCGGCGTCGCCGCCCGCGTCGCCGCCCGCGCCGCGCGGCCTCGACCCCGCGCACCTGCACACCAGCCTCTACGACCGGTGACTATTTTTTACCATACAACTCTTAACACTTATGCTCGCCCAATGCATGCGCTGAAGTCTCATGGGGTGCTCTTAGTTAATGAAGGTGTCGTGACGGTCGAAATAATACACCTTTGCGTCTAGTTCTCTTTCGCCAATGTCGAACGTGTTACGTAACATTAAACGTTACATGGTAGATACGACATCGAGCTGAGCGAGCTGCAGATCCTGGTGGGGCGCGTGCGCGACAACTGGAAGTACGCGCACACGAAGGCCACGTCGGCGCTGCACTTGCTGGACCGCTTCAGCATCTCGCTGCAGGCGGAACGGCGCGCGCTGGCCACGGCCGACCCGCGCTACCCGCGCCTGGCGCTGGCCGGCCAGCTGCCCGCGCTGGTGGCGCACCTGTCCGAGCACAAGCTGGCCGCCGTGCGCGCCGTGGCCGCGCGCCTGGCGCCGCCGCCCGCCGCACCCGCGCCGCCCGCGCCGCCCGCGCCGCGCACCGGCGATCCCGACGACGACACCACCGACACCGACTACTCCGACTACTCCGTCAACCCGAACGCGACGTTGCTGCTGCTGCAGTTTTCGATCGACCAAATGTCTTTAGAAGTATGTGTGAATATTTCATTGAATAAAATATACCCTCATCAAACTCCGATAAGAGATCATGTATCGCAATGCCCCGGCCCGCAGGTGCAGTCGCGCGGGCGCAGCATCGCGGAGGTGCAGGTGTGCGGCGTGCGCGCGGCGCTGGGCGTGCGCGCCGCCGACACGTCGCTGTCGCTGTCCGTGCACTCGCTGCTGCTGGTGGACGCACTGCAGACCTACGGGCCCGACTTCGAGCTGCTCGTCGCCAGCCACAAGCACGTCGGGTTCGTACTGTGTACTAATACAGAATGAAAGAGAGACAATAATGTAAAATATAAATTTGTAGAAAAATCAAAATTATTACTTACAATATTTTATATGAAACCCTTTGAATGAAACCTAACCATTGCTTACACAATGCGCGTAGTATGGACACGACGTCGGGCAGCATCCGCGGCTCGGAGCCGACGTCGCCCACGTCGCCCGCGTCGCCCGCCGCGCGCGCGCCGCCGCCGCCCACGCCGCGCCAGCTGCGCAGCGCCATCTACTCGCTGCACCACGCCACCGCCGCCGGTACGACACATTTACACATTAAATTACCACATCATTTTTCGTTAATCCTGCAAATTTTGAATTATTAGTTCGTTAGTTTTAAATATAATATTGGACAAATTATTATCATCTAAGTATGTAAAAGCGTAATCATTCACTCACTCAACACGAAATATCTAAACCCACTTCAATTATAAAATATTGAAATGAAATAAGGGCGGTAGTTTATAGTTAATAGATGTCCACTAAAAACGGATTTTGCGACAACACGAATTAGAGAGGTCTATAGAGGGCTCTCGCGAATTTGTATGAAAGTCCTTGATTTTTGTACTACAAATTTTAAATTTGCCTACGTCGGTGCTGCACCTGCTGGACCGCTTCATCATTTTTTGGCAGGGAACACCTGTCACCTGTATTATCATCTTTGCCTTCAAATATTTAAAAAATATGAATCTAAAATCAATATGAAATATTTTTTATAAACAGTGAATAAATTTAAAAATCATGTTAGTATTATATATTTTTGTATATACTTTGTAGACCCAGAAGCAGGACGCGCGAGTCCTACGCCCAGCATGCGGAGAGGACTCAGCTGGAACAGCGCACACGCCGCGGGGGCGGGCGCGGGCGCGGTGGAGGGCGCGGCCTGGGTCTGGCCCGAGGACTCGTGGCCCAACAGCGGCGGCTGGGCCGCGCCCGGCCTCGTGGACTCGGAGGCGCTCATTGCTGTGGAACTGTGCTTTGTGAAGGGGGAAGGGGATTCAGAAGATTTGAGGATCGCTAATATATTGTTTAATAATTTGGATGTCATTGGTAAAATATTATTTAAATATAGAGTATGTATATAAAATAAACTGATACTGTATGTAACATGTTTTTAAATTTTAATTTTAGCCAATCAAGAAACTATAGTGGAGCTTATAGGGTTTGCACACCGTGTGGCGGGCGGGGGCGGAGGCGTGCGACGCGCGGCGCCCGAGCCCCCGCGCCCGCCTACCAGTGCTAGTTTACTCTCCGTTCCGCCGCCAGACGAACATGTTAAGGTAATAAAAGAAAATATGAAAAGATTTATTGTATTTCCATAGTTTTCTTGTATTAATGAATTTGTTGTGCGTGTTTCTGTGTGCAGCGCGTGCGCACGGAGATCACGTTCGACTTCCACCGGCTGGGCGTGCTGCTGCTGCGCGCGCGCGCGCGCGACGGCGAGCTGCACGCCAGCAAGATTGCCACCGCCACCGTCGGCGACGCACGCATACAGGCTACGCTCGGTAACTGTCCATCACTATAGCACATTCCTTTTTGTATTAAAAAAATGTGTATACTTGAATATACACGCTAGAAGTTATACTCTGTTTTTTTAGATTCATAGCTTTTTGTTTTACATATTCTTTTTAACAAACCCGAAACATGAAATCCGTATGATGAGTTCGCCATATTGAATTTACGATGATTTCGTTTTGCTTATTGTATCACATTGTAAAAAATTAATCTCATCATTATTCTTCACTTTTCATAATGCGCCAAAAAATATAACTTGAAAAGTAAAAAAAAATATATATTAAATCATGTAATATTTTTAAATACATAATTTGAAGTCGACTGTAATTTGCAGGACTTTCAAGTTTAAATTTTAGGTAGTACCTATAACTTTCTACAGATTGTACTATCTTCTATAATATAAGTTTAGAATTTTAATAAAACCCAATCGTGACGTGCGTGATGCAGACGGCGAGCGCGTGGAGGTGGGCGGGTCGCTGGGCGGCGTGCAGGTGGTGTCGCTGTCGCGGAGCGCCGGCGCGCACCCGCGCGTGCTGGCGGCCGGCCGCGCGCCCGCCGCGCCGCACGCGCCGCGCGACCTGCCCGCCGCCGAGGAGAAGGCCCTGTGGTTCTCCATCGCGCGCTCCGTGCGCCCGCCCCGCCCCGAGGACTCCGATGGTTACTGATTTTTATATTTCATTTTTATTTTTTCTTTATATTACCCAGCTAGACGAGTTTTATGTGATTACGAACAGAGGTCGAAGAAAATGGCGATCAGGTGGACGGCAAGGAGGAGGGCGAGGAGAGCGAGGAGGGCGAGGCGGACGAGGTGGTGTCGCTGGAGGTGTCGGTGCGCGTGGCGTCGGTGTGGTACACGCACTCGGCGCCGCTGCTGCGCGAGCTGCGCGAGTGCGTGGCGGAGTTCCAGCAGTACCTGGCCAACCTGGCGCGCTCCATCCGCGCCGCCGCCGCCGCCGCCGCAGATATGGCCATCGGTCTCGTTCACCCTAGGTACCACCCACTAAATAAGAGCTTACTTATACATATTGAAGTTAATATTTTTCCAATGCTGATTCAAAATTTATACTCTTGCAGAAGTGAAACGTTGTACTCTAATCCCCGATTGTCGCATTCAATCGATGGCGTGTCCCCCCGCAGACGCACGACCAGCGCGGGTTGCTCGCTCGACGAGCCTGACAGAGATACACGGCAAATTTTGTTTTGGTTGGTAACTTGGTTCTTTTTTCTTAGTTTAATTTAACCCTTTGTATGATATGACAGAAAAAGATGGGACTATGATATCAGACAGGTTGCAGGCATAACATGGAGTAGAGTAGCTAGAGAGAGATTAGAATGGAGTAGGTTGGAGGAGGCCTTTGCCAACTGGCAAACGGATCTACAGAAAATAAAGAAGCACCAATTACGTGAATAATGTTTAGTTATGTAAAAAAAAATGTTAATATAAAAGTGCGCTAGTGTAAGAAACAAACTGTAAGACTATTATCCGAATAAAAAGGCTTTATTATTATTATTATATGATATGACAGAAAGCTTAACCTTAATATTGAACATTGTGTGTCCAGCTTGAGCGTGGAGCTGGAGTCGCCGGTGGTGGTGGTGCCGCGCGCGGCGCGCAGCTCGCAGGTGTTCGTGGCGCACCTCGGCCGCATGAGCCTGGCCAACAGCCCGGCGCCGCCGCTGCGCGCGCTGTACTGCGTGCACGTGCGCGACATCTCGCTCGTGTCGGTCAGTGTGTGTGTGTGTGCGTGTGTGAGCGTGCGTGCGTGCGTGCGTGCGGGCGGGCGTGTCTGACGTGCGTCGTGTTGCAGCTGGACGTGCGCGAGCAGCTGGCGGCGGGCGCGGGCGCGGGCGCGCCGGGCGACGTGTACGACGCGGCGCGCGGCCTGCCCGTGCTGCACGACACCGCGCTGCAGCTCAGCGTCGCCTTCGCAGAGACCGACGACGGACCCACGGTACTGTGCTCACGCAATTCTATTCATATACATAACAGTATATAAATAACTTTTTTATTACAGAGTATATTTTGTTTTAACACCTTAAAAAGTTCATTGAAGGTTTCATTGGGGTAACAGACAGAATAGCGATATTACCTATCAAACTACCTAAATACAAAGAAACATGGACAATCATTCAAGCTTATGCCCCAACTGAACAAGCAGATGAACTAGAACATGTATCATTCTACAACACCCTATCCAAAACTTTATACGAGTACTCCAATAACATAATCATTTTAATGGGAGATTTTAATGCACAAGTGGGAGCTAGACAGGATAAGGATGAATACGTACTGGGTGAATTTGGGTATGGAAAAAGAAGTCCTAGTGGCCAACGATTAATTGACCTCCTCCTAGAACACAACCTTACTATTACCAACAGTATCTTCATAAAGAACAAAAATAATAAATGGACATGGGTCTCTCCAGATGGGAAATACAGAAACGAAATAGACTATATTATAAGCAGTCACCCAAAACTTTTTGCAGACACATCAGTTATATCAAGACTAAACTTTAATACAGACCATCGCATGGTGAGAGCTTCTTTAAAAATAGCGCCTCCTAAGACACGTCGGAAGTACAATGCCTTGATCAACAGAGCCCTCGAAACTGAACCCAACAAACTAACTTCACACTCACTAGGAATTCAGATAGGAGAAAAATTAAAAACTGAAAGAATTAAAATAATAAACGAATACACTAAACTACAAAATCAACTTATAAACTACACAATTCAAAAAAATAAGAAGCAAAAGTACATCCTAACTCCTAAGCGACTCGACTTTGCAGCTTATAAATAAAAGAAAAGTTTTATTTGAAAATAAAACACCAAACGAAATACCACAGAAATAACTGAGTTAAGTAAGCAAATCAGGGAAGGCATACGAAAAGATAGGAAAGTCAAGAGATTACAAACACTGGAAAAATACATCACAGCATCGGGAGGAACTAGAAAAGCTCTTAAAGAACTTCGTGAAACAACTACATGGATACCTAACCTGAAAAGCAACCATAATAACATCACAAATCGTAAAAACATTATTACAATAGCATCTGAATTCTACCAGAACCTCTATGCCAACCCAGATAACACTGAACAGAGGAACTATGAAAATCACATAACGACCTTACACACCCAAAATCCAGAGCCAGAAATACTACAAAGTGAAGTCAGAAAAGCTATACTAAGCCAAAAGTCAGACAAAGCACCAGGTCCAGACAAGATATCAAACGAAGTAATGAAAGGCTCTTTAGAAGAACTTGTACCTATCTTAACCATAATCTTCAATAACATACTAACATCAAGGCACATTCCAGAACAATGGAAAACCTCGCACATAATTCTTATACATAAAAAAGGTTCTAAAGAAGACTTATCGAACTATAGACCAATAAGCCTGATGTCCAATGTATATAAGGTGTTCTCCAAAATAATACTGGATCGATTAACTATTGCTTTGGAGGAGAACCAACCAATTGAACAGGCTGGCTTCAGGAAAAACTTTGCCACAATAGACCATATCCACTCAGTCAAACAAATAATAGAAAAATATGGGGAATATAACAAACCTGTTTATATGGCTTTCATAGACTATGCAAAAGCTTTTGACAGTATTAAACATGATGAAATTTGGGACAGCTTAGAAAATCAAGGAATACCTCAGGCCTATATCAACATCATAAAAAATATATATGCAGATTGTAAAGCAAGAATACAAATGGAAACATTGGGTGCAACCTTCCAAATTAAAAGAGGTGTCAGACAAGGTGACCCACTATCACCCAAGTTATTCTCTGCAGTGTTAGAAAACATATTCCGAAAACTAGAGTGGGATGAATTTGGACTTATCATAAATGGAAAGAGATTAAGCCACCTCCGATTCGCAGACGACATCGTCCTGTTCGAGGAAAACCCTCATAAGCTGGAAAAAATGATACAAGATTTAAACAAAGAAAGCGAGAAGGCTGGCTTAACAATGAATACAAGCAAAACAAAATTATTATCAAATGCGGTTCAACATGAAATAACAATCAATAATCAACAGCTGGAATATGTGACTGAGTACATATACCTTGGACAAACAATATCCCTAACTGACCTAACCACCAAAGAAATCAAAAGAAGAATCGCAAATGGATGGAAAAAATAATGGTCATTGAAAGAGGTTATGAAAGCGAAAGAGTTGGGCAATTCAATTAAGCGCAAAGTCTTTAACACCTGCATTCTCCCTTGCCTCACTTACGGCTGCGAAACCTGGGCGCTCTCCAAACACCACAGAAATATGCTAGAGAATTGTCAGAGAGCCATGGAGAGAAGCATACAAACAAGGGATCAAAAAACTTGACAGGGAAAGGAACACATCAATAAGGAGTAGGACAGGAGTAACAGACATCCTAACCTAAGATACACCAAATGAAGTGGAGGTGGGCGGGTCATATGTTAAGGAGCCCTCAGGATAAATGGAGCAAAATCTTGACGGAATGGTACCCGAGAAGTGGCAAACGAAGCAGAGGTTGACAGCGCAAAAGATGGGAAGATGAATTGAAAACAACAGCAGGTCCAAACTGGAGAAGAGTTGCAAAGGACAGAAAACAATGGAAATCGTTAGAGGAGGCCTTTGCCAAGAGGCACACTGAACTCCGAGATATACTGTAACTCAAAAAAAAAAAAAAGAAAAGTCCAAACGGAGTTCTAGGAAAAAAAAAGGCTTCATTTCATTTCATTTCATATTTTGTTTTATTAATTAATTTATTTTTTTATTATTTGAGATAAAAAAATTAATTAATAAAACAAAATATACAAGACATAGAGTTGTATGTTCGCAGTGTTCAGTGGACGGTAAGGTGGTGGACGGCCTGCACGTGACGGCGAGCCGCGAGCAGTACGAGCAGCTGCTGGAGACGCTGCAGTGGCTGGGCGACACCGCGCCCGACGCGCCCGACGAGCCCGACGCCCCTCCACAACAACCTGACGTGAGCCATGCTTATAGTATTGGCACTATCTAGTACTTTTATAGTACGCTTTTTTACTATCGTATACTTTAAACTGCATTATTTAACAAACTTGCGCCCCACAGCCGGCGTCGGTGGTGGAGTCGGCGGTGCCCACGCTGCGGCTGGACCCGCAGCTGCGCGCCGCCGTGCTGGCCGTGCCGCCGCCCACGCACGAGCCCGCGCCCGCCAGCAAGCATACGCCGCTCATTGGTGCGCATATTTGTATCTTATTGAAATGTAATAAGTACTATGGTGTTGTCTTTATGAAAATGAAACACCAAATTTATTTATCTTATCTTAACGAATATCTATAATTTTATTAATCTCTTTTTATTTTCAATAGTGACGTTTGAATTAGAAAATTTTACGGTGGAGCTACGAGCAGATTTAGGCGCGGGCGAGCGGAGCTTAGTAGCCCTCACCTTCCGAGAATTTTCCCTCCGTCGTGAGCACCTGCATCCGCACGAGTCTATGTTGCAGGTCAGATACGTAACTAGATTATAAAAACAATGAAACTTTAGTTAAAAGTGAGTTTGCAAATTGATGGTTTTGTTTGGTCAGGTGTCGCTGCACTCGATCACGATGGAGGACTTGACGAAGGAGCCGGACTCGAAGCACCGCATGCTGATGGTGTCGCACACGCCGCCCGTGCCGCCCAAGGCCGTGTTCGTGTCCAAGTCCTGCCCCGACTTCGTCACGCACTTCCCGCACGCGCACGCGCACGTCACGTCACTGCGCCGCGACCCTCTCTCCACGTCGTTGCCCTCCGAGTTGCACGTTGTAGACCGGATATATGAGAAAGAGGTATTTTTAAATTTTAATCTGTAATGTTCTATGTTAATTAAAAATATTTTTTGTTTGTTTTTATATAAACACAATATAATATGATTCTTAATCGTTGGTGTATCACTCCAGCACAAGGCGGGCAAAGAGGAGTGCGGCAGCACGCCGCCGTGCTCGCCGGAGCGCGAGGCGGGGCCGGAGCGCGGCGACCTCGTGTGCGTGTCCGTGCATGTGCGCAGTCCGCAGCACCCGCGCTTCCACGACCTCTACAACCAGGTATCTCATATATTTTCGCCGTGTCGCTTTCCGTCTAGCCCACTTCCTCAGACTGAATATATTATAATTTAATATTTTTTAAACCTCGCACATATTATATGGAATTCATGTCATCGTTTCAATAACATTATTTTTACAGGTGTCAAAATTGACGAAAATAGAATTCAACTGCCTGAAACTGGTTCTAAGTATCGACAGCTGGGTAGCCGTGCTCGATTTCTTCGGTGTAGCGGGCGACGAGGCGGAGCGCGCGCCGGCGGCCGCAGACGTGCAGCGCGGCGCGGCGGCGGGCGCGGCGGCGCGCGCGGAGGGCGCGGCGGAGACGGAGCTGAACGTGCGCTCGCTGTCCGTGGTGGTGGTGGGCGCGCGCGGCGACGCGTGCCGCGCGCTGGTGTCGCGCGCATCGCTGCGTGTGCGCGACGCGGCGCGGCGCGACGTGCGCGCGCGGCTGGGCGCGCTGGCGCTGGCCGACCTGGCGCCGCGCGCTGCGCTGTGGCGCGAGCGCCTGCGCACGCGCACCGATCACGCGCTCGACATGCATTATCAGAGGTACGTCCATTTTGGTTATAGTCAGCCTGCCTTTGCCCACTGCTCGACATCGAACTCGAAATTCGACTTTACGCATTCAACTTTTGGCTGCTACTTAAATATATTATGTATAACTGTGTATAAAAGCAATGAAAATGATTACTCGCAGATTAAGTGCCGCAGAGGCGGCCGAGGCGGGGTACGAGACTTCGCTGTCGCTGGAGATGGGCCCGGTGACGTACGTGCACACGCGCCGCTTCGTGCTGGAGCTGCAGGCCTTCGCGCGGGACTTCAGTCTGCTGCGGCGAGTGCTGGCGCAAGCCCGACAGAAGGTATGTGATACATGCAATAACTTTCGTAAGTAATTCTTTGCTACTTTAGTAGATTTTTTGAAATATTATAGAAGCATATTTAAATTGATGAATTTGATATACTACGGTATGAAATTAGTTGTTATTATTTATGTAAAATATTTACTACATACAGAGTTAGAGATTTAATGAACCATCATAGCTTATCTGCTGATCGAAACATAACATCTGCGTGCGTGTGGTGGCAGGTGTCGAGCGCGCCGCGCGACGCGCAGGCGCAGCGCATGCGGCTGCGCGTGCGCTGCGAGGCGCCCGTCATCGTGCTGCCGGTGGCGCAGCGCAGCCGCGGCGCGCTGGCCGCCGAGCTGCAGCTGCTGCTGCTCGACAACTGCTTCCGCCGCGCCGGCGACCCCGCCACCGTCAGCAAGCTCGCCGACCCCACCGTCGGTCAGTTGCTCGAGACCTACCAGCACTTGTATTTTGGAAAATATACGTTTTTTTCATTTACACACTTAACTCGAGTATGCTTAATTAAAAATAAATGTATTGTTGTTGTTGTAGCGGAACGAGAGATACTCGACGTGCGCACAGTACGCATTGAGGGTCTGTCGCTGCACTGCGCGCGCGCCGGCGCCGGGCCCGCGGGCGAGCTGCTGCTGCGCCGCCGCGGCCAGCCACTGCTGCCGGCGCCCGCGCGCGTCGAGCTGCAGCTTGAGCGGAACTGCTCCGACACGCACAATGGTCCGCCAAAATTATATCAATTGTGGTTATTAGGATTACCTTTTGCACTATTTGGTCGTTATTTTGAAAATATTAATGTGTTCGTTATGATTTTCAGTTCCAGATATGACCGTGCAAGGTCGCTTGGCAACGCTGCAGATGTCGCTGGACGCCGCTCAGTACCGCCTGATCCGCGGCGTGCTGGCGCACAACCTGGCCGAGCCCTGCACGGAGCTGCTGGAGCCGGCGGCGCTGCCGGCTGCGCCGCCGGCCGCGCCGCAACAGCCGGTGTGGACCACGTGGTCGCTGCAGCTGGACCTGCAGGACGTATGCGTGGCGCTGCGCGGCGCGCGCGGGGCGCCGCCACTCGCTAACATCAATTTCATCAAATCGAGATTACTTGTCGAGTCTTACTCGGATCTGTCGCAAGATATAGATCTCGTCTCACAGGTCATTTGATATTTTGTTTTTATTTATTGTATAATTGTAAATGCCGCGTGTATCGATAGAAATGTAATTATCTGTGGTGGGCAGGAGATCCTGGTGAGCGACGCGCGCTACGCGGCGGAGCCCGCCAACCGGCGCGGCAACGTGTTCAGCCACATCGTGCAGCCCATGGCCGACCACCGCCACAGCGTGCAGGCGGAGGTGCACGCCAGGTACTCGCATCTACAACACTGGGATTAGCTTTTACGTCACAGAGTAGTTCAACAAGTCCAAGAGAAAATATGAAATAAAAATAATCTTAATGATCTTGTTGTCTTTTAATTAGATAAAAGACTTTATAAATAACTATTAAATATAAACCAATTCGACTTCGATTTGTTCGGCAATCCTTAGCAGATTTATTGTAGCCTTACATTTAATTTACTTTTAATACAACACAGGAAAAGACAAGATTCATCGGCTTATACAATCCTCATAAACAACATGCGACTGATGGCCATCTTGGATTGGTGGGAGGCTGCCAACCAGTTCATCATGCAGCCTCCGCCGCCGGCGGCTGACCCTGATCTGCAACATTTGTAAGAAGTTTACTTAGCTTTATCAATCCTTCATAAATTATCTGCATATATCCTTAAAATGTAAATGTATAGCTTTGTTATTGTCTGATTTAATAGGAATATTTTTGTAGAAAGTTTTGAATATATTCTTGTTTTTTATGTACAGAGAGGATATGTCAGTGGACAGCGTGGACGGCGAGTGGAGTAGCGGGGGCGGGGGCGCGGGCGCGGGGGGAGCGGGCGCCGCGGACACCAGCCACATGGAGATCAAGCTGAACATCACCGACTCGCAGCTCGTGCTGGTGGAAGACGCGTCGTTGTGGGACACCAACGCTGTCATACTAAAGGTGAATTATGAACGTACTAGAAAACATAACGTAACTTAAATCTTTCCATGTTATATTTTAAATACAAGATATGTTTTATTTAAAAATAATAATGAGTAATTGTATCAGGGCACGACGGTGATCACGTACCGCGGCGCGGCGGCGGGCGGCGCGGCGCGGCCCGTGGTGTGCGAGCTCAGCGAGCTGGAGGTGTTCTCGTGCGTGCTGGGCCTGGAGGAGGAGACCGCGCTGTCCATCCTCGAGCCCGCCGCGCTGCACGCGCAGCTTCGCGGCGACGGCGTGCTGCAGGTACGTCTACAACTCTTCCTCACACAAACATAAAAGACACACATAGATTCTAACGTTATTGACGCACTAAAAATAATAGCATATTCTATTGGTATCGTCGTATTTGCAATTACTGTTATCACTTGCAGATATCAATGGGAGCTTTGAATTTACGTCTATCCTACCACGACATGCGCATGTTCGCGTCGATGTTGCAGTCGCTTCCCGCTCAAGCTAGAGTTGCACTATCAGGTAGTTTATTATTTATTGTATTTATTATTTATTTGATATTATTCATAAATTTTATACACGAAAAAATAATTATATTATAATTTTTATAGGTAAATCAGAAGACCACGAGCCGGACGCGCCCGCCAACAGCGTGCACATGCACGCAGCCGCGCCCGCCAACTGCGCCGTGCGGCGCGCGCTGCCGCGCTGGCCGCCGCCGCCGCGCGCGCCGCCCCCGCCGCCCCCCGCGCCCGCGCACTGGCCTTTGCGAGCCGTACATGTTAGTTTATTCATCATAATTTTAAAATATATTTAGAGTCCTAACTATATGTGGAGTAAATGAAACATTAAATGTTTTTAACTTTATATTTATTATTATCTTAAACGGTTACACTTACTTTATATTATAAATATATTATAAGACTCCATGTAATACTATTGTGAGAGGGGACCGTCGGGGCACTCGCGAATCTAACGACTAATTCATAGAGTATATTGCTACATATATAAAGGCTAACTTTAAGTTACCACGCGTCCACGCTGAAGGCGCGGGCGGGCGCCGGTATAAATTCCGCTGACTATGCTTTAGACATAGTCCCGCCACGGCGCGGGCGCCGGCCGCGAATAACGCTGACGCGGCTGTAGACATCGTGTCGCCACACTTCCTATAATTTTATGTTTTGAAAAATAAATATATATATATTCTATAATATTCTATATGAATATAAAGAATTAATTATGTACTTCATGTATTATAAGACACATATAAAAATAAACGTTTGGAAGTATCTAATACTAGAATTTTAATAAAAATGAAAAAATAAAAACTATTTATGTATATGTATCCAGGTGAACGCAGAATGCGTGACGCTGTGCGTAATTGACGATTGTTTGGACTCCGATGTGCCGCTGCTCGAGGTGGCCTTGAACGAATTACAAGTGGAGCAGGTAAGAATCCTGCCCTACCTGCCTTAATATTTGCAAAAGTAATTTTAGTACACATTTTTTATAAATACATTTTTCAGGACTTGCGTAAAGTAGAAGAATCATTTGATGATCCTTTGCTCGTGACCACGCCCTCCAGCGGGGCGGGCCCGCTGGCGATACTGGACTCATCGGCCGGCGAGGCGGGCGGCGCGGGCGGCGGGGGCGCGCGGGGCGAGGAGGCGGTGGGCGCGGGCGGCGGCCGCCTGCGCGCACAGCTCAGCGTGGACTACTACAACAGGATACTGTCGGACTGGGAGCCCGTCATAGAGCCCTGGAGGTACCGTGCTCACTCGCCGCCTGCCTCGTGCCTCTGCTTGCGTGTGGTGTGAGTGAGAGAGTGACCTGCAAGTGTGCCGTGTGTCGCAGGTTCGGCGCGCGCTGGGAGCACACGCTGTCGAGCGGGCTGGCGCGCGCGCGCGTGGCGCTGGACGTGCGCTCGGACGCCACGCTGGACACCAACCTCACGTCGGCGCTGGTGGACCTGCTGCGCCTCGTGCGCGCCAACTGGACCGCCGACTACTACGCGCCGCAGGTCACACACACACACACACACACATACAAAGTTAACGATTCAAAAGTCTATTTAATTGAAATATGTAGTAACTCATTATTACATATTAACAATTATGTAAGGTAAACAATACAGAAACACATTTTGGCAAAGATGGAGTTTTTTTTAAAAAAGACCTAGATTCAAGTATTGTATATTTTAAAAAGTCAGCTTGTACGTAACGTAGGCGGCATCGGAGCAGTCGCCGAAGGGCAGCCCGGCGGGGCACCGGCGCCGCTCGCCCTTCGTGCCCTACGCGCTGCGCAACCTCACCGGCCAGCGCCTGTGGTTCACCACTCTCACCACCACCTCGGAAGAGTGAGTCTGCTTCCCAATACTATAGCATTTTATTTCACACTTCTTAAAGTTTCATGGTTGCAATTTTATTAATTTCTTTTCAAAATATGAAGAATGGTAAATATCAGTAAGATTAGTCAATTGTGCATGAGATATTATAATACACAAGTGTTCATTTTTTTTTTTCACTTTAAAAATCCAATGGAAAGATCTTTGATATGACCGGTGATGAATTGATGATGGACATGGATGTGTAACACTGTCAACTTAGTTAAACTCAAGACTTAATCCAGAACTTCTGGCTTTGCACTAGACTGGGTAGCAAGTATTGATGGGGATTAGCTATAATGTGAGTACGAGTGATGAGCATGGAGGTTGCGATTGGCAGACTGCACGAGGGCGGCGTGGGCGGCGTGAGCGGCGCGGGTGGCGCGCCGGACGACTCGTGGGTGTGCGTGCGCGCGGGCGACACGGAGCCGTTCTCGTTCGGCGCGCGGCGCGGGCGCGGGCCCGCCCCCGCCCCCGCCGCGCCCGGCGCCGCGCCGCTGCAGCGCCTCGTGCTGCGCCTGGACGGCTGGGCGCCGCCCGACCCCGTCTGCGTCGACCGCGTCGGCGTCTTCTTCCGCACCATCACGCACACGGTACGTGCAAAGTTATTTGCTAATCTGTCTCATCTTTCAAAATTAGGATATATGGCAGACCGACGATTCGATAATTTTGATTGTTTTTTACAAGATTCTGAAAAATACAGATTTTGTATTTCACGTAAAATAATTTAGCGATCTGTAAATGAATATAATGTGATGGTCGTACAGAAGAGCGGCATCGAGGCGCGCGTGGTGCTGGAGGTGTCGCTGGAGGGCTCGGCGCGCAAGCTGGTGGCGGTGCGCTCGGCGCTGCTGCTGCGCAACGCGCTGCCGCACGCCGTGGAGCTGCGCCTGGAGCGCGCGCCCGCGCCCGCCCTCGGTCAGTGTGCTCCCGCGTCGCTCTGCTCGCCATACCACTTGTTTCGATTTACACGATCTTAACCTTCATCGTTGTTCAAGCTTTTTTGGTTCACTACCAGTTTAGTGCATGATTTTTATTGAACAGTAGTAGAATGTGTTCTATAGATTGGATTTTTATGATTTAACTATTTAGCGAAAAATGTTTCAATTAGTCCTAGAGAAAATTTACAGTTTTGTTACTTGCCTGGAAATATGGTCTTAAATATACAAAGGAATATTTTTACAACATACGTTAAATATAATTTTTGATCAATCAAATTTTGATAATAATTAGTAGGCAATATTTGAAAAACTGCGTTTGCTTAGGAAATCGAGTGTAGTAAAATCAAACCTCGCGTCATGTACCTCCGATATTTTCAAGCGCTAATCATTTCCATTATAATAACTTATCTTATTGTGAAGAAAAGTCCGCCAACTGGCACTTCTCTTTTAGTTTGGTACATTATAGGAATCAGGTGATTCCCTGCAAGAAGCTTACGCCCAGTAGTGGGCGACAAAAAGTTCTGAATATGTGGGCGACACATATTATTATGAATATAAATTACGTGTTATGTTGACGTTAATATGTATTAAAAAAATGAAAATATATTATTACAACGACAATTTAATCCAATTTTAATATATTTTTTATTAGTTATGTAAAAAGTATAGATAGGATCGTTCAAATCGTCAGGTCGTTCAAGTAATATAAAATGACGAAAATGTGCGTGATGTGGTGAAAGAATAGATGAGAAAGTTGAGGTTTGAGAGGAGGCATAAGCGCTGGGTCGAGGCGTAGCGTATAGTGAGCGTGGTGGTGTGGCAGGCGCGCTGGCGTGGGGCGCCGCCCTGCGCGCGCTGCGCCGCCGCGCCGCCCGCGCCGCCCTCGCCGCCCCCGCGCGCCCGCCCGCCCCCGCGCCCGCGCTGCTCGTCGGCTGCGGTGACTACGCTACCATTTGTCGTCTCGCTGTCGTACATATAGGCTTCGTAAATGCTTCGCGATGTCATTTGTACTTTTAGACACATTACATTACAGTTGTTATTTTATTTGCCTTGTATATAATTTTATCATTATAGATGCGTAATATTTCATACGTTATTGTGTCATGTTTAATAGATTAACGAATTAGTTATTCTTGCCGCTATGTGTTTTTGTTGTAAACGTATCAGAAGATGTAATGTTTTACTCTCATTTGTCGATAGATAGATATAAAATGATTTAGATTTAGCAACAACATTTTTAAAGTTTTCTTCGAAAATAAAAATTAGAACAATTCTTAATTGAAGATGCTTTTAAACTGGCTTAATGTTTATGTTCGTACATACGCACGTCGCCTGATGTGCAAATTAATAAGAAAAATGAAAAGTGTAAATTAAAATTGATCTGGCGATATACTGTTACGTGTGTCCGTCCGTGCAGGCGCGTGGAGCGGCGGCGCGGCGCGCGGCGCGACGCTGGGCGCGGGCGAGAGCTGGGCGGCGCCGCTGGCGGCGCGGCCGGGCGCGCTGTGGGCGCGGCCGCTGCCGCGCGCCGGCCCGCCCGCGCCCGCGCTGCCGCCCGCCGCGCTGGACTGGCGCGCCGCCGCCGCCGCCGCCGCCGCCGAGCGCACGCTGCTGCATCACGAGTGCCGCGCGCCCCATGACTACGTCTACAGGTACTACGTCACACCTTTATGCTAACAAACGATAAATTATTATAAAATTATTCATACCTTTAAATATTACTTTTAAAGATTCAGGAGCTAATTCCTGATTTGTTTATCAAAAATGGGCTAAGTTTCATCTTCATTGCAAAAATTATAAATAAATGATAACTTTATAATTATTCCCACTAAGCTATAATCTATAGCATTTTACTCGTATATATAATGGAGCATCACACGTCTCGTCCTGTGTATAGATTCTGCAGCGTGATAGTCCGCGAGCGCTTCCCGCCAGACCGCGGCGAGCTGCTGGCGGGGCACACCATCACGCTGGTGCCGGCGCTGCGCCTGGAGAACCTGCTGCCGCTGGAGCTGCAGTACCGCGCCGACCGCGAGGAGGGCACGCTGGCGCCCGCCGACACGCAGCCCTTCCACCAGGTGGACGTCGAGGAGGGCGTGGAGCTGTGCGTCAAGCTGGAGGGCTTCGGCTGGTCGTCTGCGCTGAGCGTGGGCGGCGCCGGCGCCGGCTCCTTCTCCGCGCGCCTCAAGCTGCGCGACGAGCGCGGCCGCCGGCTCTACCTCAACGCCAGAGTCACAGTGAAGAAAACTGATGGTATCAAGGTACTCATATAACTGATATTTACTTTCATTATGTGTTACGATGTATTTAATAAACATAAGAATTTTTACCTTAAACTAGAGGTATGAAAGTGTTGCGCGTGCGCAGGTGTCCGTATCGGCGGCGTACTGGCTGGTGAACCGCACGGGGCTGCCGCTGGTGTTCCGCGCGGAGGGCGGCGGCGAGGCGGCGGGGCAGTTCGCGGAGCACGAGCTGGCGCGCATGGTGGCGCCGCTGCCCTTCTCCTTCGCGGACGGCGACGGCCCCACCGTGTCCGTGCGCCTCGGCGCCGCGCACGCCGCCTCCTCCGAGGTACACTATACATATTATACGCTTTTCTCATTATAATAAATATTTATAATGGTCGAAACAAATATGCATTTCGATTTCCGAGTATTTCGTACAGGTTGTGCGGTACTTATTCAAATTCAAATTTAAAATATTTTATTCAGCATAAAAGTATTACAATTTTTTACTGAACGTCATGAGTGAACCAGTGAGTGAACCAGTTCGGAAAGAAGAAGCATTGAAATAGCCTGGAGGCGATCAAATCATTCCCAAGACGTACTGTCTTCTAAAAAATCGGTAATCGAACATCCTTTAGTACACAAACGTTCTTTCACATTTTTTTTTAAATTAGCAAAGCTCCTAAGCTTTTTAAACGTTTTCTGGGATCCTGTTGTATAAGCGTAAACATTGTCCATAAAAAGAATTACTGAATCGGCGTAAGCGAGACACTGGCATTACAAGTTTATGTTTGCTCTTAGTATTAATGTTATGCATGTCGCAATTCCGGGGAAATTCGTGTATATTCTTGTGAACATACATAACATTTTCGTACACGTATTAAAAAGCAACAGTCAACATTTTTATTTCTTTAAACTTATCTCTTAATGATATTCTAGGACCTAAACTATAAATTGCACGAATAGCTCTTTTCTG
The DNA here is from genome assembly GCA_951802675.2 of Boloria euphrosyne. Taxonomy (NCBI): domain Eukaryota; kingdom Metazoa; phylum Arthropoda; class Insecta; order Lepidoptera; family Nymphalidae; genus Boloria; species Boloria euphrosyne. Next base: position 15,212,958 of record OX637874.1, read on the forward strand.
CAGGACAAAAATTGTATTAACGGTAGCTGCATTTCCCCATAACATTCCATATGACATAATACTATGAAAATAACTAAAGTATACTATGCGAGCTGTATCTACGTCAGTAATAAGTCTAATTTTTTTTTAACCGCGAACGCTGCAGAGGTAAGCCTATTTCGCTAGCCCCTCAATATGGAGGTCACACTGCAATTTCGAATCTATGATAATACCTAGGAATTTAGTAGACTGTACCGGTTTTAACATTTCCCCGCCTAATACTACACCATTATCAACAAGTTTAACATTATACTATTTGCGCTGTAGCATGGTGCGGGTGACAGTTTCAGTAACGTTTCGTTTCACTCTTAAAAGTTGCCGCAATTTACAAATTATGACTTAGTATTTCAGCTTTACCATATTCGTAATATATTAAATCATTATTTACTGTAGTAAATTAAATTAAAACCAACCAGAATGTTCTACTCTACCAATAAAATCTAATGAAAAGAAAAATTAAGCAAAGTGCTATGCGTATAACGTAACGCCATAGACGTAAGCTAGCGATGGGATGTATTGCTACGATGTATAGTCGATGTTTTTTTTAATAATAGAAAACGTATATTGGGAGTAGTTAAATTATTATTGTAAAAAGTGTATAATAATATTAATGAAACAACAGAACATATATAAAAATAAAAGATTTTATCCGTCTAAACTCATATCAAGCTCCCTGGCCTGACTACCCATAACAGTTTTTTTGTATGCATAGGCATCGTAATAGCAACAAAATCAACAAACTTTAGTTTTGTAGCGAATAATAACTTGAACACGGGCGAAGCTGCGGGTACTGCTAGTTTTATATAAGAACAAAGATATTATTATGTAGCCATAAAATATACATATTGAAGTTTACACACGTAGTTACCCTGCGCAACTGAATAACACAGTAATTTTCATAACAATATTAATGAGAATTAGATTTATGCTGCGAGTATCGTTAGCGATAAAAATGAATTGCATAACTTCACATCCCTAGTTATGTGGTACTGACAGATGACAACGTCATATAGGAAACTGTCACCCGCACCATGCTACAGCGCAAATAGTATAGGTGTTGTGAATTTTATTAATTTTGTTTTTTTGTTATTTAATAATAAATTATTCGAATCAAACCAATGGACAACCTTTGAGATAGCATCGTTTACATCGTCGTACATAAGTAAATTACGTTTTACCTTAAAAATAAGTGAAGAGTCATCAGCGAACAATACTATCTCATGTTTGTCCTGCACAAAAAATGGCAAATCAGTTATGTAAACTAGGAAGAGAAATGGACCAATAAAGACCTTGTGGAACCCCCATATCTAACAGACCCCAGGAGATCCCTTACCATTTACGTCAACCCTCTGTATTCTATTACTCAGATAGGAATTCAGGAGGTTGAGTGCCTTATTTCTAATCCCATAATGATGCAGTTTCCTGATCAACGTCACGTGATGCACACAATCAAAGGCCTTGGATAAGTCACAGAATATCCCAAGAGCATCCTGCAACCTCTCCCATGCCTCAAAACTATTTTTAACTAGCTCAACACTAGCATCTGCTGTGGAGCGACCTTTTGTGAAGCCAAATTATTTCTTATGAAGTAGATGCACACAGCATTAAAATGCGATACAACTTGCCCGAGTATTCGAGAGAGAGAGTAGTAGTAGAGAGTATAGTATATATATCATTTTTTCAAAAATTTTACTAAATGTTGGGAGTACTGAAATAGGTCTAAAGTTATTAGGGTCTAGGGTAATACCTGATGTAAAAATTTGAATAAATATTTTATTGTATTTCATTAGATTAGGAAACACACCACGTTCTATACAGTCATTAAAAATAGTAGCTAAATGAGCATCAATTACCGAACTAACAACTTTAACAGATATACCCCATAGATCAGCTGTTTTCTTGATGTCCAGGCTTCTGAAGGCTATCATTATATCTTTGGGGTTTACAGGTTTAAATTTAAATATTGCATTACATTCTTTAACGTTTTCCCTTAAACAAAAATTCAGCAATGTCGGGAGACGAATTAAGTGATTGCGTTTTTGAGAGTGGAATGTCAGTGAATAATTTTTCAAACTTAGATGCAACTTCTCGTTTTGAGGTAATAAAATTATCATTAATATTTGACTTAAAATCGAAGCTGCGATCTGTGACTCTTCCACTTTCACAAGCGATCAATATTACGTTAGGCATAGACGAATGACAGGGGTCGACCTCGGTAACTTAGCCTGCCTGCGTGTGTGCGCAGTGGTGCTCGCCGTTCGGGCTGGGCCCGGGCGTGACGGTGAAGCGGCTGGCGGCGGCGGGCGAGGAGCGCGCGTACCTGGTGGGCGTGTCGGTGCGCGCCGGCCGCGGCCGCTACCGCCGCACCAACATCGTCACGCTGGCGCCGCGCTACCAGCTGCACAACAACACCGACCTCACGCTGCAGTTCGCGCAGAAGTGCACCGCCACCACGCTGGTCAGTCCGCTACCCGAACTGTAACTGACAGATTTTTATTTCATTGAATATAATTATATGTTTTAGAACTTTTGACTGAATTGGGTTAGTAAAATAAGGGTGATGGTGGTCTATCGGTGGTGCCGCAGAACGACCCGGGCGCGCGCGCCACGCACGTGACGGCGGTGGCGGGCTGCTGCCTGCCGTGGCACTGGGCGCGCGGCGAGCGCGAGCGCCTGCTGTGCGTGCGCGCGCCGCGCGCCGCCTGGTCCGGCGGCTTCCGCATCGACGCGCCGCGCAGCCTGCACGTCGCGTGCAGGTAGGTATTAAGTTTTAAAATATTAAGGTCCGATTTCACCAATGGTGTCGTTATCGAAGAATAGCTATGCTAGGTATAAAATTATTCGCTGCATTTATTCTCAGAATTACTTATAGTATGTTTCACCACTTTGTAAGGACAGAAAGTTACTCCTAGTATTACTATTCTTAGATAAGTGAATGCAGACAAATTAAATAGGCTTGTCATGGTCTCAGTACAGTATAGCATAACAGGACATTTCTAATTTAGTCGTCACTTTGAACTTGTGTCAATGTGTCAGTGCTATTTTTCAAACAAACTATCTGTAAAGTCACGCTGCCTGGTGTTTAAATTTCATTTAGTTTGCTTTGTGTTGTGTTTACTGTTTTAAAAAATATCTTAAAGGAAACGAAGTGCTAACTTATATGCTTATTTATATTTATTTATTTTTTATGTAATGGTCGCTCAGTAATAATGTACTCTAAGCGCTCAGGTGACATAATTTTGCCACCATTTTGATTTTATCTGAGGAATAAGCCGGTTATTCCTTCAAAATTGGTAGTATAAGAGTTACTCTCGTATAACTTTGTTATACTTGGATAAGTAGTTGGTGAAATGAAAGTATGGTTATCTGAGAGTAAATAACAGCTTTATCCTAGGAATAAAATTTATTCTACTTTGGTGAAATCGGACCTAAATCGTACTTAAAAATTAACAAATTTTGAATGAATTTAGTAACAAAAAGAAATGATGAAAATGTGAACATGTTTGTTTTTGTCAGGGAGAATGGCGGCTCGTACCAGATCCTGCGCGTGGAGGTGGTGTCGCAGGGCGCGGCGCTGCTGGTGGTGCTGAGCGCGGCCGCGGGCGCGCCGCCGCCGCTGCGCATCGACAACTACTCGCCCGTCGCCATCATGTTCCACCAGGTACACGGCAGCGCCACAGTACTTTACTTGTACATGGCAATATGAGAGTGTCAAAATATTCTCAGATAATTATAAGCAATTCAAGAGTAATAAAAAAAATTTGAAAATTAGGAATTGATGACCTTCGTTTGTAACAAGCGCGTTGCGTTAATGGGTGAATGGCGTGTGGTGCAGGTGGGGTGCGCGGAGGAGTGCGTGGTGGGCGCGGGCGCGCGCGCGGGCTGGGCGCTGCCGGAGCCGGAGGGCGCGGCGGCGCTGGCGCTGCGCGCGCCCGGCGGCCCGCGCCTGGCGCTGCCGCTGCAGGCGCCCGGCGCCGCGCACACGCTGCTCTACCAGAACTTCATCTACGTGGCCTTCGCCGCCTCCGCCCCCGCCCCCGCCCACTCCGCAGCCGCCGCTGTCAGGTACCACAATATAAGTTTGTTTAAATTCTATCTTATATTTCTTTAAAATTAAAAAATAGAAAAAGAATAGAATGAAGAGTTTCTTTAAAATTTTTATCACATACATAATGAGCAAAATTTCTGCCAAAAATATTTACAAAATATGAATTATATGTTTAAATAAAATTTTATTTTACAGTGACAAACAAGCGACCAGTGCTGGTACCAGTGCAGAGGATGAAGGGATTTTGGTCCTGGAGGTTCCTTTAGGTTCTACGCGAGTTCAATTAGCACGCAAACGATACGGAGACAGGTAATATACGAAATATTTTAATTAAGATTAAAACAATAAATATGTTATTTTTATAATAAATGCGTGCCATTTTGAATAGAAGTCAGCTGTGGCGGCGCGGGCCCAACGGGCAGCTGGTGCACGAGGGCAGCTCGCCGCCGCAGCCCACCGACGCGCTCTCCGACGACAACACGCTCTCGCCACACGCCATGGTACTCCGACGACAATATCATACGCTTTTACCGTGAATTTTTTGAAGATATATTTTATTTATTTTCATGTCGTAATCTGCATCAAATTATATTATTTTAAAAAACTGATGAATATAATTAGCTAACATGTATATAAATTAAAAACCGATAGTGTTGAGAAAAATTAATATTAAATATCTCAGGTCCTAGACATAGAGGAGGCAGCTCCCCGGCCGGGGCGCGCGGCGGCGCTGGTGCTGCGCCGCGCCGACGCGCGCCGCGCCTCCACGCAGGCGTGGCGGCTGGTGGCGCCGCCGCCGCCCGCGCCGCCCGCGCCCGGCGCCGCCCCGCCGCCCGCGCGCATGGCGTGCGCGCACGCCAACCTGTACGTGCAGCCAGAAAATGGCCTCATGGGCTTAGCCCCTGGTTAGTTGTGCTTATATCAGACATAAAACAATAATTATAGGATAACGTGGATTTTTGTGTCTGTGACACCAATTTTACGACTAAATGCAAATATCGTGTTGTCCAGGAGGGCGCGTGGTGCTGGGGCTGGCGGGTGGCGCGGCGGGTGCGGGGGGCGCGGTGCCGCCGGAGCAGGCGGTGCGCTGGAGCACGCTGCGGCCGGGCTCGGGGCGGCTGCGCGTGACGCTGTGCGCGGACGGGCCCACGCGGCTCGTGCGCATCCGGGACCAGGCGGAGCCGGAGCCGGCGGCGGCGCCGGCGCAGGAGGCGGGCGGGCGCGAGTGGGCGCTGCGCGTGGCGCTGGCGGGGCTGTCGCTGTCGCTGGTGGCGCGCTGGCCGCCGGCCGAGCTGCTGTACGCGCACTTCGCGCGCCTGCGCCTCACGGCCGCGCGCGCGCCGCGCACCGCGCACCTCGCGCTCTCCGTCGACTCCATGCAGTGGGACAACCAGGTACATACTATGTTATGTTGTCTATATCATAAATATATATGAAATGATTTTGATTAAAGTAATTTGGTACTTAATAGTTTGTATAGTCTTGTAGACAAAAATTGGCGGTACTTCCGGAAAAATACGACAATTTCGTTAAAACTGAAAATGTTTTCTCTGTCTGTATAGAAAAGAAAATTTTTACAGAAAATCAGACCCATAACAAATTAAATGAAATTTATGCAAGAAAATTGCTGTAAACTCGATTAAAACCGAAGTTACTAATCATAAAGCCAAATGAAAGTAATTGACCACATCATAAATGTTAATACCCGCCCATGCAGCTAACGAGCACGCCGAGCCCGGTGCTGCTGTACTGCCTGGGCGGGGCCGGCGCGGCGGGGGCGGGGGCGGGCGCGGGCGCGCTGCCGGCGCTGCACGTGTCGCTGGAGCTGTCGCAGGCGCCGCCGCAGCACAACGCCGTGTACTTCAGCCACTTCGTGGTGGCGCTGCGCCCCATCGCCGTGCGCCTCGACGAGAGGTGACTATATAATTGCTTCATTGTTCAGTTTTACTGAAATACTCTACCGCGATATAAATCTTGAAATCTCCATCTTTACCTACGACAAAATAAAGCATATTGACCAAGTAATTGTTGTGTGGCAGACTGATCCTGCTGGTGTGGTCGTGGGTGGAGGGCGGCGGCAGCGAGGGCGAGGAGGCGGAGGAGGCGGACGAGGCGGAGTACGAGACGCGGCGCGTGCTGCACGAGCTCACCGCGCTGCACGCCACCAGATACTACTTCGCGCTCATCAAGATCATACCCAGCCAGGTTACACGGCCTTTCATTGACATTTCACTCATGTCATGTATTTTATCACAGCACGTGTAAATGTTGTAGTGTGTATGTGTAAGCCATCCCGTACCTACGTATATATTGTACAACTTAGATTATTAGAGACAGTAATAAACGAACCTTGGAGCCAAACAGTTCTCTTATTTGCACCACACATTACAATGTTTATACATAATACATAAAATATTACTAATTCTGAAGAATTTTTTTCCGACTCTGCAGATCCGTCTGTCGATGTTCACGGCGTCGAAGCTGGAGGGCGAGCTGGCGGCGCTGAAGCGGCGGCTGGGCCTCACCTTCATCCGCTTCGAGGACGCGGCCGTGGAGCTGGAGCCCTTCGAGCGCGCGCACGCCTTCGACACCGCCGCCTCGCTCGCCAGGCACCTGCTGCAGCACTTCAAGGACGTCAGTATACACCCCCCCCCCTCCTCACTGTCATTCATCTAAAACCTAAAAAGTGAATATATCGTTTTTGAAGTTAATTACTACTTTTTAGGGAAGTTACGGAAAACTATTCGGAAAAAAATTAAGGCTTTATTTATATACTCTAAAAAACGAACAAGTACTTATAGATTGTGGAGTGCTATAAGTACACAAACACTTTTTTTTAATTTTAGTCCCTTTTCGAAAGCTTTATTTAACTATGTAAATAATTCAGCCAAAGATATAGTATGTCAATATTTACGCATGTGTAGTGAAGTTAGTTATATAATATATTTACTACTAGCCTTTCCCGCGGCTTCGCTCGCGTTCTAATGTCTGGAAACCAAATTCCTTCGGCCGTTTCGCCAGCCTTGCATGCGTGATCATTATTTTGTTGCGGAGTTATGTTAAAACTATGATATCTCGTAAGATTTCAATTGAAATCAAATGATGCCAAGAGCAATTTTGTTCAAAATTAAATACTTGTAATAAATATCTCATTTATCTAGGTAAGGATTAATATCATGTTTATGCAAACACCTTCGCAAATAATGCATTGTCTTAAAACAAATTTGATAACCATAAAAAAGGTTACAGCGAGTCAACCTTAAAAGATAGACATATGTTATTGCGGACTATTTTTTAGAATTTTTAAAGGTGAACATTTCCGTCATACATGATTTTTGCATAGCTTTACCCGTTTACGCAACGCACGCAACGTAAGCTCTCAGAAGGAATATTTTAGTTCCGTTTTTGCAACATTTCTCATTGATGCTCCGCACCTAATGGTCGTAGCGTGATGTACTCGTAATATAGCCTATAGACTATCCAACACAAAAAGAATTTTACAATTCGGATCAGTAGTTCCTGAGATTAGCGCATTCAACAAAACAAATAAACAAACTCTTCAGCTTTATAAATAGTATATATTATATATTATTGGGACATTATTACAACAGCGCCATCTAGTTCCGCAGTAAGCTACGTAACGTGCTTGTGTTGCGGATACCAGATAGTTGATATACTACACATATAAATTTTAAATACATACATATTATAAATATAAACACCCACTGGAGTACAAGCACAGACTGGAGTACTAGCATTCGTGATTAGCAAATGTATTGAGATGCTTGTGTTACCAGGAGTTGAAGTGGCAAGCGGCGAAGATCCTGGGCTCGGTGGACTTCCTGGGCAACCCGCTGGGCTTCGTGGCGGACGTGTCGGAGGGCGTGTCGGGGCTGCTGCTGGAGGGCAACGTGGCCGCGCTGCTCAAGAACGTCACGCACGGCATCTCCAACTCCGCCGCGAAGGTCTCAGGTACGCTCAGTTTTTTATTTAACTAGCACAAAATAAGTGCGAGCCCTTATAAGATCACGTAGTTGCCCATCACAGGAACGTGTGGAGGTATCACATTGCACTTAAATTAAATTTTTATTTTTTTTTTCAATTTCAAATTAAAATCATAAACAATCTGGTAGCAATGAAACTGGCAATATCTTATATAATAAATATATTGAGGGTCATAAACTTATTTTAAATATTAACGTTTCATGCTCCTTCGGTATTTGACTGGTTCTTAAAAAGTGTTCAACTTCTTTTAAAAATCAAATCATAGTATAGAACAATAGTTGAGGTATCTTTTCTCGCCGACGCAGAGACGCTGGGCGACGGGCTGGAGCGCGTGGTGGGCGACGAGGCGCACGAGGAAACGCGCCGCCGCATCCGCGCCGCCGCCGCCGGCGCGCACCTCGCCGCCGGCCTGCGCGGCCTCGGCCTCGGCATACTCGGTACCTACCCTGCACCTATGTGCACCTACATGCACATGTACACTACTTCGTATACAGGTTTATATGTATCGTGTATGTCTGTTGCAGGCGGCATGACGTCGCTGGTGAAGCACAGCTACGAGGGCGCGGCGGCGGAGGGCGTGGCCGGCTTCCTGACGGGCGTGGGCAAGGGGTTGGTGGGCACGGTGACCAAGCCCGTGATCGGCGTGCTGGACCTGGCGGCGGAGACGGCGGCGGCGCTGCGCGACACGTCGCGGCGTGCCGGCGCGGCGCCCGAGCGTGCGCGTGCGCCGCGGCTGACGGGCGCGGGCGCGGCGCCGCTGCCGCGCTACTGCGCCGCGCTGGCGGAGGGCGCCGCGCTGCTGGCCGCGCTGCCGGGCGCCGCGCGCGAGCGCTTCCTGGCGCACCGCACCGTGCGCGACGCGCCGCACGACATCCGCGCGCTGCTCTCCGACTCCTACCTGCGCATCGTCACCTGCAAGCACGGCCCGCCGCAGGTCGTCATGGAGACGCACCTCAGGTACTACTCCTTGTGGAGATGTTTACGAAAGTATATGATGCACAAAATTTGTAACTTTTATTTTTCAATCATATAGCCAATAATATATTTTTGAAAACACAAACTAGTAAAAAAACTATAAATTTCGATCACCACAGCAACCTGGTGTCGTGCACGCCGGTGTTCTCGTCGGGCGCGTGGTACGTGGAGCTGGGCGTGCGCGGCGGCGGCGGCGGCGGCGGCGGGGGCGCGGGCGCGGGCGCGGGCGAGGCGCTGCGGCGGCCGCGCGTGCAGTGCGACGGCGCGGACGTGGCGCGCTGGCTGGCCACGCACGCCGCCGCCGCGCGCCAGCTGCACCACGACCGCCGCCACACGCTGCTGCCGCACACCGACCTGTAGCCACCCCACGCCACCCCACGCCACCTCCTCGCTGCCTCTGCCAGCCTGGTCGCCACCACCTGCCTGACGACCACGTGAGCAAACATCCTGACAGACAAAAATTCATACATCCGCGCAGATATACGTTTATATCTATGGCATTAGATAAATAATACATAAGCCGATAATGATTGCGTTTTCGCCTTCTGTCAATAGTGTAGTCGGAAATGACCGATCCAGATTTCGGTCACGCACGCACACGTAGTGATGTACCTCTGTCAGGATATTTACTCATTCTATTTTTACAAGCAATCTTTTAGTGTAATTAAAAATGTAAAAAAGACACGCCAAATGTTGATTTGTTTAATATTGTTTTCTATACGTAATTCATAGTCTATATTCATAAATTTATGTACATTACCTCATCGTCGGCTAAATATTCTGCTAACTCCCATTTTAAATTGCAATTACGAAATACATGCAATATCTAGATTTCAGTTAATAGATATTCTATTAGTACCCTGTATAACATCATTAGTTTTTTTTCTCTTTCATTTGATACCAAAAAATCAATGTAGCTAAAAATGGCGTTAGCAGCTTAGAATATTTTAGTCGACGTTATTTGATGATTTATTTTATTTTAATTTAATTTTATTTATTACGTTCACTATTAAAACTGAAATGAAGAACAAAACTTGGATAGACTTGCTGTGACTTAGTATTAAGTTGATAAAGTAATGCTGACACGCCCAGTTTGCTTCTAGTCCCCGATAAAATAATATATGACACCTGCAAGGAAAAACATTGTAATTCAATATTATTGATGACTTGACTCGACTGAATGACAAAAATGACTAATTCCTATTATACAGAGTTACAATGTTGTTCCATACAGATTCAGTTTATTACTACAGTATATTAATTTTTTTTTGCTCTCAAATCACACAAATGTATCTAATTCTAAAACGCACAGTCGTTTTGACCAATTTCAAGTATTAATAATTTTATAAATACGTAAATTTGCCAAAAATTGTCTTGTAGTGTGTGTGTATGTAACTATAAGCTATATCGATTTTGATTGCGTTGCGGTGAGAGTAATATTTATAATAAAATATGGCGTATTTGTGGTCTGACTGCATTAATTATTGAATGAATAGTAATTTCTTATACGAATTAACTTCGACTTGATTGCGTTTGGGTGAATTATAAACATATATCTGACCTGTACTTTATAGATATTGTATATATTGTGTACTATTAGGCCTTATTAATATATGGTGTAACGACGATCAAACTGAATTAAACTAAGTTTTTTTACTATGGGCTATTAAAAGGCTTTGGAAGAAGGTTTGGAAGATCAATTATATCAATTTAAGAACTCGAAAGTGAATGCAATTCCTTCGTTTACTTTCGTTTATGAGTAAGGCTGTTTAACTGTAGCTAAAATAAATAATGTTGGTAGGTAGGTGATAACTAATTTATTAATAAAAAGTAAATAATATAATGATAATGTGAATGTGTCCGTGTGATGTGGAGGCTGCAAAGAAGGTGCCAGAAAAGTTTCCAATTTGAAAGATATTTTCAGTTAATAAATTTCTATTTTATTATTTTGTTCATTCGATGACAGATTGCGAATTTATAGTATTATTTCAAGAAAATTATAAAAAAATATTATCAAGATAAGACCTGTCTTTTATGTAATTTGTAGCTCTCAGCTATTGTTAGGTTTAGAATACTAAAACAATATCTGTACATAAACCAACATTGCAATGCAAAGTTTACTGCAAACAAAGTTGTTTCCTACAAAAATATAAATTGTATCAATGTTTAAAAGTCAATGTGCATCGCACATATAAATATATTTTATATACTCTTGAGTCAGTTATTTTAGCGTAAGTGTAACTTGTAAAAGGCTGTGTTGTGACGCAGTGTACGGACAGCAAAAATATACTTAAGTTACTTATATTATTTTGACTTTTCAACGAAGTTTTTATGTGCACAGGATAGTAAATACTATTTTATTTTAGTTTAGTACTGTTTCGTTAATTTCGTAATACTCTTTTTGCAGACCGTACACTGTAGGAGGTGCGTTGAAGATTATTATATATATTTATTTTTGAAAGTAAATGCTAAGATATAAAGACGTTTTAACGTTTACTAAAGCTAATAACGGTATATACTAAAAGTGTATCCATGTATGTAATATAACTCGCCCGTCAATATAAATGTAACGATTGATAATGCTGCATCACATATTTCGCCAACTCTCTCTCTTTCTTAATTCGTACAGGAGAAAGGGACAAATATATTTAAATATTTTTATCAAATAGAATACACGATTCAGTAGGTAAGCATGCGTGCATGACTGTTAGTGGGGAATATGTTTATATGTATATCAAAAGTAATCATTACTTCGTCTTTGATTACCAAAGTAATATTTTTTATAAGTCCAATTAGAGAATGGTCGATCGGTTGGCAATATAGATAATATCTGACTTGATGTAAATAAATATTATATTATTAATGTTAAGTTTTCCTGTGAGAACTACAATAATTAGTTGAGTTTGGTCAGTTAGGTTGTTTAAGTTATTTCTAATTAGACGATTAGTGCAATTGTTCTTCCCGTACGTGCAACTCTCGCACGCGCTGGAATAATGGTGAAGGATTTTATATCACTATGAAATATAACTTATTTGTTCCCATAAAGTATTGAGCAATATTAAAAAAAATGTGAGACTTTCTTATGATTAAATCTTTTTTCAAACAAAGTCGTTTTATTGATGAAATGACATGAAATATTATTATACTCGTAATATTACAATACAACAACTAGCTCTGGATCTTTACTGTATATTTTGCTCTGAAACACACTAGTGTCCCTGAATTCAACGTTCCCCTGCTAGGCACGAGCCTCCCTTCAGAGTTCAGTAAGAGAGGAACCAGGTCCTACTACTGTGAGCACTAGTCCTTAAAAGATTATATTTAGTTTTGCTACTTCTCTGTTTCTTTATGTACATATATAATTTTACCACTGTTTTGTTTTTCTTTTTCAAAAACTCAAATTTCCTAGCTTAAATAAATTAGCTCCTTAAAAATATTGCGATTTTTATGTGATTCTTTATAGTTAGATCATCGTTTTTAAATCTTTTATACATGTCATTCGTGACGAACTATAAAAAGATAAAAATTAGAAAGATAACTTTCACATCGCGAAATCTACAAATCTGTGAATAGGTACATCCGGTGATGGCCGTCACAATCAAGATAAAAATTTTATGTCAATTTATTCTGACTAAAAAATGTATATGTCTTTCGAAAACTTATTAGGTTCTCTCAGACATGCAGGCTTCCTCACGATGTTTTCTTTCACCGTAGGACAAGTTGTAATCATGATAGAAAATAGAAATGATTCGCACATGATAATATCAGAGGTCTCTCACCCGGATTTGAACTCGACTTTCGACGAACTTGAGGAAATTTGGTTTGATGATATAAGCTTGTTATTCGGGTCAACATATCCTATACTGCTTACAGCGGGTATTAAATACATACCTAATTTCTTAAATCACTTTGAATCTACAAAACCTGAGTGGATTGACGGTAAGTCTATTTTCTAAGTCTAGTAGAAATATATTGGGATATTAACACACAAGCACCACGAACATTTATGGTACGCTACCAGGTTTGTGTTACGGCCCTACGGGTACCAAGTAGTTGATATTACACTTATAATCCAAACATCCGTCTTCATCACACAAATGACCTAGCGGAATTCGAACCCGCAACCGCTGGCACAGCAAGTAGGGTTGCATTCCCAAACGATTGCGCGCTTAAACACATGTCAACCTCTGAAGCGATTTAAAATAAATATCCTAAAAATAATAAAATAAAATGCTCGCTATTAAAAAATATATCCTGTTCTTTGTTTTGTTTTTCATAAAACAAGACGTTGTAATGAGAATATAATTATATTTATATAATACAAACAACACGATAAAAGCAAAAAAATATTTATAATGTTAAAATGAACAGAGTGGATCAATAACTCGAATAAGTGGTGGAACTGGAAGGCCAGTCAGCGGCGGCGGTCGGCGCGTGCGCACGGCACTCTGCACAGAAGTGAAGACCGAGCATTAAATTAGTTAAGCCTAATTTTTTCGACGTGATCTCTACGTGATACCAAATATTAAGTAATGTATTATATAACTTTAAGTTTATCTTAGGTCGACAACTTTTGACCTCCTGATATAATTGTAAGAGAACACATAGTCCACAATATAAGTTTTATAAAAATGTTGTCTTTCGTATTGGTTGTAGTTAGTATTATCTTTAATTGTATTTTACTAAAAGCCGCGGAATCGGCGGCCTTGATCGATGAAAACATTGCGAAGTGAGTGCACGAGGCTAGTTATGTCAAAGTTACTCGTATATTTTGTCTGTTCTTTCCACACAATCTCAGAACATTTTTAAGACAAATTTAAAATTACTTATTGATGTTGTATATTAAGTTAATAAATTTTTATTTCCGACAGAATGGCAGCAATAGATTTTTCAAATGTTGAATTTAAGGAAAAGCCCTTTTACACACCGCCTTTAGAAGAAGTGGTCGATGGTGAGTACGATTAATGTAAAGTTTTTTATCTACGTCTTTTAAATTAAGTTCGTGCCGTTTTAATTTAGTAAAAATATAGACATGATAACAAAACAATTACCTACCTACCTACTATAAAGTGTTACACTAAAACTTGTTCTCTACTTTATATTAAAATGAATTATTTTTTTATATCTTAGTATGTATCGTATTAGAGTCGACTTTATAAATAATTATCTTGAAATTCCTTCGGTTGTAATATTGGCTTAGTACGTACAAATTTTATCTATTATTAATATTGGTACATATTACATACATATATTCCTTTTCATTCAACAATTAAACATGCGTTCATCAATTCGTGTCTCAGAAAGCATCTAAAAGCGGCGACATCCAATTTTCCACCAAAGCGATAACATAATTACTAATTTGTTTTTCCAGTTCTCTCACGTGGGTTGCCGTCCACGTTCGAATATGTAAAGGTGACGGCAGAAGACTGCCCTGATCTCACGCAGCCTCCATTTAATCTCACAGCGCCTGGTGAGCTTTTGTAACGTTATAAAGAAAACTTTTTTACTTTTTACTTAAACATACAATACGTTTTTTAACTTTGGTAACAAGGCAATGTGTGTGAACCCGGAAACCCTTGCCCTTACCGATAGCGACCTGAGTTTGACCCCAGCATTGCTCATACCGATGTATTATTTATGATGAGCTTATAGGTAATTATTATTTAATTTCTGCAATAATACATTATAGTTAAAATATAAAAAAAATAGCTCTGCCTGACTATTACGAGTATTTGCGTCAGTAAATACACTCGTGTGTAAATGTTAAACAAACACCGATATCTGAACAGTAGTGTTGTTATTGTTTTGATTTTGATAAGATGATGATACACTCTTATCTAAGAGTAGGCACTTGACTTTATGATCTCAATTTGTAAAAATATGTTTCTTTTATTTTTCTTAATACCTACATAAGGAGTTTTATTAATATTAAAAAATAAAAAAACTTGTCAAGTGCGAGTCGGGCTCGCGCACGAAGTACGTACAACTCAGAGGACCTACCATCTTAATTAATGGCGTCAACTTCGTATGTATAGGGTCGTCTTTTAATTTTTAACTTTTTTATTTTTCGGAATTTCCCTTTATTTGAGCTGTAAGTCCTGAGACAACACGATAAAAAAATTTGGGCAAATTTAGATTTTCGCGATAACTAAGTACCAAAATTTACTTTAATATATATTTTTTATTTTTCGTTAATTTTCCCTTTACTTGTGCTGTAAGACCTTGCTTTTTGCCAAATTTTGTGATTTTAGGTCAACGAGATGTACAATATCATAGGTTTGCGACTCAAAAGTCTGCAGTTAGAAATAAATATCAATCAGACACGGTAAACTAGTGTATTCCGTTTTAATTGTTATAATTAAGTATAAGCAGGTATCGTGTGACACATGATTTAGGTATTTGCCTGTGTTTTTAATTAGTATATCAGCCAGCGCTTACGAAAAGTTTATTATAACTTACTAACGCTATTGCGATACGCTTAAGTAAAATTTTTATCAATTTATCAAAAAGAAATGCTTGCTTAGGTCTGACTGGCGACGCCAAGCTGATAGAGCTGGGCGGTCCCCCGTACTTGGTGCCGCTGGTGCAGCGCGACAAGGTGTACGACCTGGCGGCGCTGCTGCGCCACCTGGGCCGGGACCCCGCGCTGCTGGTGGGCGCCGGCGCTGGCCCCTGGCAGCACGTCGGGGTTAACTGTGAGGTATTGCTTTTTGGGTGACGGAACCCAAATTGATCATAATTTTTTAACAAATAACTGAACTAAATTGATTAAGTAGTAGTTAGTATACTTTTTTATTTGACTTAAAAGAATAAATGAAATATATTAAATCTTATAATAAACTTCATAGCATATATTATTGCTTCAGGGTATAATCAACATGTTCGTGGAGAAAGGCGTGGTGTCGCAGGGCACGCGCGTGGTGTCGGTGTCGCCGGTGGGCGCGGCGCGCGGCAGCGCCGGCTACCTGCAGCAGCAGCTGCCCGCGAACGAGACGCGTGTCGCGCTCATGGGCAACTACCTGCTGTCTGACGGGAAACCTGGCAAGGTACTCAGTCCTCTTTGATGCCCCACATCCACTGCTAAGACGGACATCCTTTCAACGCAATGGACATCTGGCTTATTTTTAAAATAAAAACGAATATAGCTGTATTAACTTGGATATTAATTCGCTTACAGGTTATTAAAGTAGTGGCGAAGAACAGGATAGGGGATTCCAATTTCATCACCGCCATCAGAGAAACGCTCCAAAAACATTATGGAGAGAAAGTTGTTGGTAATTAAATATTATTTATTATAATTATAATAAGGGTAGTAAATATACATAGTACAGCATCAAAGTCCTGCAACCACTTAGACCATTATGTCCCGCTTACCTGAGCCCCCCCGCAGGGCTGGGCGGCGCGTTCCTGCTGGCGGAGGGCAAGGCGAGGCACCACGTGATGCCGGACTTCTCCCCGCACGCGCTCCGCAGCGACGGCGACGTGGACGCCTGGCTGCACTACTTCGAGATGCGCGCGCCGCTCGTGCACCTCGGCACGCTGGTCACCGGCGACCTGGTCAGTACGCTTGGCGCGGTTCTCAATAACCTACCTATCTCTACTTTTCCTTTAACATTTCATATAAGCTAATAATAATATACGGAAATTGTTGTATTTTGTAGGAAGAACCACTCATTAGAGATAGGTAAAATAAGATTAATCGATTTTAGGTTACACCAATTTCGGGAAAAAATTAAGTATTTTAATGTAAATATTTAGACGAGGAAGTGGTAGCCCAGCGGTAACGCGTTGATTGTATAACCGAGTAACGCGGGTTGAAATCCGGGTCTCGCACCTCTGATATTTTCATGTGCGAATCATTTCTATCATGATTACCACTTGTCTTACGGTGAAGGAAAACATCGTGAGGAAACCTGCACGTCTGAGAAAACCTAGCAAGTTTTCGAAAGACATGTGAAGTCCGCCAACACGCACTAGGCCAGCGCGACGTGGACTATGGCCTGATCCCCCTCGTACTGAGGGAGGCCCGTGCCCAGCAGTAGGACGTTAAAAAGGGCTGATGGTGATTTAGACATTTATGTTCATATCAATGTGATTCAAACAGTCTATCTTGTGATTTACTTAGGAAGGTATTATTAATACTAATCTCTTGAATGCGAAAGTAACTTTGTCTGCTTCTTTTTCATTCTTAACCTGCTGAATCGATTCAGATGAAAATTGATATGGTAGAGGATGAGAATGGGGGTGGATCATTCATACATATGGTGCATGATGCATCTATTACATATTAAAAGCGTTACAACGTTGTTAACTGGGAGCTAGTCGCATATACATTCATCAACGATCTCGTCTCTAGGGCCTGGACCTGCGCGTGCAGCACTTCCACGGCTACAGCGCGCACGGCGACGGCGGCCACTACCACGGCGACACCTCGCCGCGCGCCGCGCACTACGAGGCCTACCTCGCGCTCGCCGCCGCCGTCGTGCGCGTCGACGCGCCGCCGCACACGCACGCCATCGGCCGCGACTGACGTGCGCGGAGCGGGACAACGGACAGCGACTAATTACCTAAATAACTATTGAAATATTTGCACAGCTTGTCTAACCAAAATGATACGCCCCACTGCTTAGTTATTTAACTTAGATGTACGAGTGAAAATACGCCTACAGCAATATAGGGTTAGATATGTATTGCATCCAAATTTTAAATTTGCCTGTATGCATAAATGCAGTAGTGGGGCGCGTTATTTTTTAGTAAACAAGCTGTACAACTATATATTGTATGCATTTAAGTTAATGTAATACTGATATTTATTTTTATAAAAAAAAAAACTACGAAAGAGCGGGACGCCTCGCACAGGTTAATGTTTTTGTTAACCTGTGTTAATCTGTGTCAATAAATTTCATTCATTCAATAATATTTTTTTATAAATAAAAATTTTAAATCTATGCATACTCATAAAATTGTTACTTGATAAATAAATTTTACTTATTATTGTTTTAAACATTCTTTTTATTTTTAGTATTGTTTGACTTACGTTCTAAAACTAGCGAAGAAAAACTGATGTTTTCAATAAAATTAATTTCATAGGGTGAAAAAAAAAAACCAAATATAACATGTGAAAATCGATTTATTTACTCTAAATGACAATATAAAAATGTACCAGACACTACTCTACGTGGCGAGGCTTCACTAGCGCCGACACTCGGCTCTATATCAATTCCTAGATCTCACTATTGACCGTCGGCTTTTAACTTAGTTTTTTCGACTAGCCGACTGGTCGGTTGGAAAAAAGTCGACTAATCAGCGCACTTATTCGCTTCCAAGTTCCTTCGTCATCATATTTTGTTTTTTTAGCTCGCTTTTAACACTGACTGTGTTTTTGTTTAATTTTTGTAAATATTGCCAATTGTAAGACTGACACTAAAACATAAATAATGACGGAATTTCATTACAAACAATAATTTATAAATAGTAATGATATGAATAAAGTAAAGGCCCGACTGGTCGACGCTTTTTCCGAATATGACCGGTCAGTCGGTTTTACCGACCAATCAGCCACTAGTCGGTATATACACATACATACAGAACGATTGTTCTCCGTATTATATATAGAAAATAAGCATGTTTAAGTCGGTCCTATCCTACACGTTTGAGAAACTAGCCTAAGACCATTATTCATATAAAAATACATTTATATAATTTACAAAATCGAGTTTACCCTAATATGTTACACAGATTAAAAATATATTTAAAATGAGCAAAATATCTTGGAAATTTCTAAAGCTATATGAAAATGTATTATACATATAATGTGTAGTGACCGACAAATATGTTGAGCAAAAAACTTGGTAGGTAAGTCATACTTCTTAGAAAATACGCTAAATATTTTGGCGCATCTCGGTCGACCAATCAAAGAGTGCGTCCACTCTGGTCTGGTTTGTAATCTAAATCAACTCTTGCGCACTGTATCTTATTGTTCAAGACACATATTTGCCAATCATTACTGTCATATCTATCATTACATTACATATGGCTTCTTTAAAAAACAATGTTAAGTCTCATTCGATTATGTCTTAAAATTATTACAATTGCGAAATAACTATACACATGATATTTACGTGGAAAAATAGATCTTTAAAAATTTTTCTTTCGTATTTTTACATTGGACGTAATCTAAACGTATACATCATATTTCAGTGATTGACAATAATTGAAGTGTTCATTAACAATTATTGGAAACTATTTCGTAATTCATTGTAACAAAGTTGAAAAAATAGAAGTGTTTGTTTTTAATTTCAAATAAAATGTTTTTTACTAAATGCATATGAAAGTGTATACGGTAAGTAATTACATAAAAAAATGATTTAAAATTTTTGCTAGTTATAAATATAAACACCCATGACTATACTACAAACATTCGTGCTCAACAAATGGATACCCCTAGCGGGACTCGAACCCGCGACTGCTGGCACAACAAGTAAGGTATAAACTGAGCCAAACGTGTCGATAAACAATATTTTATGAATTAACGTTAATCCAATCCCTTTACAAATATATGTTAAACGACGCTTCATATTCGTTCCATCGTATAAGTAGTAATTGCTACAGCCATGCACACAACTGTAATAAATAATATTAAAAAATTAAAATGTGTTAAGTGTGAATCGGACTTACGCTATGGGTTTAAATAACTGTTTAATCAAGTCATATTTTACAGGCAAATACGCATCACAGATATGTAGTAGGTACGGAACATTCGGTGCGCAAATCAGACTCGCACTTGACTAATTCTTATCTTCGAATATTCTTATTATATTCTTGGCATTAATTAAGTGGGTTAGTGACAATTTTTTTTTCTTTAGCAACAATTTTTTAAAAATTTGTACGTTTATGAAAATTGAAGAGTCCTTAGCTTTCTAGTTTTGAAATAAAACACTGTTTCACTAAATAATCCATGTCCTAAAACATTTTTTACAATTCTCTTTCAATAAGAAAAATAATTTTTCTTTCAAGCCCCGCAGTTGCAGTTCAGCCAATTTTTCAATTTGTTAAAAAATATATGATAATTGTACGAAATAAAGTAACTGATAGAACATATTTATTACAACAACATGAACAATATTACTAATTAAGTTAATTTTTTTAATATGTATTTTTTAATTTACAACAAGTGCCCATCGCATTATTTAAAAGAAAAACAATAAGATGTACCATCCTCTAACAAGTGAGTAAGCGCATGCGCTACACTATACGCTAAAGTTTTAAGTTGTGAATTTTAAAATTAATTCTACATTAATATATAAAAATATTTTAATAATAAAATGAGTACAGAAGTTAATAAAAAAAATATTTTTACATCATACATTCCATTAAACTAAGAATACATGACTTCATTGATTGTTCGAATTCATTTTGCTTAATCGAAAGCTAAAGAAAACAGCTTTTTTAATTGATAAATAATATAAATAAACGAACGGTAAAGCGTTTATAAATAGAGAATAACATTAAATAAATTAAATAACGAAAAGATTATACAAAGATATAAAGTAAAATTAGAATAAGTGTAAATAGATTAAACAACATTGGAATTGGCAGAAGTATAAAATGTAAGTACGACATAGTTATTGGTTGTTATTTAATAGGAACAGGTTTAAACATGCGATTAGGGCTCGGGACCGGTTAAAAACCGGTTTCGTAAACCAAAATAATATTAGTTAGCGGTTATTCTAAGAGAACCATTAGCTAAGATGATAGATAGAGAAAAAAAAAATGTTTTGTATATCACGAAAATGCAAACATAAAGACATGCATTTAACATCTAATCGATAAGTAATTAATAATTATATTAACATTATTCCATGACAAGTATGTATGATGAATATAAAATTTTAATGAGGTTGTGATTTAAGTCTATATACTCGTAGTATGGGATGATTCAATTTACACCCGTTAAAATGAAATAACGACGTTATTTTACATTAGTGGCAACACCAGGCACTTAGTCTTAACATGGATACTAATTTGATATAATATGTAATATCGCAGGGTGTCCCAGTAAGGGTCAAGAGGCCAACATTTGAATATGTCATAAATACGTAGTTTTCGCGCTGATAGTAACACGCAGTAATTTTTCTTATTAAAATTTGTACTTGACGTAATGCTTCACAACAACCATTATTCGTACCCCAAAAAAATAGTTTTAATTTAAAATGCAAGGTATTACTCTTTTCCGTCTAAGTTGTCAAGACACCTCGCGTTGTGCGGCCTTGTGTTGATTGATACAGGTATACTACAGAATTTGTTTCCTGATATGGTTTAGTATCAAATATAAACGAGTACCAGTACAATTACCAGGCACTCAGAGACGGAGAAGAGTCAGCGCCACCACCCCTCAGACGGTCAAGGTGCGCAGGTCGGGGATCTCGCCCACCGCAAGTCGGTGATTTTTAATGTGACGTTATGTGTAGCGAAAGTATTACAATATACAGGCTAACTTTTGACGTGGCTGCTCATGCTGGTAATCGCGAGGAATTGTTTTTGGAGTGGTGGTGTTCAGGAGCGGAAGCAGCGCACGGCGCGCACGACGTACTGGCGGCAGATGGGGCACTCGGCGAGCTGGCGCGCGCACGCCGTGCACGCCGCGATGTGCCCGCACTCCAGCAGCACGCACTCCAGCGGCGCCGCCATGCAGATCTTGCAGCTCTCCTCGAACGGCAGGTTGTCCACTTCTACGACCAGTACACACGTCATGTTAGTTATCGAATGTAACATCAAGGGGACAAGATATAGATATCAAAATGGTCTAACGCCTTTAAGAACTTTAATTTTATTCATTTTAAAAAATCGGCTGAGGCTGTGATTGGGCACACCGCAATTGGTTTAATGTATCATCTATTTACAGTTCGATCTGAGACCATACTGAATTAAATGTATTTTGATGTTCGCTTGATAATACTTATTGACATGGGATTGCTGCATCAAAATACGTGTAATTTTGCAACCTATTTGGTTACAGTTCACTTCTTTGACCTGGCAACCCGTATGTAAATTTTAAAGACTTTCCACATAAAAATGGACGCACCGTCCCTGTACTTGGCGTGGTCGTGCCACAGCGTGCGCGCGCGCTGCAGCAGGTCGGCGCGCTCCAGGCAGCCGCGGAACTCCACGCGGTTGCGCGCCAGCAGCGCCTTCAGCTGGCGCACGCTCAGCCGCTCCAGCTGCGACGCGCGCCGCACCGCCGCCAGCGACACCTCGCCCGCCCACTCCGCGCCGCCCTCCCCGCCCTCACCCCCCTCGCCGCCGCCGCCGCCCTCGCCGCCGCCGCCGCCTGCGACGCACTCGTATTATAGGCCAACTAACGATTTACATTTTAACGATTAGTATTCATTTCTCAGAAATGAGATATATTTCCGCATAAAAAGTATCCTTGTTGACCCAAATAATAAGTTATCATCATACCAACATTTATAATATATTCTCATGATGTGGTCAGTCTGACACACAAAAATCCAAAAACATACATTTGGACTTTATAATGATGACATTAGCTTAGTAGATTTTAATATTATGACTGATGGCATTAAAAATGTCACGTCCAGTGAGAGTAGACTAGAAAAAGAGGAATAATAACGCACCGTCGGGTGCGCGGGGCGCGCGAGGCGTGTCGGGCGCGTCGTGCAGCAGCGGCTCGTCCCGCAGGCTGGCGGTGTCGGCGCTGGGCGCGCGCGACGCCGCCGACGCGCTGCGCAGCTCCAGCTCGGACGCGGCGCGCTGCGGCGTGCCCCCCGCCCGCTCCCCGCGCTCCCCGCGCTCCGCCGCCGCCAGCAGCACCTCCGAGTCTGCGGGGACAAACGATATATCAACATTTATATATGGTACTGCGACGGTATGTTGGCAACATTGTCAACTAGGAAGTTGAAGGCGCCCTCTATTTTTGAATAAGTAAAACATAATAAACATCAGCTCCTAATACTTCCTTAGTTTTACGCGAACGCATAAAAACAGTACATTTAAAATGTTAGCACCCTGAATACATATGTCATTTCCCACTTCAATTACGCTACTTTTGAAGAAAAGAATTTTCTCATTGAGAATGATTATTCCTGAGCTATGCAAGTGCAAGAAGTGCAGTGAACAAGTGAATTACTAGGTTATTAATGTAAATATGATGAGATTACATTATCGTGAATAATATGAAGTATACTATAAATACATCATTTTCAGTTATAATTTTCATATCAATTTTTAAGAAAGTATAATCTTCACCATACCCTATTACTCCCAACAGTCAATATCTGTTACCATTAGGCAGCGGGTCAGCGGGGCGGGTGACGAACTCCCAGCCGGTGTCGTCCAGGTCCTCTATCTCGAAGCAGTCGGTGGTGTCGACGTGCGCGCCGCCCGAGTCCGCGCTGCGCCGCCGCGCGCCGCCCTCCCCCGCGCCCGCCGGCGCGCCGGGCACGCGGATGTCGCGCTCCCCTCCTGCAATATGCCATTTTCTAGCTCTTATGTCACTAATTAAAAACATGAATGGACGAAGGTGAAGCAGAGAGAGGAGAAAATTGAGTTCAAGATTTGTAATCAGTAACATACAATTACACTCACTGATAGACAATATGCACTCATTATTAACTCATTTAAAACATTTTTACGTTGATAAACTCTACACTTCAGGTCTGGTGGCGTGAGAAAAGCGCTACCACAACACTTCCCCAAGTTGTCACTAGAAGACTAAACTTCTAGAATAGCTGTGCAGTGCATAGGCATGATGAAATGTCATCCCCTCGGCTTTTTTAAATAATAAAAATATATAGTACGTTCCACACACTCGCGTACATGCGTCCATACATGCACACAAACACGCACTACTATGATTTTTGTTGTGTTATATGTTACCTGGAGTGGGAGTGAAGCGTCTGTCAGGTATGTTGTTGACATCTGGTGGGTTCCCATTGGTAGGGGAATGTGCATGTGATGAGTTAAAGCAATTACCTGAAAAATGATGAACATGTATTAATATTATTTTGTGCTAACGCATTTTTTTATTAAATAAAAAAAATTAATTAATATTAACACTTTGAATTTGATATAAATAAGTATTGCAGTGTCCATTAGGAAAGACAGATAAATAATATTCATGAAACAATATATTTAAGCACCTCTAGATATGGATCTCCATATACAGTAGTCAGAGTCTTATTATTTTTCTTAAAAATACCAAAAATAATATCACGACAAGGTGTCTCCACATCTATTCAAGGAATATTCACATGAATACTTACTTCTAGTATTATTGGGCTGAGCTGGATGTGCTGGATTCCGAAGATCAAAAGCAGAATTGATAAAATCATTGATATTATTTGTAAAGCCTTTGAGTGAACTGAAAGGACTTGCACCAGACCGGGATCCTCGCCGCCTGTATGCCGCGCTGTTCACGTGCGAAACACAAAGAGTGACTAGTTCTTCTTTTTCTGAAATTAAAAAAACCAATAAGTAAGAAACAAGTTAATTAAATTTTTACTATGTATCTAGTACTTTCTTAGGTTTACGCGAATATTCGACATTATAAAATTATAAATGAAACTACCTATTCTCGCTCGTGACCATGATTGCTGTAAAGCATTCAAAACGATGGGTATTAAAAATCAAAATAAATCCAGTACAAAATCCGAAAAGGTAGTTTTATTTATAATATGTATCTTGTTTTAATTACTAACCAAATTAACATACACACTCAGAAATTAATGGCAATCTAGTAAGTGATGAATTCAGAGCACAGTCTATTGTAATGCAAGGAATGCAATATACTCTCCAAAGTATTTTTAACTTAACATGAGTGATTAGTGTAAATATGTTAGTTACATTTGAAATGGGTTGTTTTTATTTAATTGAGACATAATTCAATTTACTTTATGATATGTTCAATATTATGTTCTTGTATTGACAATTGAATTTCTTATTACAACACAGAAGTAATCATAAACATAATCACTTAGTATAATTGCTTTGTCATTACTTTCGATACTTTATTATAGTTTATAGTTAGTAGACATCCACCAAGAACGGATTTTGCAATAGGGCCGGATTAAGGAAGTCTATGGACTCTCATAATTTTGTATGAAAGTCCTTCATTTTTTGACAGAGAGCACATACACTACTTATTAATATAAAAAGTTTGTTCAAACTATTCTAATAAATATAAAAATATACACCCCTACCAGACAACCAATCATCATTTTAATGACACTTAGGGTCTATTTGCACAAAACAGTGCAGGCACAGTGCCGACACGTGCCGATAAGTAATGTATCCATCAGTGTCAGTGTAAAATGATATTGTAGCATACATTTTGTATGAACTGTCGGTCACATGTCGGCACTGTTGTGTGCGGATAGACCCTAAGCCTATTGAGTAGAAGTACTATAATACACAAAATAAATCAGTTAAGAAGACTTTAGTATGTAACTGATTTTACAAGCTCAACATGTTAATTTTTTAAAACAAGTATGTTCAAAATTATACCACATATACTATATAGAGTCTACACCATTCTTCACTGAAACTATATGATTTATTTATTATTATATTGATAAAAGCAAAAAGGGGATTTTCCTTATATATTGAGTCATAAAGGACAAAATAATATCTATTATATACCTAGGACAATAAAATTTTACCTAATGATTTGATAAAATTGAGTTACAATCACCAATAAATGAAATATTATTGAAATATGTATGTTAGATTTTATGTTAATAGTTTTTTTTATATTTAGTAATTTAATTTTGCAATAATACAAAAAAGATAATGTTTTAAAAATATTAATATATATATATATATATATATATATATATATATATATATATATATATATATATATATATATATATATATATATATATATATATATATATATATATATATAAAATATTATTATTACTTTTATAATGTACTGTTTATTGTGATGGTGGTAGTATTTTCACTTTCACCAATTGAAGTACATTTCATCGGGACCACTAATTGACAGAGATGAATCAACAGATAAAAGTTGTTGCAATAAGTAGTACTTATGATAACATTTAAAATCACTTATTTATTTTAAATGTTACACATTTGCATTTGAAATTTAACTATTAATAATAATTTTCTAGGATAAATTCTTGTAAGACACTAACTTTATCATTTTCTTGTCAAATGTATTTAAAATGTAACTAAAACATTAATAATAAGGTCATAAGTATAATATACAGTATGATGTTGTATTTCAAATTTGTGACTTCAGAAAAAATCTATATTATGTTAATATTCAGCATCGAGGAAACCAGCCCGCTCATACCATACCATTTGGTAAATTCAGGTCGAGTAAGAATGCAAATCAACTATAGATATTTCCAGAACCTCTCAACTTATAAGAATTTGTTTTAAATATATGGAATACTTACCAACACAGCCCCTGGTAGACACGTTCTGGCGTTGCAGAAAACTTTGGAGATCTCGAACTTTCAAGTGAGCAATAGTTTGTCTAGCCAAGGGTCTTGTGGAGAGCACCCTACAAGGCGCACACATAGTGCCTCCACCCCGTCGAAGACAGCCACTACAGTAGTATCTTTCACACTCAGAACAAGCCCTTTTTCTTTTAAAAACACTAAACTGCACCGCGCAACTCTCGCACGGCATTTTTAAGCACTTACGTTCTCGAACTAACATCGGATTAATATTATTCTATCACTTGTGGCGATACAAGTCATTTTCGTAGACATTTTGAATGTTAAATCATATTGCGATGATTTATAAAAATATTATTCATCGTTTTAATATTTATATTACGACATTGGATATTTTACAGAATTATTTCGAGTTCAAAAAAAACCAAAACATCACAAAAATGAGAACTGAGAAAACAAAACTGTCGTCATGAAACGTTTCGTTTCTGAAATCTGAATTTTGGCCACAGATTATATTAAGACGAAATGTCACTATGGATTCCATTTCAAGCATAATGCTGTTCAAAATATAAATTATACATGGATATATTTAAAAATAATAATAAATATGATTACCTACTATTATTGTAGTATAGGCATATTTTTATTGACTAGAAAATAATAACATAAAAATATACTGAAACACATATATAATGGGAATAATTTGCTAGATTAGAGAAGTAGATATTGAATACAAATTGTATTATTTGTATTCATTTTTCAAAAAAAATTGTATTAAATTTTTTGATATAATATATTTACAACTAATCTGAACATTAAATAAAACGAGGCACTGTTACTTAGGTGATAAATGATTCTTACATGAACATGAAAAATATGTTGCTGTTCTAAATAATTTAATTATTGTAAGAAGGTAATTATGTACACATCACGCACTTCACGCGGACGGCGAAATTAAAATTGTTGAATGAAGCTGCACTTGTCACTCCGAAGTCCGAGGACATCACATGGAGGAAGATAAGACAATATTATCACTTTAGCATTGCTGTTTGAACGAGTTTACTTCGAATAGTCTCTTCGTATCTACATAACATCATTATTTTTTTTAAAGTTTAACATTTTTTTACTCAACGACGTCTTAAATAGAAGAACTATATACCTAAAACATAATGATGTATAATGAATCAATTACTTTGTTATTTTTAAAATTTTAAGAAACCAGTATTATGTGATCTGTAAACTGTAAAGAAACACTCAATTTTTTAAACTATACTTTTCTTAATGCCGTCAAATAATATATTTATTCAGAAAACACTTGTTTACACATATGTATAGTGCTTCTATTATGCCTTTTGAATCATATACTCAGCGTCATATATTTTTAAATATTAGTGAGCATTACTAATGATGAGGACACATGCAAAATAATATTTGCATATCATTTTAGTATAATAAGACGCCTGATCGAATCTAGTAGCAACATTTACACAAGATTGTGTTAATAATAATGTTTTTTTTATTTCATGTAATACGCATTTAATTTATTCTTTTAGGCTTGGTTGTCTGGCATAAATATTTTACTGGAAATACAGAACATTGGATTTAAAACGCTTCTGATCAAGAGATGTCCAGACAAATGAAGTGCAAACAATTTCCTCCTTTATGTACCTACCAGATATATTATACATCTATAAAACGAAGTCCTCCGCCGCGTCTGTCTGTCTATCTGTCTGTCAGTTTGTTCGTGATAAACTCAAAATGTGTCTAATGTCTTAGATACTAGTGACTTAGGTTACTAGGTGCCTAGTAATAGCTCACGTGTTCCTCTAAGTCAAAATCTGTGTACTTTTTCCAAATTTATCCAGCCGCCTTTGCAGTTCAGCGTGAAGGATTACCAAACAACAAACAACAAATACATTTATAGAAGTTGGTATAATAACGTAAGTACTAAAAATCTGAACGAAAACCCTCCAGTAAAAATATAAGTGTGATAATCTGAGTATTTACGCGAGCACAGCGCCTGCGACCTGAATGCTTGATGTCTATTTGCACACAAACTTTGATAAATGATCATACGCCTCATGATTCGCACTTGCGTATCAAATACAAGGATCCATTAGTAACATTGCTATGTAATAGCGATTAAAGGAGTGCTTCAAAGATGGCTAACTTTAATCCATTAGGATTAGCGTTAATCGATAATATTTATAATGCTTTCAATTTTGCAGCTGGTTCGAGGATACTCATTAATTATAATTATTAATAGCTAAAGCACATTATTGAAATGGTTTTCACTTATGTTAAAAATATTATTTTTCGATAAAAAATATATATTTTTTTAACAAGTATTAAGTAAAATTTAAATCATTTAATGCGTTCAATTATTTTTAATTTTAAAAAAGATTTTCGTTTTTATTTTTGTGACAGTTTTTTATACGAATTAATTAATATGTACATAATACATATACCTATATGAAGTCAAATAAATTCTAACTAATCCAAAAAAAGTCCGCTGAGGACAGGATTCGAACCTGCGCGGGTAGAACCCATTGGATTTCAAGTCCAACTCCTTAACCACTCGGACACCTCAGCTGTGAGAGAATTATTATAATTTCCTTTCTCCTTAGTAGCCGCATAATATCATGATAGCTTTTATGTGCACAAGTGTGTTTCGTAAGTCGTAACTTATTAATTATTATATTACTATTCATACCTATCGAAAGAGTCGTTTTTATTGAACGTCATGAGTTTACCACTTATATTAAAAAGTATCTATCGGCTGCCACAAAATGATTAAGTATTTTCGAATTTCAATATTATTATCTTACTTATAGTAAAAAATAAAGCACAACTTACACAGTTTACATACATGCGGCATGCACACAAATACATCTACACATTGGTAATACATGTTGCCACCAGATTAGTCCACGGCATACGCCTACAGATTAGTAGACCATGACTTCTAGTCCCGACCCGAATTCAGGAGTAAGTACCAATAGTTATGGGTTTTCCAATCAAGAAATATTAGTATTACATAAGTACATGCTTATTGAAATGTAAATACTCTGTACACAAGCCATACACCCACGATTTGATTTAATGACCAATGGTCATGGTAAAATTATTTATTATCCATAAAGTAGACTATAGTACTATACTTAGTTGCTAGTGTTCTATGAAGAACCCTAAAACATTAAAAAAATATATATTAACTAGCAATTCCCGCGGCTTTGCTCGCGTTCTAAATAATGTGGTCTAAAAATAAGAAATATAAAATCTGGAGAGAGCCACCCTTATCACCTAAGGCAGGACTTCCCAACCAGGGGGGCACGCCCCACTAGGGAGGCGTAGAGAAATGTTAGGGGGGGCGTCGTAAGTACGTAATATGTAAGATTACATTGCCAAAAAAAAACAGTCATTACAGTTTTTAATATCTAGTTTAAAATAAATATTGACTTTTCTGTGTACAATATATTTTTTAATGTATTATATTAATATATTATATTTAAAAAGCGTTGGAAAATGAATTTAATCGATACTATCGAGATATCAATTCCGAGTCACCAATATGGCACATGACCAGAAACCCGTTAGTTGTCGATGTCTTACAACTACCTGAAGAAGTTCAAGAAGAATTTCTAGAAATGAAGGCTGATTCGAACATGAAAGATGACTTTCATCTCTTGACATTAGAAAAATTTTGGATCAAACGATTCGTTGTTAATCCGAAAGTCGCTTCTCTTGCTTTAAAAATACTTATTCCATTTTCGTCCACTTATTTATGTGAGGCAGGTTTTTCAGCTCTAGATCTATAAACATCTATAAAAACTAAGCAGCGAAATCGCCTTGCCGTCGATAGCGATTTAACCATAGCTTTAGCAAAGACTGAACCCAGAATCGACCAACTGGTACAGAGCATGCAAGCTCAAGTATCTAATTAGCTAGTACTTTAGAAGATTTTATTTATTTGTTTTAATATTACTTTATATTAAAAGTTGTTTAAAAATCATATATTTATAAAAATATAATTTAAAATATAAAAGAACGTGAAAGATAAAAAAAACTATTCTAGCAAGTAATAATGCATGGTAGGCCAGTACAGATAATTTTAAAAAAAAGTCACAGGATGAAACCTATCTAAAAAAGAAAAAAAATATAATTAAAATAACAGAAAAAAATAATTACGGGTGATTTGAGGTCGGGAAGTGGGAGGATGTGGGCTTTGTAGGTTTAAAACGGGTTTATCACGATTCTGCAAAAAATCCAATGTGCCAATTACAGTGCATTTGTGACATAAAAAACGAACATTTTCACAAAGTTTCATGAAAACCCGATTTGTTTTGTGTGAGAGAAAAATAAAAAACCCAAAATGTCGGTTATTTAGATTCTTTTAAAAGTACTTAATGATTCAAATATTCATTCTTTCGTTCATTATCCTTAATTAATATATTGTATCTGTATTTAACCTATTTAAAATACCTAAAACTAAATAATTTAATTAATAAATAAAATGTGCGTTCCTTATTTTTGTTGATACTTACCTAAGGGGGGCATGAAAATATTGTTTTTAGCTCGGGGAGGCTTGGCGAAATGAAGGTTGGGAAACCCTGACCTAAGGGAACAAAAATAGCCTACGACCTATTCTCAGACCTACAAAATATACACAAGAAAAAAATTAAAAAAAAAAACGGTCAAGTCGTTTCGCCGAGTTCGACAACAAACACTGTGACACGAGATTTTTATATATTAGAAAAGAAGATTAGAAGAAGATAGTAAGGTTTAATGAATAATGGTTAATATACACAAATTTAACGTACGTAAATTTCGTCACAAGAAATGTAGCTGAGGTGTCCGAGTGGTTAAGGAGTTGGACTTGAAATCCAATGGGTTCTACCCGCGCAGGTTCGAATCCTGTCCTCAGCGGGAACATTACTTTTTAAATACAACATAGTAAAGTATTTTGTAATTTATTTTATTTTGGATAAAATACTTCATTAATGATTTTTGTTTCGTGTCCAACGTCCATTGCAAGGAAAAGAGAGTGAATTTTTTATACTTGTATATCGGTCGAGTCGAGTATTTAGAAAGCCTTTTTTTTATATATATCTAGACATGAAGTAATACGATTATTTCTGATCAGTGTAATGCATAATGATATTATAGCTTTATCTCTCATGTATAGGGCCTGAATCATTATTACACATTAATATTTTAACACGTTTCATAAAACAAAACAAATTAAACATATATATTTTTTATTGAATAACATTTATACTTGAAATGCTCTAATATTGTTTACTTTTGATTTACCTCAATCTAAGCTACTCAATATATTTTTTTGCGGTTAAATCTACATAATAATTGCATACCATATGCATACCATATAAAATATGCAATCGAGTAATTAAACATATGTAAGTACGAGTAATTCGTAATTTTTAAATATATGACCAGTTGGAGAGTAATTTCAATAATGATAAAATATACATTTGAAAAGCAAAATTTTCCTGTTTTCCCTTGAGTCAGACACGTCAATAAAAATCGTCTACATCACACTGTTACCTTAGGAAAGTAAGTAATGCCTGTTTAAAACTTCAGTCATAGCTATTTAGGTGTTATAATAATATGTATGTTGGGACATAATTACAACAGCGCCATCTAGTTCCGTGGTAAGCGTATACGAAGCTTGTGTTACGGATACCAGATAGCTGATATACTACACATATACATTTTAAATACATACATATTATAAATTACATACATATTATAAATTACATTATAATACAAGTAGCATTAAACATACACTCAAAAATACGTATCTCTACTTTACTTGGCAGACTTGAAACCTACTAGTGTGTATGTACTAATTACGCTAACCGTGGTTAAGCAGGAATCTTAGTTTTAAAGAGACAGAAGGGTTTTCCGGGATAAGAGGTAACTTATAATATGTTATACCGGACTACTTATATTAATAGTAGGGTTGCCACATTTTTTTAGTTCGAATATAGGAGTATGTAGGATCCTTAATGAAAAATAAAGTAGATGAGTGAAAATCCAAAGAAATAATAGTAGTTTTCGTTACTCAAATATTTAGTTACATTTAAATGTATATTTTTTATTGTTTCGTAAAATGTAGTAGATTTGCCTACTTTATGTTTTTCCCAAAAATAAAGTATTTGGGATTCAACTATAGTAGACTACTCTAAAATATAGTAGGGGTGGCAACCCTAATTAATAGGTATATCTCTGTGCCAAATATTATCTAGATCCAACCTTACACACTCTCAAATTCAGAATATTGTTATTTTTTCCTTATAAAAATGGGGTTTTCTCGACCAGTCGATGGGTTATTGAAGTAAATGTTTCCTTGAAGTGGTGATTCACGCCTCAATCAGTTCTAAGAATCAGTTGGGATGCTGCGCGGAAAATAGGGTTTGCACATCTTTTTAGATAAATTTCATTAGGGTAATTATTTTTGTATCATTATAGTAATTGGATTTCTTCGTTGGTGCATTTTGCTCCTGTAGATCGTTTTCTATGGATTCCGAGCAACGGACTGAAAAGGTTTTAAGCAACTTATAAACCTATACCTACGAGTTTCGCAAAGTTATTAGTTCATCCAGATTTCTTGCCAACTATGTTAACATACAGACACTAGAGCTAATAATGATTAGCTATGCATAATGTAGGAAACCTCTTTCTTAAAGGACACTCATAGAAAAAAAGCCGTCTTTCATAATCGTAAACGTAAATAAATCAATTGCAATGTGTTCAGCCATAAACACTGTTTTGAATTTCATATTATTTTACAACAGTTAAAGCATATTATAAAAGTTTTGTTATAAAATAACTTTAATCGTATTATTTGTTGATATTAGATAAAAATAAAGTAAATCTAATATTATGTACGGATGTGTTTAAAATGGAAACCCTAACGCTGACGTCGGGGGCACTGTTAGCATAGAAAATGTGTTGTATAAAAATATTTGAGTGCGATAAAAACGATATTTATAACGTATATTAATGATTTGTATAAAATGGGATTAACAATTAGTAAAAAGTAATCGAATAGTGTTTTATTTATAAAGTAAATAAAAAAATAAATTATAAATCTTTAAACATAGGTACATAATACAAATGTTTATAAAATCGGTATTAAATATGTGATGGCTTCATAGATTTTGATGTCTGTTATAATAATTCAAATTCAATTCAAATTCAAAATATTTTATTCAGCATGAAATTATTACATTTTTTTACTGAACGTCATGAGTCTACTACCAGTTCTGAAGGAAGAAACCACTGACCTGAGAGGAACTGGCGAAAGAAACTCAGCGGGACTAATATTATAATATATAATTTTTTGTCTTAAGCTAATCTTGTACCTACAATATAAATATAGATACTAGTGGAGATTTTTTTTTTTTTTTTTTATGGGACAAAGGTGGCAAACGGGCAGGAGGCTCACCTGATGGTAAGTGATCACCTCCGCCCATGGACATCTGCAACACCACAGGGCTTGCAGATGCGTTGCCGGCCTTTCAGGAAAAGAGAGGGAGGGAGAAGGGAGAAGGACGGGAGCAGGGATGGGTAGTGGGCCTCCCGGACTCTCACTTACCGGACGAAACGCGACGCGCCGGTCTTCTGTGAGAGAGTGGTACTATACGGGGCGTGCCGGCCCATTCGGCTGCTACCCGAAGGTAACAAGCATGGCACTACCACTTGAAATGATGGCGAGATCCACATTTTTTAATTTTTAGACTAAACGAGGTCACTACTACAAGGTCTACTATTAACATAATGTTACGATTATGAAAATAATAAATATGTCTGTTTACTGGTTATTTTTATTTCGAGTAATGAAGGATTTACTATGGAGAAGATATTGGCTATGGTTTATGGTCTCTAAAGAAAAGCAGGGTCTCGTCACTAATTAAAATATTTAAGTACCTATTTTTCAATAAACAACTATTTTACAATATTTAATCTAGTTGTAATGTAGGTATATTTAAAGTTTTTATACGAGAATAAGCATTTTTTAGGCCAAAGGATGAAATTATTTAGATACAAGCATTTTACGGGGAAGTCCCTTACAACAAGTTGCAAGTTGCGCAAGTGGTAGGTAGGTACTAGGTACAATTAAAAGCACAATGTCCAAATAAAAGAACAAATAAAAGACTCTCCTTTTCTCAACAGGATATAAATATGTCCAGATAGATTATCATGTTTGCCATTTGTTTTTTATAATTTTTTTAACCGACTTCAAAAAGGAGTTAGTTCTCAATTCGATTCTATTTTTATATAATATGCTTGTTTTAGAACTCCGTAATCTATTAACCAGTTTGAAAATTATTGTGTTGTCCGATTTTGATGTTTCTTTATTTATTGCAATGGTATACTTTGAAGTTGGTCCCAATTAAATAAAAAGTACATCCCTAGTTTCAGTCAGTTTTTAGTGGTTTTTGTGGCTGGGGACTCTCCCACCTGCATACATATAGGCAAGCAGTATACGTAATTGTATTTCTGTGCAGCGAGAAAACATTGGTCTATCTAACGCCTGGAAGGTACAATACTTATTAAATATGAAAAATAAGTAATTAATAATATTTAACCAAATATTCGCTTTTGCTAACGACTGCCCTTGTTTTGTTATGTTAAGAGTGATATAAATCCGCTGAGGCGCTGCGACATCCGACTCCTCTGCAATAAGCAATTGCGTCAGCAGTGACCGCATATTTTTCAAATTGGCAATACGTATTTTTTCTTAATTTAGAGAATAGAAAGTTAGTAAAATTAGTTATTAAATTATTTTACTATGGTATTATTGTATTCAACAATTTTTAACTTTACTGTTTACTAGGCGCAGGCACTCCTTCAATGTGAAGGAGATCAAGTCATAGTCCACCACGCTAGTCAAGTGCGGGATGACTTCTCTTCTGAAAACTTACAAGGCTCCCTCAGACATGTAGGCTTCCTTACGACGTTTTCCCTTACCGTAAGACAAGTGGTAATCATGTTGCTAAGTATAGAGGAGGTGTAAGACCCGGGAATTGAACCGGCTCACTCGGTTTTTAGTGAGCACATTACCACTGGGCTAGCACTACCTATTGCTTTGGGAAAAAAACGTAAAGCGCTAGTTACTACTACTAGTATTTTTTTCTCAATTAAGATGCCCATTTGTCAATATTGCGATTTATGGTCCAAGAATTCCATACAAGAAAAAGAGTGAATTAAAAATATTCAACAAATTCAAAATTCAGAAGTTTCTTCTTTATAAAGACAGTTGAGAATTAAATGTAAAATTATTTTATATTGTTTTTATCACTGACCTTAAAGTAAAGCTAGCAAAGTTAGGGATTTACTCGTAGGTAGATGTAGGCGGGAGGGCGGCAAAGTTTCGTCTTTGTGAAAATTGTTTGAAGTTTGTTGATCCTTGGGGCCTTCTTCTCTGAACTTTGAATTTTATCATCGTTTGCATAACGGGTGGTATTCTTAGCTTTTACAATTGATTTACTTGCTTTGCCCTACATAAATTCTTGTTCTATTGTAAATATTTGGTGGAAATTTTGGTGCTTTAGGTTTGGAATCAACGAAAATAATACTTGAATTTAAAGTAGTAATTAGTAAATATTATCTCATTTGAAATAGGCATATTGAGAATAAGTTATCTATTTGATCATTTACTTTTATAAACACTCGTAGGTAACGAGTATTTTAAAAATATATTTTTATTTAGTTAAATATCGTCACATAGAACTATAAGAGATAATAGGTAGATTTTTTAAAAAAAAATTGTTAATGAACGAAAAATATTTAGAAGACAGTACGCCTTGGGAATGATGTGATTGCCTCCAGGCTGTTTCAACCTATAGTGTTATTGTTAATTTCTATTTAATTTGAAAATAAAAGATATATGTTAGTCCCGCTGAGTTTGTTTGGCCAGTTCTTCTCAGGTCAGCGGTTTCTTCTTTCCGAACTGGTAGTAGCTACACTCATGACGTTCAGTAAAACATTGTA
This sequence comes from Boloria euphrosyne, assembly GCA_951802675.2. Lineage (NCBI taxonomy): Eukaryota > Metazoa > Arthropoda > Insecta > Lepidoptera > Nymphalidae > Boloria > Boloria euphrosyne. Next base: position 15,249,492 of record OX637874.1, read on the forward strand.
ATAATTTTATCCAGAATAAAATATTTTGAATTTGTAAATTTGTATCTGTAAAGCTGAGCTTTGTGAGGGCATACGTAGTTTTTCTGACTTTCATAATGTTACAGCGATGTTAACTCTTTGATTTTCTAACAGATGACATTAGTAGTGCAATAGCATTCTATACAATGAACTCAAAATTGTGAATGTTATTTTTTTAATGGCTATAAAATTATTATTCTTTGTTTTTGACAGATAACACATCTAGTTATGAAGTTACTATGTTAAAGCACTAATCTATAATAGACGTGTATAGTTTTTCAGTAAAGTGTACCACAAAATGCTTGGGTTGTGGGATAGTGTTCGCTCGCCCTAATAAATATAGATGAAAGAATATGTAAGTAGAGCAAAGGGACAGGATAGTTGTACCATTATCAGTTTTTAACAATTCAAGGTTTGTCATCGTGTACGTACAGAAATCCCCATTGTTCTTGACTATAGATAGTATACAAACATGCGTCAGTGTGGACGGAATTTATAGATACGGTTTATAATTTGTGCACTTAAATATTATAATGACTTTCTTATACTTAGAAAAATACATTATTGTCTGTGTGATATTGTTTGTGCTGTTCAATATAATACTAATTTAGTAAAAAAATATATACATAACGAAAAAAGCTAAAGCTCGTAGGTGTTACTTCTAGCCCTCGAAGACTTCCACTTCGAGCAGTCGTCCCACCGGAATATGAGAGTGATAAGGAACAGAGAGTGCACTTGTGTTTGCGCGTACACTCGTGCACTATAATATTATGTCCCGCGCCGTTGGCTAGTCTCAATGAGATTGGCCGCCGTGGCCGTATTCGGCCGGGAGGACATTATTATTATTATTATTTCACATGCAAAGTTCCAAATTAATACAAGAATGAGAAGTTGATTACCGAATTAAGTAGGTACAATAAATTATTACGCAATTGTAAAATATAAAGCTAACTAAAGCGCGTTGAAAATATATTACACATTTTGACTTTAATCTGTCAAGTAGATACCAACTTAATTTGAGCTAGAACTTTTCATTCCTCCCATTATTCTCTTTCCATCTTAAACGATGCCAGAACGAAGCAAGGGCGTGTCACTAGTGAATTAATACAACTATTATTACATATCCATTTGTTGTTTTAGAAAAAGTTGCATAAGACTGATATAGTGCAGTCAGCGTCAACGACCCGCTGACTCAGTCGCCAGTCACGCCACCGGCCGCGGGCCGACAGACGATGCAATTATTACACTAATATATACACCTAAGCAGATACCTTTGTCTGAGTAACTTATTTTACAGCAGATGTACCATTTATGTTATCCTTCTTAAGTAGACTAAGCGCACGTGTTGATTTATGTCTATTTAGTTTACAAACATTAGGCATTTGTATGGTAGCGTATAGCAGCGTAATCGTACAGCTTATCTTGCAGTACATATCTTAACATTTACTAGACAATTAATTATGAAACTCTTTTCTCAACAATATTTTTATGTTTTAAATCAATGCAATTATAAATTAATTATTATTAAAAAAGTTTTATGTTTTCCGTTGATGTGCCGTTTTTTTAAACTGACTGGGAATTGTATTGTATTACTCGTACATCCAAAATACACTTTACTCATATTTTTTTGAACTTCAGAATAATGAAACATTAATGTAGGTGAGTTATAAATATAGATATATGTTATTTCTACACAGGTTTATTTTTTGTGGTTTGTGATATTCGACACTGCTCGATTAAGCATATTTGTTTCGCACGTGCGTTGAAGTCATATGAAACAGCGTGCGCGGTGTTCCTAGATTGCTATTGGGTTATGCTTGATAATTTTCATTCAAATAGCAATTGGAATTTTCTAGAAGTTTTAACGAAACAATAGAACATCTATGCCTATATGTTTTTGTATGTAGCTTTTTTAACGTCCCACTATTCGACACGGGCCTTTCTCAAGTACGGGTTTGCGGAATCCCTGGGTTCTCAGTATTCAGGTCTTCTCACGAGTATCAGTCCAGGGTATGTTGGTATGAACAAGTAACAAATATACACACCACGCGTACACACATTAAAAATTTCACATCAAAAGTTGTCCGATTACATATACTAAAGTTAATCTGCGATCGATAAACACGTTTATATCATGATATTTACGGCTGGTCCAGCCAGGCGTGTGCGCTCATCTCGCCGCTTGGCGCCAGCTGATCCATGAAATAACCTTCGCAAAAATAGCCGAGAACTTGCTACTTGACGCTATGACAGTGTAGATATAAAATGATGAAAAAACCTGAATATAATTTTCTATTTCAATGCTACTGCTATTAAGTACCTATTATCTATAGAAATGCTCAATGATTCGTTAAAAAAGATTTTTTACCTAGGTTTAGTGCTATTTATCTGGAATGTAAAAAAAATGAGGAAAAAAATATTGAATAACAAAATTACAGGCATTAATTCACATTAGCAAATTTGTGTTCGTCATTATTAGAATAGTTTTTTATTGGCTAAATGGAAGTGGGTGGAGTGAAATGAAGATGATACAGGTAGTCAGACCTACAAAAAAATAATATTTTCAGAAGTAAACCTTCATAGAAGTTTAATTGGTTGGTAAAATTTCCCATTTTCATAAGAAAAAAAAAAGAGGTAAATATAGTAATCTAACTGAGGCTGAAAGTTCATTTATCCCTGTTACCAGTTACACCCTAATGATTCGAAATTGTTGTTTACCTTCAGGCTAGTATACAGGAGCAGGAGTTTAGGGGTAGAGTCTGTCTTGTTTTGAAGATATCTCTAGCTTTAGTTAGTTTAAAAAATATTTAACCCTTTTGAATTATTCTTTTTTTCTTTAAAAAAAGCAGCTATTTTCATCTGTTATTGAGAAGCTTTCGTCTATCATGATCAATTAAGTATTTATGAAAAAAAGTACATAATGAAACAATTCAATGTATTCATTCTAAAAATGTAAAAGATTTATGGTTTTTAACATACAAAGGCTGTAAAATTATACAATTTTTCCTAACATAATTAGAAAATATAACTTAGCAAAACTATATCCATATGCCAATAACATCCATGTTTTAAGTGGCGTAATTTACTTCGCCATTACCTATCACATTGAATGTAAATCGCCTGCATGTCATTTTTGGGTCTGAGGGTCTATCTGGTCTGAGCTAGGTTTACCCGGGGCTTCCTAACATATTTCATGCTAATACACGAACAAAAAGGAAACAAGTATGAACAATGCCACGTGCTAAATGATACGAGGAGGCAGCATTTACTTACCGATCTATATGACGTCTTTGAGCTTGGCCTTTGTACTAGGAAGTTTCAACGAACCAAGCAATCGATGGATATGGACCATGCAGTCAGTGATGACATTGTGAGTGCCGCTGGAGGCGCGGAGCGTGGCGCGCCCCGCGAGGCCGCCGTAACGTAATACTGACGAAATGCTGGGAAATCCTTACTAAGCTGATCTATCTGAGCCAAAGGAATAGTTTGGTATAGTTTAGTTTCCGAATTCCGATGCGGGGTTTGTATAATAAGTTTAATATATTACATGTATTTTTTACGAATTTATAATCGAAATGTATAAATTAGGCGTTTCTTAGTTCACTTTTCATTCCATTTGTCTATTCCACTGGTCTAGCATACTGCAGAGCCATAAATATATGATGTTTTCTAGAAAATAATTAGATTTTTTAAACATTTCAGAATTTTCGATACCTTTCTTTGAATATCTGTATTTGCTCCTTTCTTTACGTATAGGAAGCTGCTGAAAATCGCTTCACGTTGCTCTGGTAAAGCTAAAACATTTAAAAGTCTAAAGTGTAGAGTTTAACAGGAAAGTTTATCTTTCCAACCAATACTCACGGAGCCAAATCATTGGATAACACAAAGACAGCAGTAATCATTGCGATTGTTGCGCCGGGAGATATTTCCGCATGATTTTCGATTTAAATATTAGTGTTACTTAACTAAATATTTGCTCCATGCACGAGTAGAACCGTGACATTTGACTTTTTGTGTGCTAACGATGAATAATTCGACCCAGACCCACATGTGAAATTTTAATGAATCATTAAATATGGTAAATATAGTTGTCTGTGGACTGTGTCTCACATACTTAATTTTATTCCGTTTTGGTGTAAAACAAAAAAAAAATATTTTATACTCCTTACTTTGTGTGATAGGAAGCTTAGTTAGCGGCCTTGTATTTTAACTTACCCTAGCTTCATCCAGGTGCGTCCATAGGTTTTTATTTGTATGTAGAACCCTGTTTCTTAATTGCTTTATTTAGTGAAAATCCTATCAAAATCAGTCCATCCGTTTCGAAGTTTAGTCGGAACACACAGACAGAAATTAAAATTAAAGAGATAAAATTTCTACTCAAATGCAACTTTAGACTGCGCTACCAATACGACATAATATATTTAAGACATCTTTTAGCTTCGTAACAGTTTTTTTATATGACAAAAAAACGTTATGGTCTTCCTAGTGCCTAGGTAGATTTATCCATGCTGATGCTGACTTATACTTTGTAATGCGTTATTGGAAGCTAACTAAACAACCAGATACCATTACATTCCGCGTAAATAATACGGATGACATCTCAAAACCGCAGTGTCCAGTTTCAAAACATCCAGCTGCCGTATCTCATCTCATGCATGCGTTGTACTCATAGATATGTACCATCCCTGATTATAATTTTTATTTTATTTTCAACAGCAGACTCTTTTAATATTGAGAAAAAAAAATATATAAGAAGCAAGCTTAAATACGAGCTTTATTCATAAGCTCTATTGCGTGAGCTTCCTTTAATTGTATTGTAAATGAATACGTAATATGTTTATTGAGATGTGTGAAGTATAATAGTATAGTGAAATAAATATTTTGTAGCTACTCAAATAAAAATAATAATTTTATAATTAAGTCAAAATGTGTCCTAAAGTATTCAATTCTCTTACGACCTTCCCACGCCGGCGTAGTACTATCTTATTGATTAATTTAGCAAATCATTTAGAAATCCCTTGAAAGCCGTTAAACTCTACATTAAATAGATATAAAGTATTTAAAACGAGCTCATTAAATAAAAATAATAACATATTATCTTGTTATATTTAATTTTTAACTGCAAATGAGAGAAAATACCCAGTTTAGTGTATATTATGAATTATGACGGCGTCGTTAAGGAAATGGTAGCTGTGATCCGATCATTAGCCGCTGTAATTACTGTCTCAGAATCTTGCTGTAAACTTGTCCAATCAATTAATTTGGTGTAATAAGCTATGTGTGCAGTTACACTGGAAATAGATAAAGTTATGCCTATTAATAATAACTTATGTGGGCGATCTTGATCGGTAGTTTAAAGGTTTATTGAAAGCTCTCCTATTTTTAAAAGCTTTGTGAAATATATGGAAAAAACATTCTAATAGGGCAAGGTAGGGTAGCTTTGTACATATACAGCATATACAAATTGTTGACTCGATTTGACATAATCATCCATTATGCTCACAGCTGTTTCTGTACTCGTATCACAATGTTTAAGTGTTAAAAAATAGTTTTTATAGTTCATAATAAAATTAATCTATAACGTTAGTGACTATTACTGCCATCTTCTATCATTGTGCCATTTTATATCTTAAACTGATCATTCATGCATATATAATTTTATTCTCACTCTTCATTTCTAAATTTAAAAATTACCGCTCAATCCTATTCGTGTCTTCCTCACAAAACGCGATACTGGCAGAATGTTTTGCGTCTGTAAACGCGATCCCAAGCCATTACTTAAAAAAAACTTTGAATGTTTAAGTTTTCAATACGAAATTACGTTAGCATTTAAAAATACAAACAGATTTTCCTCCTATTTATTATGTTACTGTTAATAGGAAAAAACATAAAATATTAAATGTTTTCTTGTCTATTGAGGTGCCTCTTCGTTACAATATTAATTTTTGTATCGACGTAACGTATTATTTAAATAGAAAAATGACTCATTCTATTCCATAACTGATACATTACCATGTATTTACCATAATAAAGGTGATTTAGCAAACTAGTTTTTATGCGCGACTCTATTTATGTACACAAACAGACAAAAAACAGCTTGTGTTTCTCAGTTATTTAGAAGATATTATTTCTGTATATATCTATAACGTTAGTAAATAGAATATAGAAACTTATTAAAAAATAATGACATTGATATCATTTTACACATTGCAATTTATATGCGAGTATGCATTATATATTAAGTATATCGATTAATAACGCACTGTCATTATTTGCTTTGAAATTATTAAAAATGTTGAATATATAGATTGCTTAGTTACGATTAACGCGACTATAAATAAGCTTTATTTTAGTACGTTCAATGTTTTATTCATTTTTAGGGTTCCGTACCTCAAAAGAAAAATCCGGAACCCTTAAAGGATCATTTTGTTGTCCGTCTGTCTGTCTGTCAAGACCCTTTTTCTCAGGAACGTGTGCAGGTATGAAGCTGAAATTCATATTAAATATCCAGGACTATTGTTCCTACCATAACTTTTACTTATATACCTACAGGTTTGCACGGAAGTCGGAACCCTCGGTGCGCGAGTCCGATTCGCACTTGGCCGAATTTTCTTATTCATATGTATCTTTTTGGGCTACGAGTATTCCTTTATATTAACGCTTAAAAGAACGCCGAATTAAAACGGTTTTATAATCGATTTACATCTATTAGTTAAATATTTATTAAAATTTATACAACTTTAAGCCGTTTATCTTTTAATGATGAAAGTATTGTTAACCTAAGTTTATTAGTATGGAGTTTTTTTCGCAAAATCTCCATATTTAATGATCGTTGTAATTCGTACACTGTCCACCATACTTTGATGACATTTTCATGTAGACGTACAGCGACATGGGATACATGAAAACGAAATGCACATATGTATTATAAGGACACACGTACATCCTTTTTAACTGGCTTCAGAAAAAGGAGGAGGTTTTCAATACATCGTTTTTTTTAGTACAAATAATACGAAGAGTAGGTGCAATACATTATAAATTATTCACTTTTAATGAATTTACAGGTAGTAATATAGTGCCGTAGCAACTGTTCATAGAAGTCATTATTACAAATAAACATATTTCAAGGAAAATATTTATACCCATTGATTGAAGCTATAAAATGTGGTAAACATGAAAACTACACAAGTTGTTATATTAATGTACAAATAGTATGGATGATAGAAATATTTAACTCGTAATACACGTTACATAACACACTGATAACTACACTGACTCAGCGGCTACAAATTCTACATCACAGGCTCAAAAGGGCTGGTTTGATTCTGCGTAAGTAAATGTACCAGCGCGGCGCGGCGGTTTGGTCTCATTCTGCTTGAGTCATATGAATGTTTTGCTAAACTACCTTCATCGGGTCATGGCTGAAGTCGTTTAAAATCAAAGATACCTAGATTCTGTAAAAAATTTGCTTCTTAATCACGATTAAATAGTCGGAAAGGTTAAGATATAGATTTTTTAAATCATTTACATTTATGTTCATACGAATATTTTATAAATAAAAAACATAATTTTTCATGAAATACTATTTAAATAATAAAAGTAAGCGAAGACACGAGGCACTACTATGTTACTAGAAATAATTTTAGCATAATTGAATGAACATTATTATCAAATTTTAATACATATAAGTTAATTAGAAATTAGGTAAGTGTCGATGACCCCGCGATGATCGCAAATCACCGCAGAATGCAGGTCGCTGCATGGAAGGCCGTTTCCGCGCAGCGCAGCCAAGTGCCGACACTCGCGCCCCGGCTCCCACCGCGTCCGCACGCGATGGCCACGCCTTGACGCCGAGCCAGAGTATACGTGCTAGTTGCTCCGAGCCACACGTGCCACCAGCCACGATACACCCGTGCCACAGACCACCCTCTGCTGAATACCACTACCAAGTGTTTATAGCTCGTGTAAAATCGACGAAAAACGGTAAGTGTTCTGCTTGTATACAAGGATTGTTATGAAACTTATAGAATGTTATGACTTTATTTATTTTTTGTAAATATTCATGTTTATCGTATTTTAGTCAAGTCTATGTTAGAGTACAACTGCCAATAACACGAATTTCAATAAAGACTAGTTGCGTAGTTAAAACAGTTGTAAGACAGTCGCCGGGTCATGTTTTTGTTTTTATAAGCATGAAATATATTATATTTAATATAAGTATAATTTTATATAAATTTACCAATTTAAAGTGACTCAGTAGTTTTGTTTTAATATTCGATTGATTGTTAGTTCGCCGGCATTGTTGCAATAGTGGACATCGCACGTCATACGTGTCTCCGGTGACAGGCTCGCGTTTTCTGCAAATCGATGAAAGTGCTACCAGAGTTAGTGTTAGTTCGTGGAACGTTTCATATACCTAAAACACAAATTAAAAAATATAGACATTTTCTTAAAAAATACTCATCTATTTATCTTTAAGTTACGAGTATGGAATTATATATAACTACAAGCAATTCCCGCGGCTTCGCCCGCGTTCTAATCACTATTAAAAATAGGGATTGGTGGTAGAACGATGAAGATTTAGGTTTTAAGTATTTTTTGATGCCAAATCATATATAAAACATGAAAACTTGGTCTAAAAATAATAACTAAAGAGTCTGGAGAGGGCCACCCTTATCACATAGAGGAATAAAAAATAGCCTACGACCTATTATTAGACTTACCAAATATACAAAAAAAAAAACATAAAAATCGGCCAAGTCGTTTCGGAGGAGTTCGATAACAAACACAGTGAAACGAGGTTATTATATATTAGATTAAAAATTAACTTAGTTATTAGAAGCTACGAATTTGAGGTTTTCGGTACAATTCGAAAGAATTTATACTATAAAGTGGAATTAAAGTGGATAGCCATGAAATCTAAAGTAGAGTTCAAGAGTGACATTTTACGATAAAAACGTTGGGGCAATAACACAGTTGTTCTATAGTAAGTTACGAGGCTTGTGTTTTGGATACCAGATAGCTGATACACATACATTAAGTTTAAATACATACATAGTATTATAAGTATAAACACCCATCACTTTCATTAATTCATCATACAAATGAATGTCATCAGCGGGTCATAAACCCGCGAGTAGAGACCCTGCTTACTGTGCCAGTGGCACTACGAATTAAGCAAAACTAGCGGAACCCGCGGCTTCGCTCGCGCTAAATCTAGGAATGAACCCAAGCGAAGCGAGGGTGAGTCGCTAGTACAAAATATTTAACAGGGGCTGCAGCACTGACCTCTATAATACCAATGGACTGGCTGTTGTCAACGTGCTTTTGTGGCTGCTTGAGATTCGCCATTTTGGCGCTGTCCGCCGCTGTCGGACGTAGCGAGAGTTCGTGGTACTAAAACTAATGATGTCGATATAAAGATTTTTATTTTTTTATTTTTATTAATCAATAACCGTATCATCATAATTACTACTTATGTTATATTAACAACCAAAATGCAAAATTACTTTACAGTAAACAAACACTTCTCGCTGTCATTTTCAATATACGTCAAAATTAGTTCTCGACCCTCTCGCTAGTGGAGTGTAGCTCCAAATGGACACAAAAAATTGCTGTCAAACGCTTAGAACAGCCAGTCCAGTGGAATTATAGAGGTCAGTGGGCTGCAGTGTATAATTAAACACATTTTATTTATTAAAAATTTAATTATATATAATGTCACAGCATACTCATTATATATGCCTCAGATTGTATTCATAATAATAATATAACAAAACTTGGTTATGCTTTAACTCTTCTTTATCCACCAAAAATATTAAATAAATATTCAAATAATAATAAGTATTGTGTATCAGTGGCGAAGAGTGAAATTTTAGCAGAGGCCTACAGTTTAACCTACTGTACAGTTTTATAAAACAATTCACAAAAATAAAGAACGTAATCGTGATAATTTTTCCTTTTCATATTAAGCCAATTATCGTTATTTTTTAAATATACCTATATAATATATATAAAATATTATAGCAAAATACAATTAACACTTACTCAAATTGAATAATAAAAATATTATTATTTTTAACAGTATATTTTACAAACGAAGTACAATACGTTTTAAGGATTTTTTATATATAAAATACCGCCATCTGTTTACATCTGTTTGAACGACTTCATCTTACTGAAGAGATTGATTTATTATTTATTTATCAAGTGAACTACTAAATTAAACGTAAAATGTGTAGATATGGGGGTTTATTTATTATATTTCAAATTATATTGGTTGTTAAATTACCTAACGCTTTTAAAATAACTTAAGCATAATTTCACTTGAAACACAAATAAAGGAATAATAAACATGAAAAACAAACTGAATTATTACATTATTAATTATTACATAAAATGTATTTAGTTAAATTCTAAATATTTTTAGCACTTTATTTGTTTATTAAAAATTACGTAAAATGTAAGAAATGCAACCTTCTGGCAACACAGGCGTCATCCGATGTCAGTGACGTTTCGCTAGAGAGTTCAATATGGCGACTGCGATTTGTATGTCACCACCATTAGAATTAAACGAAATACTCCACAATCCGAATTTTGCGGATATATGTTGTCGACTCGAAATGTTTATTTTTTTATGTTTTATTATTCAGGTAAGGTTTCGATCGAGTCTACCGTACCCCGTCACGAAATTATTAATATAGATATGTTATCAAAACATATCGTATAATATGCAAAGATGCGTCAGTAGTAGGATCCTGTTCAGGATAATGACCATAAATCCTGTACTAATTAAATATCCTACCTAATTACAATATCGAGAAATTAAATATAAAAAAATATAGGTATGTTATTTTTATTAAAGAATCGGTTGCCCTTGAAATTTCAAAAACTTAAAAAAACTTAAACTTCTACAAGTGCCATATTATCACGAGCGCTGGAAAAATTTCGCTTTCGTCTTGCGGATCCGATGTACAACGCAAGGTTGCGCCGGCGCAAGAAAATGAATTTTAATTAGTGACGTTATTATCTTTGATAGCTACTGTCAAAACAATGCGAAATTGACAGTCGATTTTTGCTTTATTTAATTATTTTTCCTTAATAAAGTATATTGACGAGGTCTGTCATTTTAAAATTGAATTAACGCATTAAATGCAAATATTATGCATGAAAAAAGATATGATTTTTTTATACATATGTTTACAAATTGACTGACTCATCGTGATTACGGTAGTCTAAACGGTTAGAATGCAAGATCAGTTCTTGGAAGCTTTCGGTCTCTTATTCGTAGAATTAAAGCTTCAAAACCGTTGGCTTAACGCTCGACTCTGTTAAGATATGTTTTGTGCACGACGTTATTTTTCTTATTATAATAAAAAATAAATTAAATATTAATCCGTGACTAAACGTTTTGCAGATGTTAATGTGTTGAAGTAAATTCATTCAAAGCTGAATACAACTTTATTGTATCATTATATTGTTTAAAAATATAATACATTAATTTTAAAAGATTGTGATTCTTTCTAATAGCAGGAACTAGTTTCCTCACATGTTGACAGTACTGACATTCAATTTTACTTACGAAATTGTTCAAAAGCACTTTGAATAGTCTATAAGAATAAAAAATATTTGATTTTAATACTTATTATAAATTATTGTAAACGTGTCGCTAATTATCGTTAGTATAATAATTAGGTAATAGGTAAAAGAAATTGGTTTACTACACCACGCTACACTAACAATATACGTTCTGTATTACGATTTTTTTTTCTGGAGCTGAATTTTTTGTACAAATTTTCTCAAAGTAACACTTGAGTTATTTTTAACTTATGTACAAGCATGGTCATACAATACCAGCACAGAATTTTGTAAAGCCATTAAGATAGTAGTTATAGATTAATAAAAGCTATACTAAAGCTCTATATTTTCTTTATTTCACACGTGCAGGTAGAGCACACATTTATTAAAAATGAAATATATCAAAGACGTGGTAAGTAGTCAGCAACTAAAGTTCTTGCCATGTACTTTATATAATACGAGTATGTAGGTGCTCCCAGAATAGCAATCGACTATACTATACTAGAGTACGTAGAATTGCTATATATAGAGTTAGTAATAGCAGCCCCCCTAGACCCTGTGACGTCGATCTCCAAGTAAGGAAGGATGCGTCGACCATTATTGTATGGTAATAGCGTTCACTGCAAGTGTGCACCGTCTGTCAGTCTGACTGCTGCCCGGCGACCCGAGGCATGTCAGGAAATACGATCAAGGTGTACATCTTTAGTTTCCTTCAGTCATTCTTCATATATATGCTTGGTAGCATCTCAATTACCTACCTATAATTGCCGCATCTTAAGGGAACTTTTTTGTAATTTAGTACGATTGTAGATAGTAATACCAAAGCCTGTAATACATCCAAAATAACATCTAGTGGTTTGAGTAGACGGTAAATATTTATGTAATTAGTTACAGAATTTGTTAGTAAATAATATAAATGATCCTGTTTTTGGATCTAATCTAAGTTCAACTTACAATTACTTATAAAGATTTGGAGTAAAAAAATTACAGTCTAGCACAAAAAAATGTTGCGGAATGCAGGTAGATTAAAAGAAATTGCTAGTGACATGGATCTATAGCTTATATAATTAAAGAAGTATAATTTGCCGGCGGCTCCGGGCGCGGCCAGCGCGGAATAGCAAGTCCGGCGGAGGCAGCGGACACTTGCGTAAGGTAATTGTCAGCGCGCGCGGTGAATCGCGAGCGTCGTGCGCTCGTAGTCCAGGAGCTGGCATGCCATATTGTTACTCACATGTGTACGCGATTTATAATTGGTCTTTAAGGTTTTTTATGTGTGAGTGTTTTCTATTTTACAAAATTGTAAAATAGAAAATGTTGTATCGTCCATTTAATTATATTAAAACGTTGCGTAAAACGAACTTATGTTATAACTTTTTGAATCTTATTTCTATCAGTATACATTAGTAAAAGCAATTGTTTACTTTAACAATTCACACGTACATCGTCATCGTTTTACCCTCGCTCAGTTCGTAGGTCTTGTTTAGGGGTTTCATGTAGTAGAAGTAGCTTTTCGTCAGCTGGCTCTCAATCTACGCCAGACATGACGCTGCGCATGTCGCGCGGATGTCGCAAGCGGCGCTTGTCAACTTGCCGACAGAATCGCAATTAGTCTGCACTCCCCCTGGCAACAGACAGATACTGTGCATACACTACAATACACCTTTATATGTTTAGTATTCACTATCTTCACTTCCATTAATAACGAATAACTAAGTTTGGGTGTTTAATACCTCCTCTGAGAAATCGAGTTTATAATTTAACATTATTGATCAATGTGAAAATTGAACTGATGATGTTGTTGTTATTACATTTCTTTATGTGATAGTAACGACTCACCCTTTTCACCTCACAAACAATTTTCCGGGATAAAAAGCTAACGTACCGTCAGTTCTCGATATATTGAATGCTGTAGAGTATTCAAAACCAAAAATCAAATAAATCCTCGATAAATTCCGAAAAAATATTTATATTTCAAATATCAATTTTTTGAGTAAATCTAAGGAAGTATTACAAATACTTTGATCCGTTTTGGTGTGACTGAGAAACACACATTCATTTATAGAGTTAAATTATTTATATGGGATTAGCAAAGTGAAGTTATAAAGAATCGCTATAGGCGTCTAGAGTTGATGTTAAAAACTTAGCTTCTGATCAGATATTATCTAGCACGTGTTGGTAATAAGCTTTAATATGGTTTTATAGACTATTATATCATATTGTTACAAAATATAAAAGTTCACGCCAAAGTTAAACAAAAATTTGTATGACACTTGCAAGATAAATTGCAGATATGCATACTGGAACTTGCATTGGTCATTGACCCTACTTGCCAAATTATACAAGTCTAATTCAAAGTACTGTTAGGTTGTTAAATGAAAACGTGGTTATATTTGAAGCAAATTGTGTATTGAAATTTTATTTGCAGTCTTTACGAGTATTTTGTGTATGACAGGTATGATATTAATATAAGTTGAATGCTTAAAAGCTAAAGAAATAATCAGTTGGTGAAGAAGATTTTAATGTTATGCGATAAAATTACCTATATACGTGATATACAGATGAACAAAATCGAAGTGTCTGTTTGTAATGTCAAAATAACAGCATTTTACCAAGGCATATGGAAGTATTGGTGCGGTACTTACAAGAAAAGCACAACTTTTATTTTTTTTTCAAGTTTGTCTGTTTGTTCCGCATAATCTCTAAAATCTCCTTAAGTCGTTATTGGGGAAAAAAGATGTAGTTCTTTAAATTTATAATGGTTCGTTTCTATAAAATATAATTGTATAGATTCGAGTATGTTACACTATTACACGTATTACGATCCAACCATTTTCATGTATGTAATACCTACTGAAAACATGTAAGTGAAAGTACTCTAGCTAGAGTTGCACAAAATCTGATGCCCAGTTCACTTGCATTTGGCAACGCGACAATTACATTATTATCTTTACGCCACAAAAGATCTGACGATACCCTTATTCGAGAGATATTTTAAATATTTTATAGTTATGGAACTGTGAAACAAAGTGTTCGTTAAATATGAGAAATGGCTAACTAACCCAATTATAAACTTACTAGTAACTTTAACATCCTAAGTTCTTATAAAATAGGCTAACTTGCTCTCGAAGTGAGTTTAATGATGCTGTTAGTAGTAAACAGTCATTCATTTAAATGAGTTTTGTAACATTAGTTACTTAAGTATATTATATTATGTGGGATCAAAATGATCAGCTGGAAGACCCATCAAGCTCGGTATCTGAATATATCTCATTAGAACTCTACATAATTGTAAGGTTTAAATCAAACTTAACAGGAATTAAATTTGAACGCTGGCGACTTGACAAACTATGAAGCTCTCCACTTTCCTTGGGCGCATGATATGAATTCGTAACACGTGGTTTTGTATGCGCGTGCGCACGAGACAAACACACACATATACTAATACAAATGCAGTGTTAAGAGCCATACATAAATAATTAGAAAATTTACTATTAAATATTTTTATATGTGCATTGCGTATAGCTAGTAATAGCCCAATGGAAACACGCTCGCTTGGGAATCTGTGTGAAGCGGGTTTAAATCTCGATCTCGCACAGGTCTGATATGCGAAACCTACCTAACGTGGTTACCACTTGTCTTATGAAAAAATCGTGAGGAACTCCGTATATCTGAGACAATCTAGCTAGTTTTCGATAGACGTGTGTACTGTGAAGTCCGCCAACCCGCAGAGTAAGTGCGTCCCCCTCGTATTGAAGGGAGGCCTGTGCCCAGCAGTGGGACGATAAAAAAAAGAGGGTAACATAATATGTCCATTGTGCATGTGTTTTTGTGAAATTTTAACCAAGTACTTTTAGAATTCAAATCGTCCGATAATACAAAACTTATACTCGTCTAAATAAATATACTGGAATAAGTATAATTGTACATGATAGTACTTTTTATGTGTATAACTTGTATAAGTAATAATTATTCTAAATAATATTATTTATTTATCAAATAAAACATGAAAGCTGCTCTTTCTTGTACAATCGCATAGAAAATATAAATATTGTTGACATTCGTTGCCAGCTCTATTCTAAAGCATTGATTAGATTGTTTCCTCCATCGGAGGCGAGCTATTACTCGTACATGAATAAATGGAAAACCCGCAATAATACTTTGTGGTTCAGTAATTGAGAATGTAAAAGATATGCGGTTTAAGTTTCTTTTTGAAACTACAACAATATAATTGTATGAATCATCTATATTAGTACACATATTAATTGACTCTTCCTTAACACTTAGATCACAGCGGCGGAACTAGTATGTAGATTGTAGATGGCTAAGAAAAAAATCTTTCAGATGTTTGTTTAAATTTAAAATAATAACTAGGTACAGTTGTATCAATTAACTACAAAATAACAATAATTTTCTATATAAAAAAATCGGAAAATCGTTCAGACTTTCTTCAGTGCCTACATTTTTTAGCAGTATTTTTGTACTTGGTGTTATGTATTTTATGGAACAGAATAAAACTAAACCTATGTCACTCTGTGCTCTTGTATTATATGCCTCCTACTTGACTGACTTCAGAAGGAGGGTAAATGATTTTAAAAGCATCGTTTTTTCAGTAAAAATATTTATATAGGAAACAAGTACCTACGCACTAACAAATATAGTTTAGCATTTAATAGATTAGGATTGTTTGCAATGAAGGCATTTACACATTCAAGAGATACGTACTAAAAAGTATTTTATGATAGAATTATTAAGGTATAGCTTACATATAAAGAAAACACGGAGATCATTCAAGTCAGGCGACCTCACTCCGGCCCTGGCATCGCGTCAACGTCGCGTCGGTCATTAAACATACAGTATATTCGTATAATATTAAAACAGCTTAAATTTTTCTCGAAGTGTGACATATTTAAATTATTAACAATACATTTTCTATGGTTTTTCTCGTGTAGAATCCAAATCACATGTAAAATACAATGCTACTCAATGATAGTACGTAGCTTTGTGTCAGTGAAGACATTCTTAGAATAGTATAGAAGTAAACAAAAATATTCCCTTCCTCATAAACAAATAAATTTTATTTCTTTTAAATAAGTAATTTCGATGTATTTTATTACTCAACCGATCCATCAATTACGCAGAGAGACGACTTGCTTGTAGTACGAGCAAACAGCTACTTTATTTTCTGTAGGTTAGTAGGTAGGTACCAATTATTAGTAAGTATAGCAAATTAAGAAATATTGTATTGACATAAAGTTCTACAGCTAAAACTAAAATATAAATTACACAGTCTCCACGTTACTACGTATTGTGAGGCTGATATGAGTTAGTAAAAATCTTTAGTTTGAATTACTTCTAGGTACTTGTCAAAATAAAATTTGGTTCAAATTTCATATTCGCAATGATAAATATATGTGGCTGAAATATATGTAGGTTATAAATTTCTGAGAGACTGCAAGCCTTTGTATTGTCTTAGTCATAGCGGCGTCGAGGACGCAATGCCAAGAGACATGGTCAAGGCATACCTCTTTCTCTTTTTGACTGACTTACTCAATCTGGATGTGTTTTCCTGTATATACGAGTATTTCGTGTTATCTTCTTTCATTATGAATTCAAATTTCTGTATACTTAGATTATACCTAATTATCGACTTATGCTTATTTTGCGGGGCTGCGCCTCTAGGCGTCTTTAGATATTTTATAATATTGACCTAAGTAACTTATTTGTGAGTGAAGGATTACAGACACACACACTTTCGTATTATCATATTAGAGTGATATATTAAAAAACGTATCCAGCTAATACCTTCACATTAGTTAAATACCCTTCAAACTTGTTTCGGAACCTCAAAACATATTTTTAGGCAGTGTATTAGTCTCTTAAATTATATTTGTATTCATTGTGATAGCTGGTCGGGTGTGACTTGCATATACAAAGATGGAAGTCACGACTTCGATTCCAGCATGAGGCAAGTGTATGTAAGGCTTTAGACAGAGCCATAGATAAGGCACAATGAAGCATAGCTAAGCTAGATTTTTTTCGTTGTGCGATTTAAATGTAGCATCATTACATATTGCGTGACCGACGGACACCTCGTACTTTCATTACCTATATTATAATATATATGACAAATCATAAAGTCGTTTGATAATTGAAGTTACGAGTCCATGTGTGGTTTACATCGAGTTTGCGCCAGACAGTCTAGAAAGAAATGATGGGGAAATATAAGTGAGCACGCGTCTGCACCGGACGGCCTTAAGCGCGGCCGTGAAAAAGCTGCGGAGTGGACGTCGGTCAGTGTACACAATACACATATGTATGTATATATCTTCACACTTACCTTCACCGAACCATCGGTGTCAGCCTTGAATAGAAATTTTAAATACTCTAAAAAGGCCTTTTTAGTATTTTCTTAGATTTAAATATGTCTATCTCCAATTTTTGCGCTCGACATTTTAAAGGCTTCATTATTATTAGTCGCTTTCATTGCTTCTAGCTACTCTATTAACATTTAAATCAGTTGTAATGTTTTTACAAAGCTCCAGTCCATGCTGGTGTAAATGAGTAGTTCACATAATATAATATAATATCTAGTTATAATTATTCAAGAAGAGAGCGTATTCTTTCCTGAAAGGCCGGCAACGCATTTGCCGTCATTTGAAGTCGGTGTTGCAGATGTTCATGGGCAGCGTTTATTACTTTCCATCAGGTAAACCTCCTGCCAGTTTGCTCCCTTTGTCCCATAAAAAAGTTATGGTTATTATGGTATTCGGGTTATCTTAAACTTACGAATACTAAATCTAATAATAGTAATTAGCAGAGTTATCGCGTAACAAACATATAAAAACATACATTCAGAATACCTCCTTTTTAAGTTGGTCATAAAGTAGAACCTTCACTATTTAATCACATTCACAGTACTGTGGAGTTGATGTTTGCGCAAACCCTTAGAATTATTATGTGTACAGTTTGCTGTTTGTCGTCCGTTAGCCGTTAGCCTGACTCACGGCTGTGAATCACCGTGACACGCTTCTTACTGATGTTACTGGTACCTGTGATCGATAGACGTTGACATAAAGTCTAAAATCTTAATGAACTGTAACATTTTGTATCTTTGGTTTGGTCGAAAATTGGAATGGCTTAATATAAATTCGCAAACCCGGCCCGGTTCGTTGGGCGTAATTTAAAATAATTGAAATGGTTTTTATAATTTTCTAATAAAATAAAAGTAGAATAAGCTACTCCTTATAACATTAGCTATTTGCGAGTGAAAGTCCCGTCAAAATATATCCAGCCGATTCAGAGATTAGCCGGAACAAACAGACCGACAGACAGACAAATAAAGAGAGAAAAATTATAATAAAAAAAATATTTTTTGATGTACTAATTACCGTATATACTTTCATATGCATTTAACGAAAAGCTGTAGTCTGAAATTAAAAACAGACACTTCAATTGTATTTATATGTATTGAATAAATTAACTAAATATTTTCTGAGTTCTTTGTTATATTTTTAAGTGTCCTATTGGTAATTTTTAGTTGGTTATGTATGACCGGCGCCTGAGAATTTTTAAATGGATGTAACAGTAGTTATAAGTTTTGTACCAAAAACAACGCAGAACATCCTTTCAATTCAAAATAATACCTTTATCTAAAAATAGTCTAGACCTTTTTAAACACTCTTAAAAAAATATAGAGATGATTTACTTGGACAGAACCGCAGCCGATAGCCAACAGTTTAAAATATATAAATAAACAAATGTAATTTAATGGGTAGCGCATTCCCCCACATATTAGCATCAGTTTCCTCGCCGCGAGCGACAGCGCGCGAAGACCTTCTGTCTGTGACCGATCAATTGTCAACACAGTGTTTACTTTAATTGCCTATTATTTCTAATACCATGAATGACTCATACAAAGTAAATATAATATATGTACTGAACGTAAAGGAACGACTTCGGCTTTAAAATATTTTTTCACGGCTTTTGAGAATCGTATGAGTTCTACGATGTACTGCATGTAGAGACATAATTAAAAATTTAATGACTATAGACTAAACCAGAGGTGAGAAACCTAAGTAGAATATTTGTTTTAATTTTTGATGAACAGGAGGAATAATGAAAAAAAAAGTTATAGAGGTAAACAATTGCTATTGTAAATATAGCTAACTGTAAGCGCTTTTAGAACTGGAGCAATATAATAATATATTCTATATTCAATAAGAAATTCTTAGTAATGAATCTTCAGATATAGTTACTTATTTCTGACAAAGTTTTGATGGACGATAGAATTTAAGGGCTTTACAAGGTTTTTTTAATAAATACGTTGAGAAATTAACACATAGCAATGTAGTTTTATGGCGACTTTAGACTTGTGTTATGGATATAGAGTCAACTCTATATAGTGTTCGCGGACTTCACATGTCTTTCGAAAAACGTGCTAGGTTTTTCTAAGACATGCAGGTGTTTTCCTTCACTGTAAGACGATAACGATACGTAATCATGATAGAAATGATTCGCACATGAAAATATCAGAGGTGCGAGACCCGGATTTGAACCAGCATCATTCGGTTATACAAGCGAGCGCTTTATCACTAGGCTACGACTGCTGTAATAGTTGATATACAATATACATATAACTTTACTTTCGTTATAAGCTCCCTGTATCATTTTCTAGCTCACTTATTGCCCCCAATACTTTAAAAATAAAATTGAATGCTGTGTATAAAACGTAAAGCAAACATATTTGCCTGTTAAAAATAGTACATATAAATAGTTATTTAAATATAATAATTAATAAACTCATATTATTACAAAATAAATAGAGTAACACATTCTAACAGCCACAAAAAATATACCGTTCACTCTAAGTAGGTTTTTGTTTTGAATCGTTTTAAAAACTAACTAATGAGTAAAGACGACCTGGATTCCTAGACATGGTTTGTAGTTCAAGGTGATGGGCGCGATGACGGCTGACGCGGGCTGTCACTGTCACACCGTGATTATTATTGATATTTTTAAACCGTGCAATTTTGTGCCCAAATAACATGCCTATAAGCCACAGAATAAAGAACATGAACATGATATTTTAAGTACGAATGTACCTACTTTTCCGCTTGATTTACTTTTACGCAGGAACGGAGCCTCAAATTGATGTGACTTTTGTATTCCTTAAATAGTTTACGGGTTAGATTATGATCTAACCCACAACTCTATAAATCTAGTGAAATTATTCTCTCAGTAAAATGGCATAATTGTACTGAGAGTACATCTTCCGGTTGAGGATCTTACTTTATTATATATTACTAGTAATTCCCGCGGCACCGCCCGTATTGGTAGAAGGATGAAAATTTAGGATTGAAAGTATTTTTTGATTTCAAATCATAAAAAAATAAAAAATAAAATTGTGGACTAAAAATAAAAAATAAAAAATCTGGAGATGGCCATTCTTAGATCTACCAAATATACACAAAAAAATATCATAAAATCGGTCAAGACGTTTCGGCGGAGATTGATAACAAACACTGTGACACAAGATTTTTATAAATTAGAATATAGATTCACAATTGAATATATCACGTGATATATACACAAAATATTCGAACTGAATACCTCCGCCTTTTTGAAAAAGGCTTATCAATAGATCAACTAACTCTACGATTTGTAAGAGAAACAATTTGCCGCACTCGTTTAGTTTACCTATATAATACACCCAATTTAAATATCCCTATCACAGGAATCAAACCCGCAAACTCTATTCTTAACATTATTTTTAAAAATAACTTTTATATAAGGCCTTTGCTGGTGCACTGAGACTGTGCTCACTGACCCAGTTGCGGGTCTAATCGCACCGAAATGGGCACGTAATGTGATGAGATGCTTTCAATTACTTATCGACTATTTTTATTTTTATACGCTGTTTTTGTTTACGAGGAAAGTTCCATCTATTTTTTTATATAATCTATGTAAGAGATGTGCTATTAAGTTTTATCTGTTTTTTTGTTACTATAATTTTTTTTCGAAAATATGACTTGTAATTTGCGCGGCAAATGTTTTAGTGTAGCGATAAGCGATAACATCACTCATGTTACACGCATTTTGTCTTAGTCTTAGCCTCATAATTGAAGAGCAGAAGCTTGTGACACAGAAATCTTAAGTCCATTAAAGGAATTTCGAACACTTTAAACCTGTAATTCTTTGTCTTAAAGTATTTTTTAAATGATTTATTTATAAACACTATCCCAAATTAGAATCCTACTTAGATCCGGTTAGTGTAATGTAAATAAACTTAGACTATTTTTATCAATAATGATTACTATATGGACTGTTGGATGGATATTTTAACAAAAGGCGTACGTAACGTGTTACGTGTGTACGTAACAGCTGCTTACGTCTGGCGGGTCGCGCGCGGGTCGCCGTCATCACACAGTCACTAAACTAACATTTCTCATATAAATGATGATATCTTTAATATCCACTTATTAGCAAAATTGTTAGCTTAACCTAGATTTTTAATAGCCCATAAGAAGAAAATTCAATGCGAGATTGTCCGCCATTTAAGCGGTAAGTAGGAAATTGTATAATACATATGATGTTAGAATAAAAATCTTTTAAAAATCATATCTAAAGGTAAAAAAAACTACCAAGAATTCTACAAGTTTTTTTATAATTAAACGTAAAAAAATAATATTCTTATAATAAACTGAAAAGAGTAGTACCTACTGTGATCTATAATTAGATTTTGGCATTAATTGTTTTTAGAACGGTTTTTGAGACACAATGCTTGTCGAATATTTATTTCTTGAAAATATTTATATTTTCTGTTATGTGGTTAGTTTCTAGTAGTGAATATATTAAATAAAAAACCAAGTCGAAAACTTAAAATTGAAAAGGAGTACATAAAGGCAGTGGATTTGAGAGCACTTGTAGTTTGAAACAATACCGTTATTTTATTACGATTATCGATGAGTGCAAGCCGGCCGCCGTTACCGTTGCGCGCCGCCCGCGCCGTGTGAAAGTGTGCTCGCGTCTGCTCCGACCTTGTATACTGAACTAATTGTCCAAACCATGACTGATTCGTCTCGTCATAAAATGCGACGCTACAAATATAAAAACAAGTAGAAGTCAGCAATTGTTATGTCATTTCTTGTGGGACATGCATGCTATTTGGTTTATTTCTCTAATGGCGTGTAAAATAAAGAAGACACAGTGGAGATTAAGAATTAATTGGTTTAAAGAGGGATTGAGAGCATTAGATTGTAGTAAATTGTAGTTTTAATCCAGAGTAAATCTCATGTGCAATCTGGCCATAACTGAATAATTTGTGTGACAGACTTGTGATTTTTAATTTTTATGTTCAAAAATGTATATACTTATGTAGGTAAAGTTAAAGTAAACAAAATGTGTTATCATTTTACATCAGATAATTTCCGCGGGATGTTATAAAACTCTGGTAGAGGACGTGTTCGTAATTAGGGTTCGCGCAAAGAGATGGCATCTTTTTGTTGCTGTAGAATTGCATTAAGACCAACAAAGTCTGGTGTACTGTGGTCGCCGCGTGTTGAGCTAAAGTAGGTAAGCCATTGAGCTTTTTTGTAAATTAATAATGGGTATAAAATTCCATAAAATTCCTTCTGCGGCGGCCTTAGAGGTATTAGAGTTCATTAGAGTACATTATATAGTAGTTACCAGTTATGAAGGACACATTTCTACTCAAGAAAATTTAAAATAAACTGTAAAAAATTAGAGTGATACAGATTGCCTCATTTTACATAACAACGTTCATACTTCACACTTCACAGCATATTATAATATTAGAGTACGCACGATCATTACGGGCGATTATCGTAGCACAATTTTAATACGCAATATTACGCTGCTTTGTTTTAACGGGAATATTTACATATGCTATTGTTAATTCGATTCGGATTATGTAAATTATATAAGAAGACAATAACTGCGTTGAAATTATAATATTTTATGAACATAAAATTAAAGTAAAGTTTAAATTAAATATTATATGTATTAATTAAATGAATTTATTAATGATTTTTAATGCTGTTTTATTGACAAGTTATTTGAAGGTATTTGGAAAATTGTAAACGCGAATAGAATTCTTCATATAAAATAACTATCTTTTCAAAAGTTTTATCGTAAATAATATATAATAATAGCTCTTCTAATACTATTGCTTCTTTGTAGTATTTTTGTAGAGAAAACAAGTCCGTTTGCTTCGTTGTTTGACATATTTGATATTTGCATTATTAACTAAAGATTACCTATTAAAAAGGTTAACTACCTTGTTTCGTAATATTTAGTTATAATTTGCAAATTCTATAAGATTATAGTTTTTATATAATATGTATCTTTATATAATCACGAGATTGTAGAGTTTCAAGCTTTAAAATCCCGTTAGGTTAGGTTAGTGCGTCATACGCCAATGGGAAATCACAAATCACATATTCATATTACTCACATAAATGCGAAACTAACTCTCTATGCTAACATCCATCTTAAATTGTTGAACAGATTTCGATAAAAATTGGCAAGCACATAATTTATATTACTTAGATGGTTCTGACAGGGTAGCCTTACCCTCGAACCCCGCCCCGCTCATTATACGAGTAAAGCCGAGAGTAAAAACTATTTTTTTAATGTAATATTGTTAGCTTGATCATCAGGTTTGAATAAACTGTTTTAAATTTTTGTATTTTATTCGTCTTTTCATATCTCTATTACTTCAAAATTCCGATCTATTCTTATAATTGTGTTCCAATATATAAAATGGTAATTTGATGTAACGTAAAATATGTTAATGTTAAATATAATACTTATTTATTTATAATAAGCTATTTTTATGTTGGATTTTAATTATAACAGTTATACTGTAAACTAAAGGGGTAATGATAACAAAATTTGCACTTCAGAGCAACAGCAGCGCTGGTACGTAATATTTTATTATAATTTCCCTCGTACTGAAAGTACTTAGAAGTAAATATCAATATCATTTAAAATATATGTTATGTCACATACAGCAAAAATTACCTACATGTAAAAGCCAATGTCTTGCCAGCCACTTAGTAGCCTATTTTAAATTACCCCGCATTTACGTATAATACTTGTCTTTTGTTGATTCAGACACAGCCTCCGTGAAGAGCAACCAATTAGAGCCTAAGTGTCTCAATTTCAGGAAATAAGCATTATGAATAAAATTCAAGGTAGCTTTAAACTTACTAAGTAAAGTCGCCTTCATGTCTGTGTAACATAACAGTAAAAACACGCGAATGTTCTACATGCGGTTAATTTTAGCTGTAAAAGAGAAGGACTTAAGTCAAAAGTTCCCAGTTCAATTTCCGTGCGATGTAAATATTTAATTATTTGGCTTGGATCTACTATGTGGTGTTAGGAATTAAAAAATGCATGAAAGATAACGAGGAAATTGCTTTTTCGTTTACATTAAAAATTCATACTAAACTTGCTATGCTTGGTAAAATGTTTCAACAAAAGCTTGAGATGTAATTTGATTAGTTGTCTTATGTTAACCGACGCTACGCTTTTTTTGGTAAAAAATAAGTTAAAAAATGGGCTCGTTTAATTGTTAATCTGAATAAGTTACCTAAAACTAGCCAGATGAAGAACTCAGTATGAATTACGAACATACAAACATATGTGACGTATATTAATGTCTATATCTATCACTAATAAGTCGACCTTATTGACTGACCTCAGAAAGATGAGGTTTTTTACGTGTTCGTTATGTGTCTAAGTCAATTGTGAATCAATTGTCACGGTTCTTTTTAATGAAATTTTATCCTCAAAATAAGAAGTCCACATAAATTAAAAAAAATCCTTCCTCAGGATGGATAATTACTTTTATACTGAATCATTTCTAAATTGATATGTATATTTTTCTTTTTTTTTTGAGTTGTATGTCCTGTAAAATTTTTTGTATCCATAAATAAAATAAAAAAAATATTAACACTTGTACGGTGACGTAAAATATCGAAAGGAAACCTGCATGCCTGAGATAACCTATTAAGTTTTTAAAGGACATGTTAAATCTGCCAACTCGCACTTGGCCAGCTTGGTGGACTTGTGGACTCATCCCCCAATCTTGTTAAAGTAGTTACAGATAGGTCGATCTTACTATTGTTTTAATTTAAATTGATCTGACTTTATTCCACACTACATTTCACATTAAATAACGAAAAAATGATAAAGTTATCCAGTTAAACTCATCATAATCGTACGCCGTAAGATTTACGACATTTTAACTGAATAAGTAACTTTAAGTAGCAAGCGAGTACTATTATTGCTCTGCAACGACTCTTGTAACACAAAGGAAAAAGCTTGAAAGCTACATTAAGCTCGTATGATCTGCAGTCGCACTCGTTAAAAGGCGAAGTGGGCAGTTGCTATGCGGAATACTTTTATCGACATTCGACACCTACTAAACTTTTGTCTTCTAAATAGTGATCGTTTTATAATTAAGTTAACTGGATATCCTCCTAAGTATTCAGCCCTTTTAACGTCCCACTGCTGGGCACGGGCCTTCCTTTAATACGAGGGGAATTAGGCCATAGTCCACAGCGCTGGCCTATTGCGGATTGGTGGTCCATTTCAAATTTATCCCTAAACTATGAAATAATTCAGTTTTGAACTTTAATTATAACCACCGCTTAAGATTCAGGTATAAGATAATCAAAACAATAATTATTCAACAGCTGAGCAATTTTTTTGGGCTTTACTGAATGACGCATGAGTCACGATTCGAATAACAACCGTCTTCCGACTCGAAACAATCCAGCGATGTCCTTAGACATAGTGACTGTACACTATATAGCACTTTTAATTTCAGTGCAAAGTGTTCGATTAAAAGTTTTTTGTTAGGAACAAAATATATAATTTCGGTGTATTGTTTCATGTTTGTCAAAGTTATTTTTGTGTGTAACAGCGTGTGTTGATGGACACGAATAATTACATAGGTCATAGAGTAATCGCAGAGCCACTGCACCAAATCTAAGACGATTAGTTTTTATTACAGGTCACTCTCATGGTGTGATTTCTTGTAAAATAATTGTTACGCCCTGAACTGCAGCAAAGTGATTAATTAAATTGGAACGAGCATGAACAATTGGGAGTCAGTACCGTGGCATGCAAAGATTTTTTTTCTAACGCTATAATTTGACCGTTGACTTCATCTTCAGCCTAAGTATTCACACCAAGCCAAACACTTATACGAAAATTTCTGAGTGACTTATTAAGCTTGTGACATCTTTACTATACAAAGATTCATAGATTACGTTCTGGATTAATATATGAGTTAAGCACATATCTTGCTTATCTGTCTGTATGTCTATCTGTCTCTCATGAACGCATCACGAAATGTTGACGATTTGAATGATTAATTATAGCTTCAGGTGTACAAAACTTTTTATTGCAGGTAAATATTTCATCTAATCATAAGTAAATATGCGTGTGAGACTGCATGCGTAACAGATTTGGTTATATAATTTTTAGGGCGTTATGTTAGATTTTTGTGGCATTGAGGAATGCACAAGGTGCATCATCTATAAACACGCAGTGGCAACGGAAATGCGTTAGCGAGTGTTTAATCGATATCTTTTGTTTCTTTCGCACAATACACTGTACAATCTTTGACATAATACACTGTACAATTTCTTTGCACAATTAAGGGGATTAAAAAAAATAACATACATAATCTGGCTACATACATTATGTATTTTATCTATTTTTTGGTTTTTCTATAAGCAGTAATGATTGTAGAAAGTCGCGAAGGGTGGGATAATGTTGTTACGATACTGACATTTTTATCGCCATTTCGTATTCGTACTCGGCACATAGTGTATTGTGTAGTGTCAGGGCTTAAGTGTTTTGCGTCCTTATAGACTTCTAAGACCTTAGAGAGAAAATGGAAATCTCGGTAGGGTGAAATTTTTACGACCAGCAGTTCTACCCTAAAATCGAATTAAGTTTGCCAGTTCAGTTGTCGATTTACAATAAAGAACATCTTCTATTCTAAATACCAATACAGTTTAAAAACAGAACGATTATCTTAAGAGACTTAATCCTACTTACTGCAGTCATCTCCTTACTTATGTTTTTAGTAGGTTATTATTACATTTCGGGTATATTTTAGCATCTTTTTCAATGAGAAAAGACGCTAAGAATAATGTATTATTACTTTTTAAATAAGGAAGCATTCTCTTCTTTTAATAATTATTTTTATCGAAACAATGACGGTGACAATTGACATAGCTTTGTTTATGTAATAGGGAAAACCTAAACGTAATTTTGGTTACTTATAAATTCCATAATCGTGCCGCCGGAGGTCGCGGCGAGGATGATATAGCGCATACGGCCTAATTCTGAATGTCTTTATGTTCAAACAAAATATTTATTTTTGCGTCTTTACATACATTAACGGTTAACCTATTAAGTAAGCAGCTCTTAGGCTTACGGCTAGCTCTTAGCTGGTGTAATAAACCATACGCTTACTTAAGCTCAAATCTATCCTTGTTAAATATTACAATGGAGGAGGAGCTTGAGGCAAACTTGGTAACAAAGAAGTTGTTTGATATTTAAAGTTATTGACAAAAGCTTAAAATACTTAAAATTTTGCGCAGAACCGGATACCGAATTCCTTAAGGAATATGCGGTAAATTCACACTTTATAACATAAATAAACATAAACATAAATATGTTGGGACATTATTACAACAGCGCCATCTAGTTCCGCAGTAAGCTACGTTACGTGCTTGTGTTGCGGATACCAGATAGTTGATATACTACACATATAAATTTTAAATACATACATATTATAAATATAAACACCATGACTGGAGTACAAACATTCGTGATTAGCAAATGAATGCCCCCAGCGGGACTCGAACCCGCGACCGCTGGCGCAGAAAGTAGGGTCACTACCAACTGAGCCAAACGAGTCGTCATATATGCTACACTTTATATATGCTATTTTCCTGGAAAGTTAACCTGCCATGTCATTAAGCCATTATAATTAAAATTCAATTGTTCGTATGCCCTCTGTGAATCATGCGCCGGCGACGGCGACTCTAACAGGTAGAGCTGCCGGCCACTTGACTATGTGGCTACTGTCTGACAATTAAAATCTATACTAATATTATAAAAGACCGAATATGTTTAATTTTTTGTTTGAACGCGCTAATCTAGACAATACTAAACCGATTTGAAGAATTTTTTTGCATTTGATAGCCCTTATATTAGATATCAATTTCATACTGATTTATTGTAAGTTTAAATGAAACTATCTTTTAAAATTTGGTTGCGACTGTTATTGTATTCTATACTCGACGTATCGAATGCTTTACAGTGGTACTCGTAGTAATAATTTAATTATTACTACGAATTGAAGGATAAAATCTAAATAAATATTAACTATGTATAATTTAATATATTTCATGACGAATTATGGAATATAAAATCTCAAAATAAATCAAATCATATTACAATATTTTGACATGTTTACAAAATCCCCAAAAAACGAATAAACTAGTAAACTAAGCCTTAGACAATATGACGTTTTATAATAATTGTCGTCGTCAATAGAAAGCTAGAGTGCACGGAAATGACCAATTGTATTCGTTATGTCCCGTGACTAGAATATGCCATTCTGAATATCTATTATTTTATATGCTATATCGATTATAGAAATGAAGTCGACTATAGCAGCAACTGTTATTGAAAATTTTCGTTTGATAGTAACTACGTCCTACAGTTTCAGACTTTGTTGAAGAAATCTAGGAGTATAATGAATTATTATTAGAAATATCAGAAATGAAATAACATGGCGATAATGTTAATATATAACGGAATATAAATCTGTACGGAAGCGCTTTACCTGCTAGTGATGGGCCTTTCACTATTGAGTATTTCTATCCAACGCCAATATTAACAGAAGTCGTAAAACCAAGATTAAAATTAGAATTTATTGTTATATCAGTAGCGGTAGCGCGAATAAATCTATCATATATACAAACAACACATTCTTATATTATAATTTATATTTTACCCGACTCGAGTTTGAATCCACGATCAGTGTCTTAATAGTTAAGACACTTTCAGACCACAAAAATTTTCAGATCCGCGAGGCGGTCGTTAATAGAAACCACTTAGTGATTTATTTAATTATAAGTATTCTCATCACGGTATGTATTAATTATAATTTATAATGTACATTGTTGAAGGCTCCCACAATTTACTTGTGTATTTCCTGATCAAATGTTGAAGCAACTTTGCTTTACAAAATTGGAGTCATTAATATTTTGTAGCGAACGTCGTGACACAGTTCGCTTTTTGCATGGCGTTGCATAACATGTCAAAGAACATCGATTCGTTCTAGACTGGGGCAAAGATTTAAAAATTCATAGGGCAAATGTTAAATTACAAAAAATGATAAATTTAGTTAGTAACACCTTAGATAACATATTATAATAACAAAAAAATACTTTTATTAAGGTAAGACCTAAGAATATAACACATTAAGATAATTATTTAGACCTTTTTTTTATTATCTTCTTAGTTTTAAATAAGAAATACTTTATCTATGTATCTATCTATGTATACAGGCAAATACAATTAAGTATACCTCGGATCTTAGATTAAAAGAACTATACAAATTGAACGGTTTATCTTTGTCATCTATCTTGATAACGGCTCTGAAAAAGCTTTAGCGAAAAGGCCCTAATTTACGCTATGTATTCTGTATTATTTTTTTTTCAACATATAACATCCCATGGGATAAGAAAAAACCTACTTCACTCTACTAACCATGAACTCATTGAATGATGTTTGAATGACCAAGATGTTTGAATGTAGAATAAGTCAAAAATACGCATTTTTAAAATTAGTATTTGTGAGATATTTGGGTGTCATTTCATTATAAAATGTAGGATACTTGAGTTAAAATAAAGACGATGTCAGGGGCATCGACTAGTTATAATTATAAATATACCTACATAAAACGCAAAACATAATGGTCTGCGATCACGCGTACAGAACAATCAATTATTATTGCCGATCTACATTCTATCGTCTGCACACGTGTAATCACACGTTTTTGTAAACATCTACGTTTATATGTTTATTCAAGCGACTCACCCTCGCTTTAACTCGCGGAACTCTAATTCTTTTTCTGAAATAGAATTAGCTACGGAGTTACCTTATAACATAAGCTATTTTCCAGTAAAAGTACCGTTAAAATCTGTCCAGCCGTTTCATAGATTAGCGGAAACAAACAGACAAACAGACAGATAGACAATAGACATATGTTTTATTATTATTACCTACATTTCCATATTACCTACATTTCCATTTAGTAAAAAGCTGTTACGAACAGACACTTCAATGTTGTCGTGTATAAATGTTTAGGTAAAATATTTTAAAGTTCACTAAATATAGGATTAATTAAGTATTAGATTTAAAAAAAAACTAAGAATTCAAAACTTACGAATACTCGTTATATGAGGATAATATTACTAGATGTAAATTAATAAGAAAAAGGCCAGTTATTTTCAGACTGTAATTTTTAAAATCTTTTTATTATTAAAATATTGCTAGCATTATCAAATTCTGCAAATTTATATTGATTAAGTACGTTTTAATATCAACGTTTTTGTGTAAATGATAAAAAAAATAAAAAAAAGTCCGCTGAGGACAGGATTCGAACCTGCGCGGGTAGAACCCATTGGATTTCAAGTCCAACTCCTTAACCACTCGGACACCTCAGCTGTGAGAGCAGTGGCGAAATACTACACGCTTATCTAAATCGTTCTTTTATCGTACAGTACCTACGTCATAATATGAGATATCATATTTTTTATTAAGCTATATTATTTTAATTACACAAGTAATACTTTGTTAAAATTTGTCTAAAATATATTATCATCTAATTATGGTTTATTTCGGTTTGCTTTCAATTAGATCTATACAATTTAGGTAGAGATATAAAAGTTGGTGGAAATTAAATTAAAATAATAATAATAATAATAAACTAAATATTTTACAGTTCCTTGTCTTATTTTTAAAAATCATGTTTATCACTAAAATTCACGCTTCGTATACGTGTATAACGTGTATAAAAAAGTATTTTAAAAAATATCACCCTCTTTCTCTTAGCGATGTTTCAAATACAAAAGAATACGGCTTGTTTTTAGTTTGGAATTTTTCCAAGTAAAGAAAAGGTTCAACACGTATTTTCTTTTTCCTCGCAATTTCCCTGACCGCTAGCATCGTGCAGTTAAATTAAGTTTTGACAGGCGCCTGATTGTTTTTGTTGAGAAGTGTTTGAATTATTAGAAGGAATATCAATATGGATATTCGACGACACGTTTGCTTGCTGTTGCAATGTTAATTGCTGTGCCAGAGTCCCGCTGGGGGCGCATTCATTTGTCCATCATCATCATTCATAGTTTGTTGTTCAGCACTAATGTTTGTACTCCAATCATGGGTGCTTATATTTATAATAGGTTTGAATTTAAAAGTTACATATATGTAGTGTAACAACTATCTGATATCCGTAATACAAGCTTCATAGCTTACGACGGAACTAGATGGCGCTGTGTGTGACAATGTCCTAACATATTTATTTTATTTATTTATATTCTTTGGAGTTCATGTACCAGAATAATAAAAGCGGTTTTAAAGCTTAAGATAATATATGTGCCTATCCGTGTTAATTAAATTTCAAAAGAAACAAAATCGACACGTAAATTGACTTATGTGAAACAAGTTGACGAAGAAACATTCATATAATGGAGAAGAAGAGATGCATAAACCAGTATGTTATTTGAATACTTGCTGGTGATGTGAAAAGATGACAAACCAACAGACCCACTACTATTTAAATTATCAGTAAACATAAATTAAAAATTACATCAAGGTAACATTAAAACACCTGTATGTTGTTAAATAATTGAAGATGTTGACGAGATTTTTTTCAGGGAAGTA
Organism: Boloria euphrosyne; assembly: GCA_951802675.2. Lineage (NCBI taxonomy): Eukaryota > Metazoa > Arthropoda > Insecta > Lepidoptera > Nymphalidae > Boloria > Boloria euphrosyne. The sequence continues at coordinate 15,282,090 of OX637874.1, forward strand.
GAATTAAAAAATATACTCCCGTCGTGTGCTAAGTATATTTAATAGCGAATTATGTTAAAGTTGTAAATCTGTAACTATTTTTTTCTCGCAACTTCGCTGTAGTAAAATAAGGGTAGCACGCACTACGGTGTCGCTTTCTATTAGTGAATGAATCTGAGTCATATGAAATATAGCAAAAATTAAAATATTTCTTTATCACCTTAATCATTTGCAGAAACAGCCTAAAAAGCTTAAATCGCCAGATAAAAAAAAGTTAAAGAACGTTTGGTTTTAATTTTATTTACGCCTTCAATTATTACAACTTACCTTACAAAGAAGATAAAGTAAAAATAATAATATCAGCCTCGCTGAGTTTCTTTCGCCAATTCTTCTCAGGTCCGAGGCTTTCTTTCGTTACTGGCAGTAAAGTCATGAGTCATGACGTTTAGTAAAATTGTAATAATTTAATTCTGAGTAAAATATTTTGAATTTGAATTAAGTATATCTACGGCAATTTTTATTCATACTTACTTGTGATCCATCATCAACCATGTATGTATAAAAATTATAAAAACACAATTACAAGTCTAGGAAATAAAACTAAATAGCTGTTGAATATTCTTATGAAATCAATTTTTTGTCATAAATGTTGCTCATCGTTCGTTCCAAGGGCGTTTTTTTCTATCACTGAGTATTTGGACTATTTACATCGTTAAAGTGATAAAAATGTTGATTGGCCGTGAATGGGAATGAAATTTTAGTATGCAATTTTAATAATAGTTACAATAATATTTCGGTATGTTAATTGGTTAATTCGTCTTGCTCTAACAAAAACATTCAGTTTTTGTGAATTTAATAACACAATATTGTATGTTGAGGAAGAATTTACTTATTACCGAGTGGACAAAAAATAATCTTAAAATATACAGTGAGCAAATATTACAAGAAATGATTACTAAAAACTGCCTAACTTTTGTAAGTACTTAGATAAATAAAGGAAGAGGAAATGGTCGGATAGTTTCATTTTTTAGGGATAACATCTAATTAATAAGAGTACTTAGGTATAAAAACAAACGTTTGTATGTATGTTTGTCACTCCTTCACGCTAAAAAGGCTGAATAGATTTTGATAAAATTTAGTATACTTATGTAGTACTTATGTACAGATGTACAGATAGACTAAGGCTTAAACTTAATATCAGGGGGCACGGTAGTGTTATTGCCAAGTCGAGCAATATATCCTACTTACTGTACTAATAGTAATAATAGGTGATATAAATACAAATATTAAAATACATATGTACCGGTCGTAACGAGTATGTGTCGATAGATTAAAATAATCATGTTTAGGGAATCCTCAAAATTCACGTTATCTATTGAGTAAATAATTAGCATATTATGTATATGAATTACAATATTGTATTTAAACGCCGCACTCAGAGTCACCTTATGAACCATTAAGTCAAGAATCTCCATAATAAAGAGCGACTTAATGGTTCATTAAGTGACTCTGAGTGCGGTAAGTGTCACAGTGCAAATACTCATCCTCGTATATCAGATTCATTTAAAGCCTTACAATTAGTAAGTCCTTATGACAGTTACGACATCGGCGCATTCGACATTAGTTCATCTCTGTGCGAAATAAAGAAGAGAATGGCTTGTACTTATTACGTCAAAATAGTAACTGACACTAAGGTGCGAATGTTGCGTTTGCAATATTAGAGGATAGGGAAGTATGCGTTATAAACTATGTGCGAAGGGTGTTAATAGTTTGTGGTTTTAATTGTCATTTGTCCGTGTTGCTGGGTGTTCAGACTGGCAATAACATCGTAAGTGGGTCAATGACTATACAGCGGCCGTTAAACTTGCGCTCGAAGTGACGATCCTAAAAATGAAATTCGGATATTTTACTGTTTTTATTAAATAAAAAAATATATAAAATATAGTATATATACTAACCACATACCGCTAGGTGCTTTCCTAAGTACGCATAGATTTTTTTGAACAGAACCCTCCCGTTAAAATTGGTCCATTCGTTTTGGAGATTAGCTGGAACAGTGTGCTTACTCTTCAAACTAATTTCAATTCTAATCTAATGCCAATACGATTCCAATGTCAATTTTGAAGTCACGTGATTCGGTACTCTTGAAAACAATATTGTCAACATTGGATTGAAATTGGGATTGCCCCGCGATTATTTTGTTAAGAGTGAAATTAGCTATGTTACGGGCCGCAATAGTGTCGTTCTTCTTATTATGATAAACCAGTAATATGGCTTTAAAATGCTTTATCCTTTCAAAAAAAGTACTCTCACTCAAGAGTAGCGTTTACGGTGCGCCAAGCCCGATCCCGATTTCACTTAGTTCCCCAAAATGGACACGCAATTTAAAAACAATGTGGCGCTAGCGTCCAACTCAAGAGTACGAAACGTCACAATTCCAATGTCGATCGATCGGAATTAAATTCAAGAGTAAGCCCGAGGCATAAGACAAAAATTCTAAAAATTGTAAAATACTTACAAGTACCGTACCAATTTCATATGAATTTAAAAAAAAAGCTTTGTATCGATTTCGATTTTTTTATCTGTATAGATGTGTAGATAATAAGTAGTTTATATTTAGCTAAGTTATATTTCAGTGAGTAATCAGCTTACAAGTCACAGACATTAAGCATTCTGTTTTCGTCCCTAAGAAGAATAGTTCTTATTTCCCTAATAAGAACTATTCTTCTCCCTTAATTTTAAAACGTTTTAAAACGTTTTACCGGTTATGATTTTATCATATCACTTTTCCTTCTGTCCATTCAATTTTTTCCAACTTTAAAAAAGGAAACTTTCATCACAAAGTCAAAAGAGTTCAGTCTTTTTCTCTCCAATTTAAGTTTTTTTAGTGTAAAACATCTATAAATGCGACTTGGTCGTAAAATTGTCGAGAAACGTGTCGTGACGGATGTAGACTGACGTGCAATCATGTCTATTCTTCAAGTGACATCATTGTAAATCCAATATGGCGGAGTCCCAAAGATGGCGTCCTATTTATTTTATTTCGTAGCTTTTGCGGAGCTTTAGTCTTTAATTAATAAAAATAATGATAGATTTAGAGGTAAATATGTAGACATATGAACTAGGACGGAGACATGTAGGTAGAGCATACAAGGATAAGTAATTTTAATGGCTTCTAAATATTGTGTGACAGCATTACAAACGATCATAGATACTGTTGGCCTTACTAACAGCATCAAAATTGATTTTAGTGTTTAAGATGGTTACTTTATCCTTCTAGTTCGTAGCAACGTACTCGATGAATATTGAGAGATTTTTTATATAATATTACCTAAATATGTTATGTATATATATATATATATATATAAGTACATTAAAAGTTACAGCCAGTATTTGAACAAGGATACAAACGGTATTTTTTGCCTTTATGATTCAGATTTTAAAATGAAACATGAGTTGAATAATTTAATACATTAAGTTTTCTTGTTATTTTAAATGTAAATGAAGAGCAGAAGAACTCATTCAGGCACTGCATGATTTAACATACTAAAAAACAACTGTTTTCTTACAACATTAATTACTAGTTTTATATAAACTATAAGTACCTACTATATGTGATCTGTGCTTATAGGGAAAAGCTCTATCAATTTCCGTCCAGGCTTCGGTATAACGTTAATTTTATTTAAAAGGATAATACGTAAATGTAACGTTGTTAAGTATGATATTTTTAATGAAGTTCCTGTGGGAGGATCCTTTTATCACATGAATCAGAACTTCTAATATACCATTGCTAGGTGTAATGTCAAACACTGGTAACCTCAAAATATTGGGATACTGAACCCTGGATAATTCTTTATTAATATATGAATTGACATTTTTATCTTATCTTATTTTATGCAAATTAATATAAATACAATATTGCAAACCTAAAGTAGGTAATGTTAGTGCTTTTTCCACATACAAATACAAAAAAAATAAAGAAAAGTTGATGTTCCAGATTGGTTTTAATTTAACTGGTCATGCGCCATCGTAACGTCATAATATATTTGTACATTTTGTTTAGTCAGATGGAAAAATTGGTTTTCGTAGTGCGCCGAGGATATGACGCGTGCAGTGAACGGTCGGTGCCTACGGATTTAGTTGGATAGATAAGGCACATTTATTTAAATTTATACTAAGAAAGTTAAATCACACAGTTAGTGATTAAAATGTTTTAATTAAACGCAGTCATTTTTTCAGCTTCGTTTTATGTTAACACATGTAAAGCTTTATGCTTATTTGTAACTCACCCTTCCTCGCTAAGTTCGACCTCAGAATTCGAAGTCAGTAAGATATTTTCCCACATTAGAAAGTATTCCAGATGTTGACCCAAATTTTATTTAAATTTCATCAAAATCGGTATGGTTTCCTCGGGATGCGCTCACAGACAGACGGACAGACAGAAATCCTAAAAACTATAGATTCAGTCTCTGTACCAATAATATTAATTATTTCAATAAGATCTTTCAAAATATCTAATGTACAAATAGCGGTTAGATTTTGTAATATTTTCAGATAATAACTAGCAATTTCCTCGGCTTCGCTCCCGTTGGTAGAAGGATAAAAATTTAGAGTTAAAAGTATTTTTTGATGATAAATCATAAAAAAAATAAAATTTTGGAATAAGAAAATAAAAATCTGTAGAGGAGAAGTGGCCACCCTTATCACCTAGGGGAATAAAAAATAACCTAGGACCAATTCTCAGAACTATACACAAAAAATTACATAGAAATCGGTCAAGCCGTTTCGGAGGAGTTCGATAACCAACACTGTGACACGAGATTTGTATATATATTAGAGATTTATAAGAGGAAGATGTTACAGTGTAAGCACAAAACTGTAATTACCTATGTGGTACAGTTTTGTGTTTTCAGTAAGCGTCTCCTTAGACTTCTTCTATACAATTGAATAAAATTGAAAATTCTGTATAAAAAAAGGTATGACTTTAATCTTATTTTTATCCATTTATCCAGGTTTATCCGATTTTTTACTACGAAAAAAAACAAATTTATGAGAAATCTAAGCTAACTGTTAAGACGCTTGTTAAACATATTCAACCACTTAAAAATTACATATTTTTTAAAATTTAAAACTATTATTACTACTATTCACATAACATCAGAGTATCAAGCGGGTGACTCATCGTTCCTCGTGATCGCAGGGTCTATATTTTTTGCAACAGGTCGGGCTGGCGTCGTCGTATTTACATATAACTATACATAGATATACATATTCATTCTTCAAGATAATGAGGCCGATGGTCGAAGATACTCGGCTGATTAATTTTCTAAAGCGTTGATTGATATTACATTTTTTTGACACAAAAATAAAAGTTATTTTAATTTTATAGAGCTTTAGGTCTAAAAATCAATTTCATAATTATAGAGTTAAAATATAAAATGAACCTTTTTGCAAATATTACAGACATTTAAAGAAAAGGTAACTTTAGTTTTCCAGCGTTTTTGGCACAAGAGTAGAGACATGGATGCTGAACTATGATGATAGATTTCGTGGTATGGTGATAAGGGATGAATTAAATTATTATGATACAATAATCGAAAATAACTAATATTTTAATAAACATGGTACATGTGTTAAGTGTTAAACATAATTACAAACATAGCTAAGTTAGAATGCTAGAATCAAACGAAAACACAAAAAACGAACACAACATTGTCACACATGTCAAGCCGAAGAACGCCTGCGACCAGTCAGACGTGTCTCAAGTATAAATAAACTATAAGTAAAGAAACAAAACCAGCAATTACTCAAGGCTCAGACAGATACGTAATGTAGGTAATGTTGACGTCAGCTGATGAGCAATGTGCGAGAACGTTCACCACACGATACCTGTACATCAATATGTCGGCTGTAGTTTGTCCCATAAGAAGCTTCGTTACTTTCTTTTATAGTTACAACTAGTTTTTACATACGGATTCGACATAATAATAGAGCAAACGATCTATTAGAGCTATTACTTAGGTTATGTTTCTTCATACCTGGACTACCGATAATTGTTCGGTATTTCCGGAAGGGTTTTATTGTGTTTTTCATTGAAATCGTTATACCTGTTTCCGAAACACATGGAATTTTATATTTATATAAAAGAATTCCTTAATTATTAATATTCTAAAATATATAAGGAAATAAATGTTTTGATCGAATCTTCACTTGGTAGTTACTCATGTTAAGGATGACTCATTATAGCTTTTATTCATTTTATGCACCTTTGTATTTAAGAGGCGTAAGTCTAGGGTTTGGGAATTCCCGACAATTTCAAAGTCCCGGGACACGAGACAGCCTACAATCAAAGTCCCGGGAATTCCCGGGACTTCGAGACTTTTAATTTTTTTTTGTTTTTTTAAGCGGGGTACCCCTTTTTTGAAGAATTTTAACTTATAATAGTTTCTTAGGTTTACGCGAATATTCCACATTATAAATAAAACTGCTTGTTCGGATTTTGTCGCGGATTTATTTTGATTTGTAGTTCCCGACGTTTCGAATACTATGCAGCAATCATGGTCACGGGCGAGACTAAGTTATATAACGTCTCAGAGGTTTATATACTTGTTGCAGATAGTGCATACACATAATTTTCAAAAAAATCAAAATGGCATCAAAGTACCTTATAAAATTTTAATTCTAAACATTTTAATTTAAGAAAGCGTTACGTACCTCAAAAAGTAAAAAAGAAACCCTTAATGTTTTTTTACACGAGCCGTTTGCCGGGGAGCCGGTTGCCGGGTAGCCGGCGCCGGGTATCCAGCGGTGAATTGTAATTTTTCGGGCAAATTACGCCGGCATGTGTAAAAGCTACGTATATTTCGCCACTGGATATCCGGCGCCGGAAGCTACCCGGCAGCCTTTAGCTCACTCTCCAAAATCACTCTGGTCCGTCTGTCTGTCCGTGTGTAATCGCTAATTTTCTTAAAATTTATACCAGAAACTGCGGTTTATAGTCCCTATTAGGTGTGTAAAAATCAAAATCCTTGGCCAATATGATAAAAAGATATGGGCAAATTTAAATTTTCGCGAAAACTTGTAAATATCAAAATTTACCTTAATTTTAAACATTTTTTATTTTTCGGAATTTTCCCTTTACTTGTGCTATATTAAGTGCCTTGCTTTTAACCAAAATCGGCAATTCTAGATCACCCGGAAGTACCCTATAATTTTTGGGTCAAAAACCTATACGGAAGTTCCCGTTGACTTAGAATCACGAAATTTGGGAAAAAGGAACGTCTTACAGCACAAATAAAGGAAAAATAAGTAAAGTTGAAAACTAAATGATGTTCCCATACATACATAGTTGATGTTGTGTTGTAATTATAGATAATGGTACGGACTACGGAGCCTTGTGCGCGTGCAAAAATCAACATTTCATCTATTAGAGCTATTACTTAGGTTATGTTTCTTCATACCTGGACTACCGATAATTGTTCGGTATTTCCGGAAGGGTTTTATTGTGTTTTTCATTGAAATCGTTATACCTGTTTCCGAAACACATGGAATTTTATATTTATATAAAAGAATTCCTTAATTATTAATATTCTAAAATATATAAGGAAATAAATGTTTTGATCGAATCTTCACTTGGTAGTTACTCATGTTAAGGATGACTCATTATAGCTTTTATTCATTTTATGCACCTTTGTATTTAAGAGGCGTAAGTCTAGGGTTTGGGAATTCCCGACAATTTCAAAGTCCCGGGACACGAGACAGCCTACAATCAAAGTCCCGGGAATTCCCGGGACTTCGAGACTTTTAATTTTTTTTTGTTTTTTTAAGCGGGGTACCCCTTTTTTGAAGAATTTTAACTTATAATAGTTTCTTAGGTTTACGCGAATATTCCACATTATAAATAAAACTGCTTGTTCGGATTTTGTCGCGGATTTATTTTGATTTGTAGTTCCCGACGTTTCGAATACTATGCAGCAATCATGGTCACGGGCGAGACTAAGTTATATAACGTCTCAGAGGTTTATATACTTGTTGCAGATAGTGCATACACATAATTTTCAAAAAAATCAAAATGGCATCAAAGTACCTTATAAAATTTTAATTCTAAACATTTTAATTTAAGAAAGCGTTACGTACCTCAAAAAGTAAAAAAGAAACCCTTAATGTTTTTTTACACGAGCCGTTTGCCGGGGAGCCGGTTGCCGGGTAGCCGGCGCCGGGTATCCAGCGGTGAATTGTAATTTTTCGGGCAAATTACGCCGGCATGTGTAAAAGCTACGTATATTTCGCCACTGGATATCCGGCGCCGGAAGCTACCCGGCAGCCTTTAGCTCACTCTCCAAAATCACTCTGGTCCGTCTGTCTGTCCGTGTGTAATCGCTAATTTTCTTAAAATTTATACCAGAAACTGCGGTTTATAGTCCCTATTAGGTGTGTAAAAATCAAAATCCTTGGCCAATATGATAAAAAGATATGGGCAAATTTAAATTTTCGCGAAAACTTGTAAATATCAAAATTTACCTTAATTTTAAACATTTTTTATTTTTCGGAATTTTCCCTTTACTTGTGCTATATTAAGTGCCTTGCTTTTAACCAAAATCGGCAATTCTAGATCACCCGGAAGTACCCTATAATTTTTGGGTCAAAAACCTATACGGAAGTTCCCGTTGACTTAGAATCACGAAATTTGGGAAAAAGGAACGTCTTACAGCACAAATAAAGGAAAAATAAGTAAAGTTGAAAACTAAATGATGTTCCCATACATACATAGTTGATGTTGTGTTGTAATTATAGATAATGGTACGGACTACGGAGCCTTGTGCGCGTGCAAAAATCAACATTTATTAAACAGAAAATTAAAATCCTAATACAGTGCAACCTAAATATATAACGTACCTCAATATAACGAACTCCTCGATTTAACAATGAATTGTCCATAGGATTCGTCTCGTCTCTCGTTTTTTTTATGGGAAAGGGGGCAAATGGGCAGGAGGCTCACCTGATGGTAAGTGATCACCGCCGCCCATGGACATCTGCAACACCACACGGCTTGCAAATGCGTTGCCGGCCTATCAAGAAAGAATACGCTCTCTTCTTGAAGGTTGCCAGGTCGTAACGGTTCGGAAAGACCGCCGGCGACAGCTGGTTCCACAGAGTGGTTGTGCGAGGCAGAAAATGCTTAAGGAATCGCACTGTTGTGGAACAGTGGAGTGTCCTCAAATTGAGGAGTTACGACAAACGTCTTTTTGGGGTTAAATTGAACTAAGTTTCGTCGACCCCAATCCGAGACTTTGGTTAACAAAGATTCGACTTCAGACACAAGTTTGTTCCGGCACTCGTCGACGTATTCCCGAGAAATATTAGCGCGGCCAGTGTACAGGGCATCCACAGTGCTATCGTCTGCATAGCAATGAATGTTGCTGATTTGCAACATGTCATTGATATGCAGAAGGAACAGAGTAGGAGACAGTACGCAGCCTTGTGGTACACCAGCATTGACAAATTTAGGATCAGAGCAAGCACCGTCGACAACGACCTTGATGCTCCGATCTGCCAAAATGCTGGTGATCCAGTTGCACAATTTCTCGGGAAGCCCATAGGAAGGTAGCTTCGAAAGAAGCGCTTTGTGCCATACCCGATCAAAGGCCTTCGCTATGTCCAGACTAGCCGCAAGCGCCTCCCCCTTGGTCTCAACTGCTTCTGCCCATCTATGTGTCAGGTAAACTAGAAGATCACCGGCAGAGCGATCTCGACGAAAGCCGTACTGGCGGTCACTAATCAGCCGGTGTTCCTCTATGTACCGCAGGAGCTGGCAGTTGATAATGGATCCTCCATTATCTTGGAGAACACGATTATAAAACGATGTTAGTTAAAAATCATAAAGGTGGCGCTAGGTTACTTTAATTATTTGAAAATAAAAATGACTACATAACAATTTCGACAATCTTGTCTCGTCTCGAGTCTCGACCCAAAAGTCCCGGGACTCGAGACAGCCAAAATTGCGAAGATTCCCGGGACTTCGAGACACGAGACTTCCCGGGACCCAAACCCTAGGCGTAACAAATACATGTTATATTGGGATTTATATTAGCAGTAAATAAAAAAATAAGTAGGTACTTACACTGATCTATGTCATTTACCTCTAAGTTTAGTATGCTAGGTTCCTTCTAGTGACTCTAAGTATTTATTTATATCTTTTTATTTACTTAGTAGATATTTAAAGGCTATGTACAATTCGCAAATCTTCTGCTCCGATGAAGAATACAAGACAAAACATTGATTATGGAGATGAGCTGTGTTCCCTCGTATGCAGTGTGTTTACTGTGCAAATGTTACGTAACGCAGCACTCTACTTGATAAGGAAAACAATAAAGAAAATGAATATGTTTGAAAATTACCGAAGGCTTAAATTACAAGGTTGAATTGTATTTTTTTTTGTTTGATTTAATTTGTACATGTACATTAACTGTACGTATAAAGGCCAAATCAGCATCTGTATTTTTGGGTACTTTTATTTGATAACTGTTGACCGTGTTCGGATATAACCGTAATCTTATTGAAAATTTTACGATAACGTTTGAATAGTATTTATCTATCTATATAAAAATGAAGTCGGTTGATAACTGTTTCCAATTGTTGTTTTTCTATTGATAATGCTATCAAACACAGAAGACAGTTAGTAATGGGAGGTTTCATGCCAGGCTCGGCTCAGATGGCGCTACCAGCGTATAACGTCACAAATGAAAACCTCAATGCCGCCTATTTTGACAGATGCGTTTATTATTATAGAATAGTTTAGTTAAGTTTTGTAAAATCAAATATAAGATGGAAAAATACGGTGTTTTAACTATTGTTGAATTAAAAAAATGACATAAAATAATTTGACATACATACTTGACGTTGTTTACGTTATGCGCTTGTAGCGCCACCAATGGCTAAAACTCGCAGTGAGACCTCTCATTGCTTTGTTTTGCCGATTTATATACGTACCTACGTATTAAGATGTAATTATATATACAAACCAACTTTGTACATACTCGTACATATACGTGATGTTCACACTGTCCTTAAACATTGCGGTAACATCAGAGTAAATCTATATAGATGGATCTGTGGTATAATATTTGCTCGGATAGTCTGTCTCCGCGTGCCTGTCAATATTTGGCGCCAAATTACCTCGAAAGTTAAATAAAAATAATGTATTTAAAACTTAGGACTAACGGTCGAAGTATTTTGCAAAATTGTGCAACATTTTGTTGGTTTTAAAAATGTAATTAAAAGTTAATTAAGTACATTTTGTTATATTTTAAACGTTATAGGCACAGATTTTTAAATATTTAATTTATAGTTAAGCATTAATACTTTTTTTATAAGAAAAAGTAATTAAGGCGAGCGAAGTGATACCTAACACTATCCCACAACCTGAGCATCTTGTGGTACATTTTACTGAAAAACTATCACGCCTATAGATTTGTGCTTTAACATAGTAATTTAACTGCATGTCTAGATGTGTTATCTGTAAAAAAATATAATTTCTTAACTATTAATAAAAAAGAACATTAACCATATTGTCTTAATTGGATAGAATGTTATTGTACTACTAACACCATTTGTTAGAAAACCAAAAAGCTAACATCGCTGCATCCTGCATAAAAAAATATAATTTAAAATAACTGTCTTAAAAATTATTATCAGTTTGAAAAACTACGTGAGCCCTCACTAAGCTCAGCTTTTGGCTAGTTTAATATAAATGTTAAAGAGCCTAAGGCTCTGACCATCAATTATTTGAAAATGTAATAATTTCTATACCATACTTTATAACTAGTACTCGTACCCAATTTAGAAATGACGATGACCTCAAAATGTCATTATCAGAATATAATTGAAAAGTCTAAGTAGCCAAAATACATAAAAATAACAAGATGGCCACAAAAAACTCACACCGCAATTTCTAATCAAAGCATTGAAAAGAAATTGATTGCGCTCAATCTTATTCCAATTACACGGTGGCGCCAAAACCGCTACTTTTGTGCCCGTGATTATATATTTTTATTTTTTTTTTCTTTATTAGGTCAATGATCGCGACAATCTCGGAATGTATCGCAAATATTCCGGTTTAAAAAATAAATAAACGGTCTCGCCAAACTGGTATAATGTACGGTACATGCCTCAGGTGACATGTTTGAAAGCCGACAATGGTATAGATAGTGAGAGTGAACATTATACTAATGTTGCCAAATTCCATTCCATTTAGAAAATTAAAAGAAAAATTAACATATTTGGGTAATCTCATGGCAAAATAGCCATTCCATATCCTTTTCATATTTAAAAAGTCCTGTAACTGTTACCATTGTAAAGTTTGTGAAGTAACAGTTCATTTTTTCTGTTGCGACTTGCGAGATTATTTTTTTAAACTTTTGAACATTTTTTGATAAAAGAATTGTAGAAAAACCATCCTAATTTGAAGCTAACAAATTACGAATGACTGGCGAATAAATGATGGTTATTAATTGATGGTAGTTGTACTGTTAGTGAACAAACATTTAATTCTGATTTCTCTCCTATTGAGTCTCTAGTTACCTAGATATTAAATAAAACATTTGTATGTTCTCAAATGTCGGCTGTTCGTTAAATCAAATGGTATTCAAGAGCTGTCATACACTTTCATCGATCGTTCAAAATATTGTATACGCAAAAGCACTAACAAATTGCGAGTAATTTAGTAGTTGCATTCAGACAGTCTTACAATAGCTCAATAGCACTACACAGTTAAGAAGCTGTGGGACGGGCCTTAAGTCCACAATGAGGTCTAAACTGAAAGGAATGGCTTGTATACGTCGTTTTTCTGAAGTGGACAGTGGTTCAACCCTATTCTCCACTTTGTGTGTTTTGAATTTAAGATGATGTCTTAGTGCTCTAATGCCACTCATTCATTATAAGTAGACCACGCCATACATCCGCAAAGGTGTTTATTTTAGTTGATCGCAAATGATTTTGAAGGTGTTTGAGTCTTAAAAATCGTTCAATCGTTCAGCAGACTATACAAACAGCTACACATAATTTAATTGTACTTCGTTTTTGCTATCGTATATAATTGTGTGATTTCAATATGTATTAGCAATTTAAGATTATAGACATTTTGAATTTATTACTATAATGTATGGTTTATTTAAAATTTAAGTAATAATTACCAGAAAATCTATCTTCTACAAAAATGTTATTGTAATTCGATGATTTCGCTTTAAAATTACATCTTAAATTTGCCCAATTTATCATAATTTATACATAAAGATGCCTTTAATCGACAAATTATACAATTAGTTTTCTTAGTATTTCTTAAGTAAAATTATCTTTGCTCGAATCGTTACAGTTTATTACAATTTACTAGAATCAACTACCTATAACAAGACTTACCTTTTTTCGCAGTTTTTGCTTTGTTTTTTGTATAACATTTCTTGTACATCTACTTAATTTGTGTGTTCTTCATTACACCTACGAGTGTATATAAATATTTGTATGAATAATTCAGTAAGTGCATATGATTCATAAATTCTATCGTTGAATTGGTTAGCATTATTAGACAAATCTTCTGAACTTTCACACGGAAGCCGCACTGTGATTATTCAATTGGGAGCGTGTATCTCTGCAATTGAAAAATTACTGCCGGCCCCTTGCCCGTAGTCGACGCTAAGATACACACGATAACAACATTTAGAGAGGACTAAGAATTTACCATACTACTGTTGATTTCAAAACGCAACATCAAGAGCACCTTAGTATAAATCTTACTACAATGAAGATATTTATAATTATTTTAAGCGTTTTGGAAGCTAATGTGATGGCATTCATAACAGCCAAGTTTCATAATAATGATGGTTGAAATGTATTGTTGTGACGACACTTTGACGTTTGGCTCAGTTTGTAGTGACCCTACTTGCTGCACCTGCGGTCGATAGTTCCGGTCCCGGCAGAAGTATTCATTTGTATGATAAGCACGAATGCTTGCACTCCAGTTATTGTAATAAAGTGTGCCAATATTGTATTAGTAATCTTCCGACGAAATTACTATTTTTCATATAATAAAATTCTAAGTCATTAAAAAAAACTCTGCTTCTAGTATTATAAAAAAAATAATCATCTCCGAAACTCGTTTACCTATTCAATTTCCAACGGGACTTTCTTAGGCATAAGCTAATATTCTAATGATTCTGACACGAGTGGGGCAGTAGTCGAAAACTTGTAATAAAAAATAAGCAACATTTCTAAACAGCTTCTCATGGATAGATTTATTTTCATCAGCCATATGGGGCAGTGAATGGGGCCGATTACTGTCACTCATCGTTTGGACCATGATCGAACGAAAGTGAGTGACGTGACGGATGAAGCTGTCAACTCGAATCTACCACTTGGACTTTCTAAATGTTTACATTCAAGGATTGCATGCGGATATTAAGGATTTTTTGCTTTCAACATCAATCAGTTAATCTTTTTGTATCATCATCTTGTCAAAGACAAGATTGCTATCAAATTAGTAATTTGACTTAGAATATTTAGAGTATGCAAATGTAATTTAGATAAGTTAATTACCCAATGTACAAGTTTGTAAGAAATAAAAACATTTACGTCTCATCGTTATACTGAATTCAATTTTTTACTTCACACGAATAATAAATGCTCCAAACCCAATCTAATTTACAAATATAATGTCTTTATCTGTCATCTTAAAAATCACATTACCTTTTAGTTTCGAAAATTTATCAACAATAGCGCAGGTAATTTAAATGGGGTTTGATATTGCAAGGGTCAGATTATAATGAATAACATAAAACGATGATACAAGTATTATGTGCTAGTAAGGCATTGCGTTACGTCAAGATAGGCTGATCTAGGGTTCGGCGACCTGCCCTCGCCCTGCGCCTGCGCATCTTGTTCGCTTTTTTGCATCGCATCCCTTTGGATCCAGTTTATCTCGATTACGACTTGAATTGCAATGCCTTTTTATTACATAGCATGTATTGACTTATGATTGAGTAATTAGATTTTATGCGAGATAATAATGCTTTTTTTAGTTTTCTTGATGTGGGAAAAACGTAATGTTTTTACGGATAAAATATTTGTTTTTAACTCTTTGTGTTTGTTCGTATATTTTAATTATAGTATATTCATGTATCGGCAAATAGTTCATTATAATTAATTATTGTTTTCTTTCTAGGTCAAGAGGCGACATGGCGTCGCCTAGATACTTCTTTCTTCTGTTGGCTGCCTTCTGCCTTAGTAATTGTAATGCAGGTGAGTCATTCTATATAAACATGTATAATCTACATAGTTACCTATAAAAGTAAAATTATATTAAAATTTAAATTAGGGAATGAAGATGTTGAAATGCCAACACCACAAAATAATAATTAGTGAAAAATAAATAACCTTAAAGCACAATATGCAGATAACATGGATATAAAAATTATTTAAGTAAGTACCTATATACCATTTTTATGAAGGATATACATTGAAAATTAAAATAATTTTAAATAGCACAATCAATTACAAAAATTGTACGGTCCCCATCCCATGATTGCAAAATCATTTACCCTACGACTACGACATAAGATTTTAGTAGAATTCGCACCCATTTAAAGAACTCTACAGTCATTAAAATTTACAGCATTTACATATTTATAAGGAAATTATCATAAGAATTCGTGACACAATGTGACAAAATGGTGCTATTTCTGAGATTAGCGTATTTTCGTGGGAGTGGCGTGGGTTGTGAGTGATTCTGACGAGGGGGTCAAGGTCAGCTGGTTTCCGTCAAAAAACTGAGACGTCTGTCGGTCTGTTTGATGGCAATCTACATTTTGCATAGTTTCGTCAAATAGCTTCCTTAATTATGTTTTATTAAATAATGTTTTCCTCAACATTTATCCCCAAACAGAAATTTCTTAGCGATGAGTAAACCAAAAAAGGTTTCGTCATTCTAAAATATGTTATGTTTAAAACATGTTTTAGATTAATTCTTGTCAGTGATACACTACAAATTTTATGTATGGTATTTTTGAATTACTAAATTTTTCGTCGTTACTTTAAAAATACTAAAAACTGTAGCAAGAGATGTTTTACACATACTATACTACCTACTAAAGTATAATTAGACAAAAATGTATCTATTTACCTAATAAATGTTTGCCAGACACTAAATAAGATAAAGCACAATTCACATTGTGAATTCGACATCGATTCACGGAAAGATCCAACACGAATAAAACACTCCCTAAACAAAATATTTCAATCCTATAAAAGGAATCAAATATAAAACTTAATGTATAGTCGTTAACCCAGAGTACTTTAAAAAAACAATATACCTATGTAATTATTTGTACTCGTCATATAATTTTATTACGGGTGAGCTCCAGAAAATGTAGTAATATAAATAGCATCGCACATTTTGCATGTAAGGATCACTTGTATGGTTATCCAAACATAGCCAAGTAATTAGTGTGGGAAGAGTGAAGCGATGGCATGCGATTCCCATGCTAGACGCCGGCGGGGGGCGGCCGGCCAGGCGGCATTCCGCGCGTGCCGTGCCCCGCGGGCCGCGGTGTGGTATGTAACTGAGTGACCAGTACTTAGATATTTTTTTGTACTAGAAACTGAAAATAATATAATGTAACACTTTATTTATTTATCAACAGTGTATGTATTGTTTGGTAAAATATATTTTATTTCCAAGATATACATATTTAGCAAATTTTTTATTGTTGGGACATTATTACACCATTTAGTTCCGTGGTAAGCTCTAAGGCTTGTGTTACGGATATCAGATAGTTGATAACTTTAAATACATATTATAATTCTTACTAACTTCTAACTCTAAATTAAAAAATAAATTCAAGCTAATCATCAAATTGATTAACACCTAATAAATTTTAACTATCCATCAAAGTTACGTTTAGTGGTAGTTGTCAACATTAGCGCCATTCATCGTGTAATTACGTTAGATAATTGACGCTACACGTGCTCTATGGAGTGTGAATTAATGTTTGTAGAGTTTTATGTTTATAATTCTATTGTATGTAACAATTTTTTTAATACTTTTTTGTTTTCAATCTGTAATATAAAATGCTAGTTATAAAATAGTTAATAGTGATCAAAACCAAAAATTTATAACTATTTTTCATTTTAGTGTATCATTTTGTTTTCTTAACTGACATCTAATAGAGTTATGTTTTAACCGGTATTTATATCATTTTATACATGTATATAAATGTATATAATAATATCACGACGGTCACTTACCACAATGCAGCCGCGGTCCGTAATGACCGCGCACATCTCGCTATCTCGGAATGCCTCACGTCAAATATATGGCAAGCAAACCAATGTCTTGAATTAGGGCTTACTTACTCTAACACAATTTTAGATTTACATACATAGATCTTAATATTTTTTTACTTTAAGTATGAAGTATGTACTTTCCAATAGGTCAAGGAAAAGGATAATAAATCATTAATTCTACTAGGTATTTAAACTTGAATGTACGTCTTTTTAAATAATTAAAAATATATATTTGAGTCCTATAGAATCAAAAGCGGATATCTGCATTTCGACTAACTAGTGGCAATGAAAGAAAAACGTTTGTACTTCACTATTAGGCATTTTTAAAATAAAAATTGTTTGTTCAGGTACCTTTAATTATTGATAATAATAGATGAAACACAAAACACGATGTGGGATCAACATCAAAGAGACAGGTGACGAATCTTTTTTGCAGAATGCCGGTTTTGATTCCAAACATTGAAGATAGCCGTATTTGATATTAAGTCTATTGCAGCTATCCATATTTGATCCTAACAAAATGTCAGATCGCCGTATTTGATATTAAACAAACTGAGGTAAAGCAAGGGTTGTCAAAAACATACAAACGTAAATTATTATATTTAATAAAAAAATATAAACGCTAAACATAGAATTCCGAAGAATCCCAAACATAGAATTAAGTTTTTTTATGAAGTCCACGCGCCTATAATTTTAGTTTTTATATATCTTAAAGTTAAAATTTTGATTACTAAAATTTAATAACCAAAGTAATTCACATCAGTTTCTTTTTTAATTTTCAAAAATCAAATTTTTTTTCCTCTAAATCCGTAAGTCGTTACCATCTTCCAATGCTTCCTCACAAAAATCTTCTGCTACGGGTGAAGCTATCAGTGTTTCTTGTGAGCTGAGTAACTCTTTATAAAATGTTAAAATTTGCAGCTCCATCCACTCGGCTCCAAAATGCTTGCACAGTAACTTATTAATGTCTTCAAGTTTATTTTTGTTTATCGCCACAATAGAGGGCAAAACTTGCGCCTCAATCATATCAATATTTTTTTGCCGTTTACAAATATTTATCGCTTTTCCCACGTCGCTTTTGTAAAATAGTTCACCTCTAACGAGTACATTGCCAATTTTTTTAGACCGTTTTAAGATAAACCGTTTACACTCCTTGAACTGTATCGACCAAGACGTTGTTGGCTTTACTACATTTTTAACTGAATCTCTCCAGTCTAGTATCGGGCAATCTTTCCCAAGTTCCACCAAAGTCGCTGTTTCTGCTATAATTTCTTTTATTTCCTCTGGGTTTAATATGACTTCACGTTTCTTCAATTTTTTTTCAATTACGCCAAATACCCTGTCTGCAGGCATAAAAGAATGCCCAGTAACTGGGAACACTATTTCAATTGTTTTAATACTGGGATTTCTCAGTAACCATTTAGAGCAGGCACTAATAACAATGCAATTTTTGTTTTGGCCGCCGCAACCGTCAGCCACCAATCGAATAGTTGTAATATTCTTTTTATCCGTTTCAGTTAAACGATGGTACACCGCGGACGCAACGAGATTCGAGTCTTTACTGAACTCATTTTCTGTGCATACGTAAGAGAAGACATTTTCTTTCGATAAGGGTTGTGTAGACGATCCCTCCACCATAGTGAAATTGTATAAATATAATTGTCGACTGTAATATGCTATTTGATCCGGTAACTTAGGTAGGGGAAGATTTTTCTGACAGTCAAATGAGATAATTTTAAGCCCATTTGCTTCTTCCCGTAGTTTATGATAAAAAGACTTCGCTCTTAGTGAGTGAACCCTTTTCTCAGTTATAAAAACATTTCTCTTGCTGGGATCAGTTTCATTTTTAATTCTGCCTGAAAGCTCCAAACACTTGGAACAAACATCGGTCTGCGGTGACCCAAACCCAATATTATATGAGTTGTTAAAAATGTTTCGAAAATAAGATTTTTTCACATTTGGATGTGAATATTCACTTTCTTTGTAAATTTTATAGAGTTTTGCTAGGTTTAGATCGCAAATCAGGTATTTTCTTTCTGCGTGCTTTGTTTTGCGACAGTAATGTGTTTCTACACATTGAAGATTTCTAATAAAATTGTGGACTGATTGTTTCTGTTTCTTATATTTATTTTCTTTGTGGTTTCCACCACGCCGTTCATCAGCAAATTCACCAACAAAAAAAAATCTTTGCATTACGTACGCCACCCGGTGCTTAGTTATGCCAAATATATTAAGGAAGAATTTTTGGCATATGGGCACTTTTCGTTTGTCAATGTATACTGCGTATTTAATATTTATCTGTCTTTTTCCTTTAAAACCAGGCCTTTGCTGCACGGGCACAATAGAGCAAAATTTTAAAATTAGTGCGTCTTGTTTCTCTTTATTCGGGTGGGTATAAAATTTCGTATGCAATTTGTTGATTTGCGTCATTGTTAATTTGCAGCATTGAAGAGCTTTTGTGTCGTGTTCGCACACCCTTTCTGGCATAGTTTTGGATGAATACCTGAATTAAAAAATAAAGTAGATAAGTAGTTTTATACAGAGTGGCAATTCGGCAATTTGTACAGCAGTGGACTTCAAAAGGCTGTTTTGATGATGATAAAGTATTTTATGAATATTTAACAAAAAAAAACTGATAGCATGATTGTTTTGGTGTAGGTCCCTGTACCTAATCTACCTACAATGAAGAGCCTGTATTGTTTATATAAATAAACTAATTTATTTAAATAAATAAATTCTCTGTATTGTTTATATAGATTATATTTTTATCTTCAAAAGTAAGGAAACTACTGAAACGAAACAATGCGAGAAATTCATAATAAAAAAATAATATAAAATGAATTATAATAAAGAAAGTGTGAACCCTACACTAACACTCACCTCATTCTCTTAGCAATATTTCTTTTCCAATTATCAGGATCCTTTTGGCGTTTTCTGCCAAAACGATTATTCACGGGTGTTGGGTGACAATTCATGATTATAATTTCACAGAATTTATTTAACTTTAGCACCAGAAACTTTAATAAATCAATAAAATCACACAGTACAACTTAAGTAAATCTCGTATACCGCCATGACAGCACGCAAACGTAATGGACGCCTGTGATTGGTCGAGCGAGCGAATCTTTACAGAAAGCCGGATTTGTTACTAACTTGTAACTTTTGAGTGTATTTTCTATGAAAGATAGCCGTCTCTGATATGTACATTAAAAAGCATCAGAAAGTATTTAAAATTTAGAGTGTTGCCTTATTCACAGTTCGTTTTTACCAAAAACGTCAGTTAGCCGTCTTTGATTCTATATGACTCATTTATCACAAATATAAAATGTACAATTTTATCAATCGTATAAATATTGTAACTTTTCTTTTAGCACGTAGCACATATCGGACATTTTTAGTGACATCAATACTGTTAGCCCTATACTCATACTACAGCATTTGTGCTTTTTATGGCTGAAATATTGGTATTTTTACTTCTTCTCAAAAGATATGTAAAATTATTAACACGGCACATCTATCTATTCATTAGCAACCTGGAACAGAATTTGTGACCTTGTACGTATATTATTGCATCTTCAACACACGGGCCATGTTTATGTTCGCAGTGTAAATAATATGTAGGGAATGTTTGACGTTTGCATGCATTATGCAAGCGATTATGCATGATTGTTCCGATGTGACGGTCGAGTGAATCTGAAAGTCCGTGTTTACAGTACGCTAACAGTAACGTAATATTTTATTTATTAATCGTTATCAATTTGATTTTGGGGTTCTTATACTCGATATTGTCCCTATTTTCTTTAAATCTACTAAATTCAATAAAAAAATTGATAATATAAGATATATAGATATAGTATACATTAACGACGTAGGATATCGCTAATATTGGTTAAAGTAGATAATTTCTTTAAATACTTAAATGTTTGACATAATTGTCGTTGGTAGTTCTTTTTACAGAATTACAATGAAAACCCTTAGATTTTCTTTATCCATAGAGAGGTGAATTGTTTACGGAACGAGGTTTGAATCGCGCTTTATAATTTTCATTTTTTAGTAGGACAGTGTATTATTGCGTAAAGAGTCTTTCAAAAGTATGTGTAAATAAGCTGTAAAAATATTGAAAGTTAATCGCAAAATCTCTTAAATGACCTAAAAACGTCATTTAAAGTAAAATAAAAACAAATATCTTTGAAAATGCCAACGAAAGTCCAGTAGTTTTGTTTCAAAAAGAAAAACCTTTTGGCTATTACAAAAAGCAGGCGTTGGACAGCAATTTCGTGAACACTCGGCCTTTTTGTCATAAAGAAAACTTTATCACTGTTCTACATTAGGTTTTTCTCGGCATAACTTTGTAAGTTAAAAATATGAGTACATTAGTTAGTGGTGTACTTGGTACATGCATTTTTTTAGCCCTTTACTGTTACGGTAACTGGTTTTAACTTAAAGGATACTGATGTATGTCAGTTGTATGTATGTCGGAAAAAAATAAGCCGTCTGGGAGCTTTCAACGAAAACGTTGTCTAAACCATTTGAGATATAACAAAATAATATACGGTGGAATTGTGTATCTTATATAGGTCTACATAAAAGTCCGCGATGGCATATGTCTATCTCTTAAGGATAACATATAATCAAGTCAAATATATACCGGGCGGTGCGAAGTAAATATATAACACGTACCTAGGGACGAACCCGAGCGAATCGAGGGTAAGCCCCTAGTTTAGTATATTTTAGAATTGGAAAATATTTTATTGTATAAATTAGAGCGGAATTCATTACTCATCCACAACGATACTATAACGGCACATTTATTTATTGAAAACATTAATCAGAGATAAAGCATCGCAAGCGACTAAAATTAATTACGTATATTTCGATTGTTGGGTGGAAGCCGGCATTTGACGTAGCTTAATAGAGCTGTCAAATTCATATTCTAGTGGTAAAATAATCAATATGGAAGTTTAATAATGTCGACTGTGGTCAACACTACGTGTTATTTTATAACAACACTATGTGTTATTATTTTATAAAACTTGAAATTGTTTTTTTTGTCTTTCGATATGCCTACATAATATTATGTTATAATTATATCATCCTTAAACATAAAATTCCAAAATGTATGTGCGTATTTACCTTAGTTTTATCCTCCTAAAAGGCTTGATCGGTTTTAATGACATTTTTTATTATTTTTTAATTCAGTAAATTTTATAACATATTTTTTTGGATTATTTTTACATATTATCATGTTCCTTTGCTATTCAGTACCTAGTATTTAGAAATAGTAGCTACGTTTTGTACCAAGCTGTGTCAATCTTTAGAAAATCTAAACGATTCTAGATGAGTCTCAGAAGGAATACTTGTAAGTGTGTCAAGAGTGTGTGTATGGCTGAAACGTGACGTTCGCACATTCGCGTTATCGCTGTCCTGCTCGCGCCCAGCTCAGCGCCATTAACGACTGATAAGGATGCTTCTGAAGTTGTTTCTGAGAAAATATTACCTTTGGGACTTAGAAAATGTTATTTAAGCGGCTAGTTAAATAATATTTACTATATTTTAGACTCAAATATATTTCTAGAATTATGTAATACGTATTTAATGCAGGCTGTGACAAGAAATAATATGGGAAATCGACATTTAATAGGTCGTCAAGAACCCCTTGCACAATATCGGAAAACGTTATTGTCATTTTGATAGGCACATTACAATAGTTCTTCCATAAAATGGACGAGTCGAGTTAATACCCCATCGGATTGTATCGTGGGCCATGCCCTGCTGAAAAGGGGTGAATACTTTTGGTCTAGCCCTTAACTACGTACTTGATTAAGGAATCTTCATTTTTAATCCAAAATACTCGATTAAAAATGAAGGTTTCTTGATCAAGTACGAGTGTTTGCAATGTACTCGTACGGGCGCTAGCAATGGTTTCTAAGACTTTATCAAAATAAAAGAAGTCAATGCTTATTTCGCGGATGCAACGGGAAATTGCGTGAGGTTTAAGTATAGTGATTAACTAATCAGGTAACTAATGCTCTAACTGGCTGGCGCCAGCGCCGACTTGCTTCTAGTGTCTCTCATCAATTTAACGACTAACCTGAAATAGCTACAAGTGGTTCTATATTTGTATAAATTACATGTTATTAAATTATATAATACCGTACCTATATAATTTAAAACTTAGTAGTTAAATGGTAAAACCTCATCTAAACACAAAATTCTGTCTAATCACTAAAACACTTCCAGGGCAAGTCATGTAAGGATATGCATTTTAATTTGATAGATATTTTACTTTATCAATTTATTTAAATGCACAGTGTTGGTACCGTACTACACGTAGAGTTTGAGAAAAGCGATGGTTTTTCAGCAATGATCATCCTAAGCATAGTTGCCTTGTAAAAGAAAAAGAAAATGTTAATAAATAACAAATGTTATTATATTGTCAGTTTGTATCAATCTTCTGAATTTCATCGAAATGTGCGCGGAAACGTCGCCGTCGCCGGTAACAGGAAACGTAGGTTATAAGATAGAAGCTACAAAAACATGTATAAAACCCCCGACGAGGAGGGGCTACAGTATCGATTTGTCGTGACAGCCCGCATCTAGACCCTCCCTGTAAGCCCTCATCCCTATACTATCGGTGTGTGAGGGGTACATTGCTGATTTTCAATCGATCTCACCTTATCTATGCTGTGTTTAAAGGCAATGGATGAGAGGATTTACTTAAAGTTCTATACGTGCGAACATTTTCAATACGTAGTGAAATGTTTACAGTTTTATTGGAATTAGATCTCGTTTGTATGAAAATTCGGATTGGAATAATGAATTACATTGTAGTTAGTAGTGAAATGTCTTTGTCGATTTAAGTTCAACTTTTACTATAGTAAAAACAGAATTCGATAAAATTTGGCAAATAAAAAGGATTTTTTTAAACCAGAAATCACGTATGATTTAGATTAAGGGCTGAAAATGGTGATGTAATAATTTCTGAAGTACGGGACATAGAACTCATCATATGTACACTAGCATATTATATTTACTTTAATTTTTTTTTAAATCAAATATATAATAACGAAAAGCTGGTGCTATTGACTACTCCTAAATCGTAATCCGAAATCATAACATTTATATAGAGAGGGTAACTAAAACTCATGTAGCGTAAGCTTTTCTATTCGAAAGTGTCACGATGTAAGCAAGTATAGAGAGAAATATTCAAATATTGAAATAAAATGAACGTAGAATTTTCCATCAACATTTTCCGCAAAAACATTCATGTAATGTACTAAAACTAATTTTCAGAAATTAAGTGTGAAGCTCAAAATCAAAGGAAAACATGAAACCTTTTCTTTAAAATCAATGACTGTGTACAGAATATAGAGCCAAAAACCATACTTGTTGAAATGATTTCTGTTTGCTTTTCACGCAAAAAGTACTAAACGATATATTTAGAATGCGAGTGTTTTATTAATTAACGTCAAGTTTGTGTTATCTTAACTTAATTTTTAAGTTTATTGCTAAGTTATTCATCAAACTTATTTTTCGTGATTTTGATTATTTTTTAAAAAAAAATTAAACCGACTTCAAAAAAATCTGCACTAAAAAGAGAAAAATCTAAACTAAAAAGTAGAAAATAATACTTTTAAGAACTTTGTTAATTTTGGAGTCGGTGCCAGCCAAAGCAAAATAACCCTAAATAAATACATATTCGATTAATCTATCAATTTGTAAACATAATCAAAAAACCTGGCTGGCACCGACTCCAAAATTAACAAAGTTCTTAAAAGTATTATTTTCTACTTTTTAGTTTAGATTTTTCTCTTTTTAGTGCAGATTTTTTTGAAGTCGGTTTAATTTTTTTTAAAAAAATAACTTATTTTTCCATTTTTAGTGTGCCTTTTATTTAGCTGATTTAATTATAGTGACTTACTATATGTCACTAATTTAAAATCTGTTTAAGCTTTATATTAAACAACGAGCATACCTATTAACGTATGTAACGTAATAGTAATTAATTATCGGGTCTACCGAAAGGGGGGGGGGGGTGTTGGTGTCCAATGAGTACTCGATCTACGACTACTGTAGCTGTAACTAAACTACGAGCTCATGTTTATGTTTACATTCCCCATACGAAATAGTTTAAATAAACCACGTCCATTATTCCACCTAACTCCTAGAGGTTAATGAGATTTACCTTCTATTATCATATTAACGTAATAGCCTGGAAGAACACAACTATCAGTCTATATGTATGTATAATTTTAAAGGAATTTCCTTTCAACTCCTAGCCGTTGAGGAGTTGTACCTTCCATCATCAGCTTATCCACATGAGATGGTAATTATCAGATGCAAATCCTTAAAAAACTTTAGAAAATATATGAAAAATGTACTAAGTGCCTATAAAATTTAAGAGTTGCCATCGATTTCCCTAGGATCCCATTATCAGATCCTAACTTGGTGACAATGGGAACATCTTGGAAGTATACCCTACCAAACAAAAAATAAATTCTTGAAATCGGCCTTCAATTGACGCATAAATCGGTGAACAGAGATAAACAATAACATTTGAAGAATTCTACCTTCCATCATCAGCTCATCACATGAGATTACGATTTTCAGACGCAAATGCTTGAACAGCTTTAGAAAATATATAAAAAACATAATAGGTGCCTATAAATTTTGAAAGTTGCCCTGGATTTCCCTGGGATCCCATCATCAGATCCTGTTTTGGTGATAATGGGACCCCCTCAGAACTATACCCTACCGAACAAAAGAAAAATTTTTGAAATCGGCCCACAGTTGGCTGAGAAATCGGTGAACATACATAAAAAAAAAAAAAAATACATACATCGGAACATATAACCTCCTTCTTTTTTGAAGTCGGTTAAAAATGTGAAATACTCACAAATAATTTTGGCCAAGCTCATTAAAAAATCTCAACAAATTATGTATGTACTTAATTTTGACGTGAAATAATGTCACATAAAATCAGGGAAACAGAGCAAGCGAGCAAATTAGAGCGTGAAGCTGAAAATATTCATGGCTTTTTAAATTTACGAAAATTTTATTCAGAGTGAACATTAAATATTGTAATTCGCGACCCGCCCTCGCTCGTTCTGCGGCGATATGACGTCCTCCTCCTGAATATATAAAACTTCATGTAAATAAATATAATTTATCTTATCTATCTATATAGAAAAATACTTAAAGTTCGTCAAAAACTAATAAACCAACAAATAACCAAAAAATAACGCTTGACAGCAAAAAAGAAATAGGTACTGAGATGTTTCACTCTACTTATTTATGTAGATAGATATCTTCTATACAGTTAAAGGCTTAGGTTTTTTGTAGGTATAGGCTTATAGACCAAATGAGTAAACGCCAACGTGAAGGTTTATGTATCCAATTACCTCAAGAAGCAACAAAACAAAAGATTTTCTGCCATAAAGAAAATGAAAAATAATATCAAGTTAACATTTCAAATCACAAAGGATAAGAGGTTGTTTTTACAATAATTGACCAATTTCTTAGGATGAGACTGTCCTCAACAAATATATTTTTACTTTACTTCCTTAATATATAAGTTATTTTAAAATATAAGTATTAATGAAGGTTATGGCGATCACCAAACACAGCTACGTGACCTTTCGTTAAGTGACAAGCCTCAAAATCATAAAAGGCCTATAGCAATAAAAAATCGCTTTGGAACAGTTACATCTGCACAATATTTCACGTACAAACTTGGTCTGTATTTGAATTCTTAGAAAAACCTCATTTTCTTAACTATCATCATATCCAGACAGAGAGAGCCCACTCCGTCAACCAGAACTTGGTCAGCGCATTAGATGTACACCTGATCATACTCATATTGACGGAAGGTCTGTGCCCAACAGTGGGACGTTGAAGAGGAGTACGAACCACTTCTACAAAATTTTATAATTATTTTTCGCACACAAGTACATTACTTTTATAGTACTGAATATATGGTTGATTCGGAATAAACGAATGTATTTCGCATTAGAAAATATTATAACACTTATTTATGACGACAGGTATCATACAACAAAGGAGCAATCTTCTTTGAGCTTTTCTTTATGACATGAAATCTTCTGTGTTTGACGTTTGATCTGTGACTCTACATATTTCTGTATCAATGATTACCTATAAATGAGGTATCGATTTAATATGCAACATGGTTAAAGTAACAATAATTTGCTTATTAAGAAAATAGTAAATTCGTAATTTGTAGTTTTAACTACGAATGTTTTCCCGACTACGGAATCGAACCCGGTCTCAGTGACAGGCGGGGATATTTGCTACTATACTACCGAAGACAACTATGAACTAACCTAACTGTAACTCTACCGCGTGTGTTTGAGTCTAGACTTTGGCCTGAGCACTTGGCCTAGTAATATCATAACAACTTAAATAGACTCTTCACTATTTAAAGACCCTGAAATTAAAGGAGATTAGAAAATAAGCGAAGCAATTACTTCGTGGCTGATGCGGCGTTATTACATCCTGTCGCTAGCTGGCAAGACTCAGGCATGACGGCTTACTCGTACTTAGGTGTACTTATTTGTTGCATTTTGTTGTAAATCTTGAAATATCGAGTCGAGTATATCACAAGATAACGAAAGAAACGGATTAATAAAATTAGAATGTTTTTCACAATGCTTTCTAAGTTGAACGCGAATATTTCAAAGATATTTTCTTATTTAATGAAACTTATTCGACAACTAATTGAGTTGTATCAAAATTAATAAGAAGTACACGAAAAACATTATAAGATGAAGACATTGACTTCCACTATCTAATCTTTATATTTTATATACTTACATTATGTATTAGCACATTAACTCTACGATATATCGTACAACAATCGGAAACTGCTTATTTAATATTTTGCTATTAGGAGATCGCCGCTAATGTTCAAATATTAATTATT
Source organism: Boloria euphrosyne (assembly GCA_951802675.2). NCBI lineage: Eukaryota > Metazoa > Arthropoda > Insecta > Lepidoptera > Nymphalidae > Boloria > Boloria euphrosyne. The sequence continues at coordinate 15,310,339 of OX637874.1, forward strand.
AAAATCTATTAGGACTTAGATAAATTGGTTACTGATAAAATGTCCAATACATAAGCTTAACGGTTTACTTTAATGATCCACACATAGATTATTTAAATTTCGAAAAACTTTATCTTTTGTTTACAATAAAGTATTGAACTACAAATAAATAAATATGTTGGGACATTATTACAACAGCGCCATCTAGTTCCGTAGTAAGCTACAGCTTATGTTACGGATACCAGATAGTTGATATACTACACATATAATTTGTTTTTAAATACATACATATTATAAATATGAAACATGACTGGAGTACAAACATTCGTGTTCAATAAATGTATGCCCCCAGCGGGGCTCTAACCCGCGACCGTTGGCGCAGGAAGCAGGGTCACTGCCAACTGAGCCAAACGTGTCGTCAAAAAATAATAATTGAAACTAAATATTTAGTTTATTTTTAAAAGGAGAGAGATGTTCGCGAGGGGTTGTTCAAGAGTCCTACGAGCACTTCTCCTGGGTGTTAGACAAGATGACATTGTGCAAACGCTTAGTTAAGAGTTAAGAGAGCTTTCATGTTTTCGTTCATCATCATCATCATCATCATCAGCCCTTTTTTTCGTCCCACTGCTGGGCACGGGCCTCCCTCATATTATATTATATTAGTGTGAAAATTCAACTTTTCTCAGTTTACAGGGTTTGCTTATTTCGATGCGGTTAAAAAATTGAACTATATTGCGCTTTTGAAAGATAAAAGACAAAAAAAAAGTCTTGTTTCGAGCTACGACGCTAATAGCTACGACGAGTTTTAAAATGCGTTCACCAATTGCTCGAATATCCTTACAATTAAGCGTATTGAGGAAGTTGTTAAAACGAAAATGTTTCAACAAAGAGAACTAATTAGCAGATATTAAAAAATTAATTGTGAGAAGTCAGAATACCTGTAATGAGTTTCAGTGAAATTACATTAGTCAATGTTCGTATAGTTAATTGCCTATTATATCTAATTATTTAATACAGTTTGAAATTTTGAGAGATGATATTTTCCTTGGCCGTAGAACCAGTGATCATCATATTGAAAATGGTTCGCACATGAAAGTATCATGATTTTAAATACAAAACTAATAAAAATGGATTCTGTGCCTAATGTGAGAATAATAGTTTTTTTGTTTAGGCCATTTTCTTAACGAGCTAACACTGGCCTCTAAAGCAATTCTGCTGATTAGGTCTGAAAGTCGTTCTTTTTTTATCAAATTATAATAATATCAATGTATTTAGCCCCTTTTTAACCTCCCACTGCTGGGATTCAATCTCTCTCTCTCTCTCCATTCAATACGATGGGGATCTAGCCATCGTCCACCACGCTGGCTAAGTGCGGGTTAGGAAACTTCACATGACTTTTGAACACTTGCTAGGTTCTCTCAGACATGCAGGTTTTCCTCACGATATTTTCCTTCACCGTAAGACACGTTTTAAAAAGGGCTAAATATAATAATATTAATATTGCACTTGACAAAGTAACACGATACCTTCATAAGTTGAACGACCGACGTACACGAGTACAGTAAAACTTTGAACTAGGGATGTAACTTATATTCTTGTAGTCGACTGGAACCGACCACTTGAAGTTCGCCCTCGACGTTGGGGGTCGGTGTCGAGGTCAAGTCAATGTCGACACTCGACTCTTGACATCTCCTTTGCTGTAATGCCTGATTAGACAAGCTCTAACGTTTCGCGCTTACAGATATGGCTATTCTAGTTAAAATATGTTCCTAATATAGGTAATTACTATTAACCAAACTTCTTATCTTGTTTCTGGAATGTATTTATTATACTTATGTAGATATTAATGAATAGGTACAATTGTATGGTCTTTAGGTAGAGATATGAAGTGTATCCGCTCAACAAGGATACGTACTGGTAAATGCTATCCTGAAAAGATAATTGGCATGTGCTAAAGCGTTTTTTAACATTCCATTGCACGGATCGAGCCTTTTAATACAATTGGGATAAGGTCATAGGCCACGTTGAGGAAGTGCAGATATGGAAACTTCACTTGTCTTTTCACTTAACGAATTGTTTGTTAGAAATTGTTTGACAAATTAACAAACACAACCGCATCTTTAATATAAGAAATGTAGAACCTAATAGGAAAAACAATGTGTATAATTGAATTAGTATTTTAGAAATATTAAAATAATAAAAAATATGTGTAAGTAACATTAATAATTCACCCTTCCAAGGCCAAAGGTAACCGAAGGTGGAGTCAAAGTTACCACTTGACCTCGTATAGCGCTTCTATGTCTAGGCCAAGTTGTTTCACGTGTCTTTAAAATATCTAGGTCCTATCACAATCTTGAGGAAAAGTGGAAAATTAGTAGATGAAATTCCAATTTTATCGTTTTATACGATACTAATTGTAGTAATGATATTTTTATTAGTAACGTAGTACGCTTAAAATGCTTTCGAGTTTTTGTTGTAAATAGAACAAAAGCAGTTCCAACTGCTCTGGGTATGAAACGCCAAAAATATTGACATATTTTTTAAAATATTTTATTGCTGTTGTTGTCGAAGTTGTTGTGAAGTCTGAGTTAATTTGCATTCGCTCGATTTACGTAATGCGATAGTCAGCTAATGACAGCAAAATGAAATTTGAAGCTTAAAGGAATTACGAAATAATGAAAAGTGACACTGAAATATAGAAAAATATTATAAATGAAACTACCTTTTCGGATTTTGTCGCGGATTTATTTTGATTTTTAGTTCCCGACGTTTCGAATGCTTTACAGCAATCATGGTCACGGGAGAGAGTCTCTCCCGTGACCATGAAATCCGCGACAAAATCCGAAAAGGTAGTTTCATTTATAATGTCGAATATTCGCTTAAATCTAAGAAAGTATTATAGAAAAATATGTTGTTTAAAGAGACGAATCCCTTTACTGCTATTATAAATAGGAAAATTGCGCGCTGTTATATTATTATAAATGTACTAGCAATTCCCACGGCTCTACCTGTGTTTCAATCACTATTAAAAACAGGGATTGGTGGTAAAAGGCTAAAAACTTAGGGCTACGAGTATAAGTATTTTTTGATACAAAATCATAAAAAAATCAAAAATCAAAATTTGGTCTATAAAAAAAAACTGGAGATGGCCATACTTATCAGCTAGGGAAATAATAAATAGCCTACAACCTATCCTCAGACCTACACAAAAAAAATAATATAAATCGGAGTCTTAGCTCGATCGACAAACACAAGTGAGACGAGATTTTTATATAATAGATTTATTAAGTGATTTTATATAATAGATTTGTATGCACTATACGAATACCATAGGCTATTTTATGACTGAGTTCAAAACTCGTGTGTGAATGGTAATAATACTTTAAGGAACTAAGGAAATGTGATAATACTTTAAGGAATTTTAATTAATTACTTTAATAGTAATTTTCTTGTAGATATCTGGTGTACTTTTTCTTGGCAATGGTAATTAAGTGGTAACGCGCTGGCTTGGGAAACCGAGTGTGGCCGATTCAATTCCTTGGTCTCACACCTCTGTTATTTCATGAGCGAATCTTTTTTAAAATTAATTATGTTATCTTACGATGAAGAAAAACAATGTGAGGATTGTCCCCGCACGTTCCAGCCCGATGTCTGGTCCCCCTTATATTGAATGAAGATCCGTCCGGTTAAAACACGTGCTTTCTAGTTTAAAATTAATAATTTTAAAACAACAAGACATACAAAAATTTTAAGGTATTAGTTATAATTAAAATTGTAACAAAGTAACTTTAAAATAATCAACAAAGTAGTTTTATTGTTGTGCAATACCTCTAAGAATAAAATGTGTAATAATATATCGTTTGTGTTCATTGACTATTGTTCTGTTTATCATAAGTTTACATAATAAATTAAAAGCGAGGAAGGAAGCTTACATTGTTGAGGAAATTCGCTAAGCTAGTTAAGTTTGTCCTAGTGAATTTTTAGTTAGTTTAGTAATCCTAAATTTTCAACCTTCTGCCACCAATTCCTATTTTTTAATACTTTAGAACGCGGGCGCAGTCGCGGTAATTGCTAGTCTTACTATAAATAATGATGATTTCTACCAAAAAAAAAAAAACAAATTTAGTGTTGCCAGCAGTTACTCACAGTAGGTACTAGGAGCGCTATATAAAATGTCGTACACAATACTCTTAAGAAAGGCCACTTAGTTTTCTGTGCGAATATATATCGTTATGTAATTATTGTCTACGTAATGTACTATTTATGTTGCACGCCACTCGCGCTTGACCGCTCGTCCGTGTTACTGATGAGCATAGCTCATAGGCATAATAAATGTTTGTACTTAGTACAGTCCAGTCCATATTCAAAATAAAAGTACTGACTTGTTTTTGTTAAAATTAATTAACAACTTTTAAGTTTTTATTTCTTGAATTAATAGATGTATATATAAGTATGTATATAACCTGTGATGATGAAGTCGTCTGATCGTAAGTATGCCGAAGTCGGCGTATTCTCGTTCCGGTCATATCACAATCGGACATGCCTTCGGTGTACTTATCCGGTTAATTTCACATTTTAATAACAATAGTAGTTATTTGGTTTTCGAAGGAAATAAATAGAATACAAAATATTTCTAAAAAACGAAAATAATTTAAATCGATTTAGAAAAGGTAAAAATATGAATGAACAACTACAGCAACATACAAAATAATAAAATAATTGAAAGCTTAAGTAAATTTTATGTTTGTGTAAAGCTTATAACGAAGCTTTTAACTTTGAAATGAGTACCAAGTACCTACATACTTTTTTTAAATATGAAAATACACACTACAGATTGAAAATCAGTCTTAGTTCAGTTCAGACAACACAGCTATGAAAAATGTTAAATATTATTTCTTAGAACGTCGTAGGGGTAGAAAAATGTAATAAAATATGATTATAGATGAGATGAAATAAATTCAAGTGCGAATAAATGGTTCCAGACGAGCCTTTATATTACGGGACGCAAAATTTCGAAGCGAAAACACATTTCATTTTAAATGTCGATTCAAGTATTTTTTTAACCTTTTCTTACCTAACAGGATGCGACACATAATGTTAAGCGGATTAGGTGGACCTAACCCACGTTGATCAAATGCGAGTTGGCAGACTGCAAAATACGTGTGCTGTATTTCGAATATTAGTTATCTCAGAGATGCATTAGTCTCACAAATGAAGGGTACAAACAAGGAATGTCACAAAAAAATCGAAAAGTTGAAAAGTAGGGAACATTAAGATTTTGCCACGTATTATAGATTGCATAGTTAATTAAAAAAATAATAATTTTGTGACATTCTTTGCTTTGCCCCTGTACCATAATACAGAATTTTTACTGTGCCTGTACCCTTCAAATGTACTTAAGTTTATTTACGGGTTTTCTCTTGAAAATCTCAAGGATCATCCCTGAAATTTTCGAACTCACTTCTCTTGATTTTTTATTGCGTAGTGAGTTATCATTGCTAAATTCATTTTAACAATTTATTGAATTGTAATTTTTTTTTGTTTCAGGACCTCTGCCCAATGTGACAATAGTGGACTTGGGATTAAAAGAAGGTAATGTTTTTTATACCATATTACGTAGGTATAATATAATATATGGAGAGGTCTCTTGTCATAGTACTTTTGAAATAATACAAATACTAATATAAAGTTAGCAAATAGAAATGACAGTTTGATTCATTTCATTACATGATTTTAGTATTTGCGCTGTAACATGGTGCGGGTGACAGTTTCAGTAACGTTTCATTTCACTCTTGAAAGTTGCCGCGATTTACAAATTATGACTTAGTATTTCAGCTGTACCACATTCGTAATATATTAAATCATTATTTACTGTAGTAAATTGTGTAGTGGTTTAATTTAAGCCCAACCAGAATGTTCTAGTCTGCAAATAAAATCTAATGAAAAGAAAAATTAGAATAAAAAAGCAAGCAAGTATAATCCATTAAACCATTTTCTACTCCTGCTTCCAGATAGCTGTGCGTTGGGCGACGTGGTGTACTTGCCAGGGGACGAGTTCCCCGGTGCGGGCCCGTGCGAGCGCTGCGCGTGCACCGGCGGCGGCGTGCGCTGCGCCACGCAGCGCTGCGAGCCGCGCCCCGGCTGCAAGGCCGTGCACAGACCCGACCACTGCTGCCCTACCTACCAATGCGGTAAGCCATTTAAGAGCTGTTTATTTTATGATCTTATTAAACTACCCTATTATAATATTTTATTACAATATAATTATGCATAACATATTTGTTATTATATTAAACAAGCAACTCTTAAATTTTATGCGAATCTAAAGATTTAAATCAGATTTTGTATTTATCTCGGTAAGGTTTTACTTTTCAAGCTTATTGCTATTTTTAAAATACAATAGGTAATATATTAGTGCTTTTTCTGAATAAAAATTTTTTTTGTATCTTTCTGGGAAAGGAAATTATAAAAGACTATGGAAGTGGATAACAAAGGCACGTTATTTGTTTTGGATATTAAAAAAGACAATTAATTAACAAAAGTTTTTTTCTTACTCTATAAAAATATCTGTCACATTCATAAATGTTAACTTCAAATTTATTTATTTATATGTACATTGTATACAGATTTATCAACGTAACAAAACAATTTTACAGAATGTGAACAAGAAGGCCGTGTATACGGGAACGGAGAAAAATTGGTAGATCCTCTAGACCCTTGCCGTGTGTGTTACTGCCAAGGGGGAGAAGTAGTGTGCCGTCGTATTGCATGCTTCGTTCGCGATGACTGCCAGCCGCGACTTGTCCCGGGGAGATGTTGCCCGGAATACGATAACTGCCCTGTTAGAGGTGGGTACTAGAACTTTTATGGCTTAGTAGGTTTTAATTATTAGTAGAAAGATCACATGATTTAATAAATCTATAGGAAAGGAATGTTACGTTACATTAAACTGTGCATCAAGTTTAGATAACATTGTATATTTTTTTTTCAGATGGTACTCCTTTGCCTGGTGGAAGTTCATCGGTCTCCAGTATATCTTCTTTCGGGGATGTGGAAACTAGTGTAGCTCCATTACCTCCGAGCGAGCCCAAGATACCGGAGATTACTATCAAAGAAATAACTCCTGTATCTGAGATCCCAGTCAAAACCGATGTTAAAATAAAGGAAATTTTACCCTCATCTAGTATCGAAGTTGCTGAGTATTCATCGTCAAAATCACCACCAATTACGCGAGAAGCTACTTCTGAGAGTCCCTCAAATGAAGTGAAATCACAAATTGACAGCTCGGAATCGAAAGAAAGAGTGTTATCTCCGTCTGTAGCACCTGATCTATCCACGTCCTCAGAAAAATCCTCGGAAATCAAAACTGATGTACCACCATCCAAAATCAGCCTGCCAACTCAAGATTCACTTAATAACATGGAGCCTTCTAAAATTCCTAATATCATTCCAATGATGGGGCCTTCCATTCCTGACATAAGCCACCTTACTACTAAATCAGCAATTATCGAGGAAGAGGATATGGATCATAATCCAGCATTCCCGCCAATCCCTGACGACTTATTTTTAGTTCTAAATAACCATGACGAAGAAATGCCAGAGCATAATGAACATATGCCTATGGATCATGATGTCAAAGTATCAAATGTGCCAATATCTACTCAGGCACCGATCTTTAAGGAAAGACCTGCGACGACTGTAAGCTACGTTTCTGAAATGGTAACTGTTACTAAAGATAATATTCCAGACACATCTGCCGAATCAAGTACACATCGGGATACTACTGTTTTTACTCAATCACCACTCACTAAAGACAACACAATGCTGAACATGAGGTCCGTTATACCCACAGATATATTGAACTCCCCGTCTTTGATATCTGACGATGTTACTGGCGATATATTGGACGTTACTGAAAGCCCAGTATCTACAACATTAACTAATGAAGCGCCATCAACTGAAATTAATGCTGCAGATATTTCTACAGATATTGGAAGTACAGATACACAAGTGATCATTGAAGAAAATAATTTAGATGCAGCACTTAATGATACTGTGGCTGATAATACTCTTATTTCAACTGACACTATTCAACCAGGGTATGCCGTAGATGAAACAACTAATACTGCATCTAAATCGACAGAAATTCTTTCGGAAACTGAATTTAGTTCTATACCCATTGAAACTAGCGATCAAAACCCACATGAAGTGTCCGGAGCTGAAAAAGATGATAATACCACAGAATCTTCTATCTTAAAGGGTTCAGAGACCAATAAATTATCATCTAATGAAAATGAAGATATCATAGTCTCCAAATCACTTCCCTCCACAAATGATGAATCATCTGAGAGTGTTAAATTATCCGAATTTTTTGGTTCTTATGAGAGTACAACAGATGCTGTCGAGTTCATCAAACTTACCTATGATTCAGATAAAAATTCAGCTTTGATAGAACCTTCTCAAAGAAATAATAACGTGCTTACGGATCTAATAAACTTAGTTGGTGACGTTGCGTCTATCAGTGATCATACTGAAACACCTGAAGTTGAGCATCATACGGTGAGTCCTACTACTATTTCGGATTCTGAAGAGTTAATTCCAGTAAATGTGGCCGCCGGATACAAAAGCAAGAATAAAAACTGGAATCTTAATTCCATAACAGAAGTGCCACTTAAAATAAAACAACAAAACAAGCAAAAGATTGTTGAAATCGAAGGCGACGATACTGACTCTATAACCGACTTGCCAGCACCAAACGATAAAGCCGAACCTACTACTCGTTTGCCAATTATCGACAATGTTTCAGATACAAATAACAAAACTCAGGCGACAGGTAGAAAAGATATAGAAATAATTACACAATCCTACGTACCAACTATCAATAGAAGACCGACAAAAGTCATCCTGAAGGTCGAGGAAAAGCCGACTGAAGGCGTCGCCACCAGCGCCGGTGGCGGCGCGGCCGACGCCGGCTCCGACGGGACAGCGGCGCCCGAGCTCTCCACCGAGAGCGCTCTGCAGTGAGCCCTCGCGCAGCTGTCGACGGAACCTCAGCTTGGCATTTATAAACTATAAAATAGAGACTAATAGTTTATCGTCAATTGGTATAGATTATGAATTTATTAGTAGTTGGACAAATTATTTATAATAATTAGAGTAGATTAGTGTAGTTTATTTATTTTAGTGAGAGTAACGTGTAAGCAAGTAAGCTAGTCAAGTGACTACCGGCGCCTGCTCTCGACGCCACGTTGCCATTTCTGCTACTTTATATTGGTTGAATTGAATAGTGTTGCCAGATTCTCATTTTGCCAATTAAATATATTAAATGAATAGCTTTAGAATAATATTTAAAACTATATTTTCAAATTATTGAAAATGAAATGTTTCTATTTCAAATAAATTTATTGCACAAAAACTATAAATAATCCTAATTAATTAGTATTTTACATATTTAAATATTAGTCCACTGGCAATACTAATCAAAACAAAAGCTCTTAAGAGCACTATTCATTCCATAGATGTAGTTCCTTTTGCTCGATCCGCATGAATAAATTCGGTCTGGTCTCAGAACGTCTCAGCCTGATAAGAATAACTATAAACAAAATGAAGTATGTAGACTATAATTTAGAAAATACTGATTTGAGATTTAATTGAGATCCTGACACGATTATTCTAGATTCAACCGTCATTCAATCGAGATTAAATCTAGATTAAATTGTGATCTAATCGAGATGTGATCGAGTTCTAAACTAGATTCAGTCTAGATTCCATTTAGATTCATTCAATTAGTGATGTATTCGTGTTAGATAAGAAGCTCCTTAGTTGACTCCGAATGTAACGCCCTTCGTAAAGGTACAAAATGAATTTGATATATACATATATTATACATAGAGTAGCCAGTATATGTGAACGCACATAGATTATTTATCGCACTTAAGTGTAAGGTAAAGCTTTTCTTGTTAAGGCTCAAATAGATTAAGAAATTACAAATATGTTGTTATTTATAAAGGTTTATAGCAAACCAAACTAAGCTTGCTTTTTGTTGTTTGATTTAAATATGAGATTTTTAAAATTTCATTGAAAAATCAAGACTTTCCCAATAAATCATAATTTGGTTATTTATTACAACATGGCATTAGAATGGCAAGATACTTGCTGAAGTTCCATTTTCAACCAACTTTTTGACAAAATAGTACATTTTAGATTAAAATTATTATAATTCATTAACTATAAACGTTTATAAATAGCATGTTCTTTTGAAAAGTCCACTTTTGTCCTTTTGCGTTGCGTATCGAAGGCTCAGTTATGTCGTCGTCCGCTAAGCGAGGTGCTCCTTCTTGCTCCGGAAGACCGTATCTTTTCCCGGGCAACAAGCGCATGTGCTCATTTTATTTTATTTAAAAATTGTTTTTTTACAAATAAAACAAATTAGACTGGAACTTTGTTTTTTTTTAGTTCCTTTTGTAATGTATCAAGTACAAGTATTGGTAGAAAGTACAGTTATTTAGTATTGTTATATTTTTCATCTGGTAAATATTCGTAAAATATTAAAAAGGTAGTGGTAGCCCAGCGGTCGGCGTCGCTTGTATAACCGAGTGATGCGGGTTCAAATCCGGGTCTCGCACCTCCGATATTTTCATGTGCGAATCATTTCTATCCTGATTACCACTTGTCTTACGGTGAAGGAAAACATCGTGAGGAAACCTGCATGTCTGAGAAAACCTAGCAAGTTTTCGTAAGACATGTGAAGTCCGCCGACACGCACTAGGCCAGCGCGGTGGACTATGGCCTGATCCCCCTCGTACTGAGGGAGGCCCGTGCCCAGCAGTGGGACGTTAAAAAGGGCTGATGATGATGAAATATTCGTATATTATAGTTTTTCCTTTGAAGGGGTTTTTCCTCATTTGGTGCGCATTACCTCGCAACCCCGTCCGAGGTATTTTCGAATGTTTAGGTTTCGGGTTTTCCAGAAGTTCAGACTAAAACAGTCACTGAAGAGGAAAGTAGTAAGAAAAAGTATATTTAATTCAAGTCCAATAATAAATACATTATTAACAATATATGATTATTCAGTATATCTTTTGTTGCGTATACTAGAAGTTATATCTGTACAGAAATCCGTCTTAACGCCATATTTTTAGAAGAGGCATGAATAAGGTGACAAGTAGTTCCAATATCTTTATTTAAAGCATTTTTTATTTAAAGCAAATAAACAAAATAAAACAATTAACTAATGTATATTTGAACGAACATGTCGCTCTCGCATTAGTCTATACAACAATCAGATAACAAAGTAGAAACGGTGTATCTCTACATTGTAACATAAATCGTCTGGACTAGAAAGCCAAGATCTATAAGTTTGTATGTTATGTGTTACATATTCCTCCTATTAAGTATGTAGTGGCAGTGGAAGCCTAGTGGTAACACGCTAGCATGAGAAACCGAATGAAGCGGGTTCAAATCCCGGCTCTTGCAACACGATGTTTGGTAAGATGGTTGGAAGGAAATTAGGCAAAAAGATAGTTCGAACGTAAATTCGACGATGTCGCATTTTCAGTTAGTATCTGGGCAAGCCACTATTGACCCAAAGCCTTTGAGCTGTTCCCGAATTAGACTATACAGAAGAATTTCTCAATCTATACATATTATAAAACAAAGTCCTCCGCCGCGTCTGTCTGTTCGACTGTTGGATAGAATGGTTTCCAGGAATTTGAATCAAAAATTTGTCAAGTTTTTGTTTATGTTGGCTAAAATATAATGATATCTGTTGGAGGTGTCGGAAAAAAATTAGCAGTCTGGAAACTTCAAACAAAAACGCTGCCTAAGGCCTTTGAGATATAACAAAATGATGTATGAGTGAATTGTGTATCTAATATAGGTCTACAGAAAAGTCCGCGAAGGCATATGTCTATCTCTTAAGGATACAATGGCGGATCCAGGGGGGGGGTCATGGGGGTCATGACCCCCCCCCTGGGCTGGGTCCAGGACCTAGGTGGATCACTAATTAATATTGTTTAAAATATTTTTTTAATGTTTTTTGTCACAATATAAATTTTATGTAAGTTGTAAGCCTTCAATATTTAATTAACTTAATATTATAGTTTATTGAAAAGTTACATTTAGGGTTGCATTTTTCAGAGGCAGCAAAGAAAATGATAAGCTATGTGGATAAAAAAATATATAATTAAAAACTAAGCCTAATAATATTTCGTTTTTATCGTATTCTTGCGAGTTTGAAGAACCCGTTCAAATTCGGGGCGCTGTAAAACCCAGATAAATGAATTAAATTAAAAAAAATATAGTGAAAATTATTCGTTATATAAAAAACCCTCTATAAGATTGCTCCGATGTCATTTTATTGTAAAAAGACCAGAAAAAAAGTTCAAAGAAAGAAAATTTGTTCAAAAATTTTCAGCTATTTTTTTATAACTTTTTTATTTTCCATTTTAAGATATAAAGTAATAGAATCAAAGTTGTAGACAAATTTATTTTATTTAATACAAATGTTGCTTTATATTTTTTTGTAGGGTTGCTAGTTTACGAGATATAGCGCGAAAACTCTTTGCACTCGTTTTTCCAAAATGGCAGCCGTGAGACAAGGTCGGTGACCCCACAAAATTGAACTTAAGCTTATACTTATGCCCCCTGCACATTAAAAAAATATAAAATTGCTGCCTCTGAAAAACGCACGCTAAGGCCTAAAAAATGTAAAATTTCAATGGATTATTATGATGGTAAACGCATTATTTGGGAACGAACGCATCGAATTTTACCGCGCTATCGCCACCTTTCATTTGATGTCACATTTCGTGTGACACTGACACTTGCGCGCGCTTTGTTTCGACTAACGTCCAGCTCATGGAGGTTAGAGACCAGGAGAACCATCGCTTCATACTAAAGCATTACCCGCCTGTCAATGTGTAGAATTTATAACGTGCTGTCGTCGGTAAGTAGTATCTGTGAAGTTAGCTATTTATGAGTACTGTCACTATTGTGACAACGTGAAGCTAGGCATTGAGACAACATAGCGATCGCAGCGCCTCCTTGGTTTGACAATATTTCTGAGACACTACATTCTAGGGCCTTGGTTCTCCTGGTCTCTAATCTCCATGGTCCAGCTAGATCTAACTTCAATCGAAACAACAAAACTTACGTCAAAGTTCAATCAACTGTTATTCATGATAAACGTATTTGCAAAAAAATAACGGGTGCGTAAGGAAATATACGTTCTAAGGTCGACTTGAGTTAATTTAAATGAATATTTTTTGACGTAGTCTGTATACTTACAATCGTGTAAATTAATACGCGTGAATTGAATTCTGGCAATATTTTATAAATCGGTGAATTCTTGAAAACCGATGTACACGGCCAAACAATAAGAAGTGGTCGGCAATAAAGAGAAGAGGTTTTTTACTTTTTTTAATTAAATAAAGTGACAAATGTAAAAACCTAATAACGAGTGTACCTCCTCTTGCCAAATCACAGCTTGTATTCTTCTGGGCATGCTTTCCACGATGTTTTAATAACATTTTGAGAAATATGTACTCACACTTCTGCAATGACTCTTTTTAGCTCCCTGATGTTTTGTGGAAAAGGTTGCACTGATCTTACTCGTCTCTTTAGAACATCCCAAACATGCTCAATTGGATTGAGGTCAGGATGTCGAGCTGGCCAATCTAAACGACGGATGCCAACTTCTTGTATGTACGCTTCCACGTCGCCAGAACGGCGCGGGCGAGCATTGTCATCAATTAAAATGGAATCTTCCCCAAGTGCAGTCACTGCGGGTTGTGCAATGTGCATATGGAATCAGGACTTCCATTATGTACCGGTGTGCATTTATTGTTCCATTTCTATGAAAACTAACTCCGTACGCTCCGTCAAACTCATTGCAGCCCAAAACATAACGGAGCCTCCACCATGAGGAGTGATTTCTTCGAAACACACTTCCGCATTGCATTCCCATGATCTTCGCAGCACTCACCGGCGTCGGTCTTCTCCACACTAAGAGATTCTAGTTTCATCAGTAAGCAATACTTTATTCCAGTCCTCCAGAGTCCATAAAACACAGTTTCGAACAAACTGAAGTCGAGCAACACAGTTCTCACGAAGTATTTTAGGGTCCCGAGCCGGGCGGTAACTCCTAATGGTACTTACGTACTAACGCCACCGCAGCTATAAATATGGCGGCGATTTTAAGTGCCATCACTCTACATCTAAAATTTAATTTTTAGCGGCATTTTTTAGGTTTGTTTTTGAATAAAGTGTTTAAGTTTTATTTAATAGTGTTTTATTTTATGATAGTTTTCAACTATGGCACTCGGGCCGCTGCCGCGGCACGCTCGCTGTGCTCGCTCGGCTCGTGCGATTATGTGGTCATATATCTAACCTAACCTAACCAACCTAGAAAGATTTTTAAAATTAACCATAAGAACCTATTCTATCCAAACTTAAAGAAAATAGTTATTTATGATATAAGCACATTCACACAAATCTATATAATAGAAAAACGAAAGTGCGGTGGCGTTAGTACGTAAGTACCCTCCTAATATAGGCAGCCAAAAGTCTCCTCCTAACCGTCCACAAGCTAACTTCTACTCCTCTTACGATTCCGCATCGCCTGACTCACCAAAAAGCGGTCATCTCTTGGTTCTTTGCATCGTTTTCTTCACGAACTGGGTCTTCTTTTGACCAAACCGGTCTCTTGATACCAAGTCAACCAAGTCCTCTGGACAGTTGAACGACTCACATTTAGCCACTGAGATACGTAAGTTTGCGAACAACCTTCTTCAAGTAGGACTATAATTTTACCGGCTCTTGTCGCTTTATCACTCCTATCAAAAGTGGTATTTAATGTAAAAAGAAATATTTAATTGTTTAATTTGCAGAAAATATCCAAAAAATTTAAAATTTTAGTAATCAGAAAAAAAAATTCGTTTCAGCATTCGTAATTGTAAAGCAATTTTACAATAATCCACGATAATCAATATTTTTCTTGTGTTAATTTCAAAAGTTAAATTTAGAACGCGAAGAATCATGCCAGGATGCTTCAAATAACATGCCAATACATCGTTAACAACAAACAATAAAACCTCTTACAAATTAATAAAACCTCTTTCTTGTTCTTCTTCATTGATGTAGAGAAAAAAATCTAAAGTATCCATTTTTTTTGCAAAAGAGTTTATATTATAAAAATTAAATTATAACTTTTTGTGACTTGACCACGACTATGTGACCCCCCCCTGGTACCAAAGCTGGATCCGCCCTTGTAAGGATAACATACTATATCCATTTTAATACTTAAAAAATGGGCAATTATAAAGCGGTAATTGGAAAGCTATTTATACAAATACAGTATTAATTCTTATCATTTTAAATAAATTAGTGACTTTAAGCATTTCATGCACATTATTTTACTCTTTTACACTATATAATTTTAACGAATATCTTAATAATCGCAAAAAAATAAAGGACGCGCAAATAAAATCTAAGCGCGTCTGTGAAGACTGTTTTCTTTCTGGGTGGTTTCGCTCAAATCTAGGGACGAGCCCGGGCGAGGCGAGGGCGTGTTGCAAGCTATATATATATATATATATATATATATATATATATATATATATATATATATATATATATATATCGAGGATAAAAAGATGATTGATTTCTGGCATCAATAATGAATATATGATAATATATTATTATTTTAGGTTAGTAATTGAAATAAAACTATTATCAGCTAAGAAGCTTCGAGACCATTTACGATGGTCGGGACCGTTACTCAACTACGCTTCTGACCTCCTGCACGTTTTGTCATCTTTATAGTAATCATTAGTGGTGATTGTTTCTAGCATTGCGTACAGAAAAAGAATACTTAAATAGATTTCGAAAATAAAATGAATAATAGGGACTTTTCAGATATATTTTTAAAGATGAATAAAGCCACAATCACTCGCAGACAGTCTTTGAATCTTCTACATATTGTATTAATCTATACATGTAAAATTCTAACTTGAATATTTTATAATATTTATATTGAATATTTTGTGAAAAATCTAATTACAGTAGTCGTTATTAACAATACAGCGACCGAATCTGTAGTTCCTAGAATTTTAGTCTGTCTACTTGTCTGTGACCGCATCACAAAAGATTTTAATGAAATTTTGTATGGTGACAGCTGCTCCAGGTCATTATATAGGATACTTTAAAATATCTTATTTATATACTAACCGTTAAAACATATGTAGGGACGAGCCCGAGCGGAGAAATATCAAGAAATAAAACGCAACAAAAAATTATAGAGTACGGTTAAGAGAATTTATAATAGAATATATATTTATAAGTCTTCATAAGCATGAACAAATTTTGGCCCATCAGCAAACACTGTAATAGCGGAAATAATCACGACGATTGCAAATGCACGACGTACTCGTATGTACCTTCACTTGTAGAGTTCAACAATTAACGCTGCCTTTCTAACAGTTCGGGCTCATTTTACGCAAAACCTTTGGAGGGCTTAAATTCATTCGAGTTATACAATAGGTCACACTGTATAACTAAGTGGGTCAGAGGAACTTGTAAAGTGATAGCAGCAGCTTCATCGTAGCCTTTGTTAGTCGATAGAAAGGTAGAGTCAGTATCTCACCACTTTAAGGACTTTTAACTGCCTCGTTGGTGTGTGTAGTGGCTAGCATGTACGGTCACATATCGGCAGGTCCTGGGTTCGAGTCCCGGGTCGGGCCAAGTTTAGTTATTGAATCTTTCTGTTTCGTAAGCCTCAATAACAGCCCGGAGTTATGAAGTTGGCGGTGTTTCACCCCCGTGCCTCGGAGAGAACGTAAGGTCCTGCGCCTTAACTCTCACTGGTTGTGTCGAGCAGTCGTCGCACCGGAATATGAGAGTGATAAGGAATAGAGATTGCACTTGTGTCTGTGCGTACACTCGTGCACTATAATATGTCCCGCGCCGTTGGCTAGTCTCAATGAGATTGACCGCCGTGGCCGGAATCGGTCAGGAGGACATCACTTTAACTTGACTTGGACTTGCTTCCTTGTTTCTATTTTTTTTCCTGGTAAAAAAGTAAGGTATTACAATATATTGACTGGCACAGACTACAGATTTTTCTTGTATGTTGTTTCGGTTGAGTCGAAATATTATATAAAATTTCTATTATAGATACTAACTTACTAAAACTTTCAATGTAAATAAGTATGACTTAGAATGGTGCAAAAATTCATGTTATTCGTCATCGAAGATTTTCATATCAACTAGGACAATTTTAACAAAATATTTATGATATCAGGTTTTTCTTTTTACAATACTAATTACTAGTTCGAGTTTTACATTCATAAATTTCGTATATATATGTATATATATACACGTTACTTTATGACAAATACTTACCTACTAAATAAATCATACAAATATTTAAGTTTAATACTGGTATAGAAAAATAAACTTAAATATTTGTATGAGATAAATGAAAAAAATTTGCAAACCGGTTTCATAATACTTGTTTTACCTATTTGAATATCATTAAACTCTTCGATATACGAAAGTATCGTGTTCGTCTGAGACTTAATTTGTTTTGTTTCCGGTTATGTTTTAAATATTCATGTATCTACGAGTATGTAGAGCAGAGGTTTAGTCAGTCTGTCGTTTTGATTGTGAATCAAATAATTTTGAATGAGAAAATGCAAATCTTGTATTTTATATATTTTATTTTCAAAATAGCTTTTATAATATTTGGATCAAATTTGCTAAATTAATATTATTAGGCTTTTGGTTTTTAAGTTTTCGTATCTAAATTGGGAGTTTTCTTTGCAAAAATCGCTTCGTTTCTGAAAGACGCGATGTAAAATGACGTCGAACGAAGCTCGATCACGTCCTTACTGACTTAATCATCAAGGAATATCATTGATAAAATTACTAAATATATATCCATTTCCAATATTACATTCTAATGATTCACAGCTTCATTGATTAAAGTTCATTTAAAGTTACATTATCAGCATCAACTCATTTAGCTTAAAATATTTAAGGTAGTCTTGCTTTAACTTGGATTAAATTAATTCTTATAATAATAATTAGTACTCCACTCTTCGAGTCAATTATTATTTAAAGGACTACTTGAGTGAATGATGTCACCAAGGCTTAACTGACATTATCTCTAAAGCATATCTCGTTAAATTACATGTAACTAGGAATCGATGCACCAGTTTTGGCAAGATCCACTTCAGAACCGCGGTAATTGGACTTAATCCTTAATCGAAGGAGAGCCACTAACACAGCGACACTATAAATAAACATCTTCAAACTCTACAAATACAGACTTTAATGGGTATACAGTATGTAGAGCAATCATAATCTAGTATGTGAAGTAAGGTAGTATGTTAAGTAATACTAGAAGCTTCTTTCGCTTTTCATAGGTATGTAAGCAATCAATCGTGTGAAAGTATAAAATCCTATTTAAATAAATGTAAATACTTTTACTATTATATAATTATTAGCATATGTAAGTCTAAAAAAACTAGACGATTTTTACCAATAAAGTGGAATATTTTTTTAATTTTCCTTTTCAGCCATTTCATAGATTTTTTTATAAAGTTATGAAAAAATATGTACAAACTTGTGGGATGAGTACATTTAATAGCCCCATATCGTTCAAGTTGCGCAGGAGAGCGGGGAGGGCAGTGAAAGTGTATGGGGGGGCGCTATATGAAGAAGCTGAGTGCGCGCGCGCCACACTCTGCCAGCTTACAGGTGAGCTTACACCATATAGTCCTTGCTGTTTATTTAATATAGTATCGAGATTTATTTTGTGTTTAAGTGCGTGTTTTCAGGGTTTCAGTAAGTCCTAAAATTTTAAGTCCTAATGTTTTACGTGAACTCTTAAATTAATAGAAACGTACGTAAAGTATGATCTATTTATTTGATAACAATTTTCTCTTTTTTATGATCGATGTAAATAGTTTTTTTTATTTTGAATCAAATATCAGTAAAGTTAAAAAAAATATAGTATTATGAGTTTGATGATTTGTAAAAGTTAGTGTGAATTATCCACTTTATTTTTTTGTATTCCGTGGTTATCATCAAGACCATTGTTTTTATATTTGGCCTATTACACGAAAAATATGTTTTTTAATATAAGTTTAATATACTAGCTGTAGCTAGACATTTTCTAAGATAAGAGTGTCAAAGTGATATATATATATGTAAGTGCGAACGGTACTTTCCCGCGTGTGATACACATCTCAGGCTATTATGTAACAAAGGGAAGTGATTTTTAAAATCATCAAAAGTGTAGCCCTTTACAATTTACGCAAATAATTTTGTGAACAAGTTTTTAGTGTATATTAATGGCATGTAGAGTTAGGAACAAGCAATTTTTATTAATATAGTGATATTGAAATTTTATTTAAGTATTGATGTATACCTATCTACTTTATTTTAAAACCTTTAAATATTACAAAATAAAGAGAAATTCTATTTTTAAAAGGGATCAATTTGTGACTCAAAATATTCTTCAGTTAGTCATATACTCGTAATCTCTACATTTGCGGATTAAATTGAGTTCACTTAAAAAATTCTATATTGTTATATAATCCGCGATGATTTGGTTATATGCTTATGAAGACCTACAAAATGCATACATAATTAATTTGTATCAAAAAATCAAAATTTTCTTCGAGTTTCTGTATAAAAATGTATTTTAAAAACTTAAACAGATAGAAGGAAAACGATTTTAGAAAAGCCTTAGTATTTTTACCGAAATGTAATAGCTAATGTAACTCAAAACATTCCAGTTATTACAAATCATTATTTAGTTTCAACGTTTAGAAACCTCGGTACATCCGCCTCGACTTCCTAAATCTCTCCCAATACATATTGATGAACGCAATTGGACATTTCGAATTCGGCAGTCGCGCCAGGATCGTGACTTGGTACTTTCTACTTGCACTCGGCCACAGCGTACAGTATAGTTGTCTCTTACGTAACAAGCTCTGATTGTATCATCTTCTAAATTGATGTTACAAAACCACATCAACATTTAAATAACGTTACATTATTAATGTTTTGGAAAGGGAGTGTGGCAATGGTGTACTCGTAATACAATAAAATATAATATTTATGGTCCGTACGTATAAAAGATTGAGCAGATAACTAACATTTTCTACTAAAGTTTCTAAGTTAATAGGATATTACCTAAGAAGGTAGAACGTCACAAGCTTTTAATTCGGTCAGATAATACATTAGAAACAAAATTATCTTTTCTATACTTGTTATTGGATATACAAAAAGTTCTATCATATCATAGAAAAATCATTGCCCGCAATTAATATATGTTTCAATGTTGTTGCTTATATAATAAATTGAATATAAATATGAATTTATCAGGTAATCGTGCAAAAAGATATAACAATGAAGTTCGTGGTGTGCCTGATGTTGGTGGCGGCGGTGGCGGCGGCGCCGCAGCGCGAGGGCGCGGCCTACAGCAAAGAGGCCATCAAGCAGGCCCAGAGCACCTTCCTCATCCCCAAGGATGCTGTCATCCAGAAGGTGAGTCTTAAATACGTAATTTTTTATAATATACTAGCGACCCACTCTCGCTTCGCTCGGGTTCGTCCTTAGATTTAGCGCGAGTGAAGCCGCGGGTTCCGCTTGTAGAATACTAAAACCTTCCTCGAGAACCACTCTATCCAAACAGCATGAAAATCGGTGTAGTAGTTTTTGAGTTTATCAAGAACAGACAGATAGACAAACGCGGCGGAGGACTGTAAAAATATGATAGGATAAAAATATAGAGTTAAAAAGAAAAAAAATCTAGCTCTAACCTTTGTCTAAGAAAATAAAATATTAGCTGACGTGTCCAATGTCCCAACATATTTTTTTTCTTTTTTATTATATACATAATATTACGTAGATGAAATAAAAATCATGTTTATCTAACATGTATGTGAAAGTTGTCGTTTAGAAAACAGTTGTACTATCGAAAAACAACTAAATAAAATATGTATAATATTGATATGCGAGATATTTCAATACAATAAATGTAACTTTAATGATGGCATGCGTTTTACCCGCGTCGTTACTCCCGTAATACTGAGGGGCGGCGTTCAAGTAGGTATAATCAATGTCCGCCCAGGATATAATCTATTTCTGTGAAAAGGTCTTCAAAGTTACTTTCACATTTATAGCACTAGAATAGATATTGAAACCTTAAAACGCTCTTCCTCCTGAAGAGCTGGAGCTGGAGAAAACGGAACCTTTTTCTAATATTACATTTTTCAACAGGTACAAGAAGGAGTAGAACTCGCAGCTTACGAATCCATCCCCGGCAACCAAAGGATCAACCTGTTCGAGATCCTCGGTGACCAGCTGCCTTCTGAGGTTATTAACAACCTTCAGTCCCAAATAGACCGCGTCGGCCAACAATAAGCACTAGTTTTAGAAAGTTATATAGGAAACCAGTAAATATAGCAACAATGAAGATTATATCAGCAAAAATGTATTGCAGCTTCCTCAAAGAAGATTTGCGAATCAAGGAGGGTATTACTGGTCATTGTAAGGGCCCGGGGTCCACCTGTTGATTAATATTTAATTTATTGGAGTCGCAAGTACAAGAAGTGTGTGATATTATAACATCTTTTTATATATTTGTAAATAAATTTGATTTTTTTATTAAATGGTCTCTTCGTCCAAACTGTCGTGTTAATTATTTCCGTTTAATTCATTGCTTACTTTTTCTAGTTAATGCGTGACTTTCTTAACGCTAGTACTACTACAGATTGATTTTATCGAAAAAATCCTTTATTATGAATTAAAATCTATTGAGTCGTGAAAATCTAGACAAGCTAGAAATATCTATTATACCCAATATTAGAAAATATTCAACCAAATAGATGTGACTTTACTCTTTATTATTTATCCATGAATCTTCTTGAAGCAAACACTTAATGTAATAAATATAATATCTAAAATGTAAAATAATGGATGATTGAAATAAAAACAAAAACTAAACTAAACTTTCTTAACTTTCTTTCTTTTTTTCTTCTTTGTTCTTGTTAAGTTTAAGTCTTGTAATTTTCTCTATGTATTTTCATGTAGTAAAATATAAATATACCAAGCTTTCTTAAAAAATACAATTAATACAAAAGCCTTGCTGAAGCTTCCGTCAAGTGATGAACACCTATTAAAAAAAAACTATAAACTTATCTTCACTGAATAAAATCTCTTATCGTTTAACTGCTGAGCACGGACCTGAGACGGACGGAGATGTGTTGGCCGACTTCTAATTAACAATGCAGGTTTCCTCATTAACTCTTCTTTCACTGTAAAAGCATGTGATAATTATCAATCATAAACGCCTAAATCGGGATTCGAACAAGTGATCTCTTGTTCCTTAATACAGCGCAATACGCTTTTCAATATTGAGAGGTCTTTAAAAATAAATGAATTGTGCAACAAAAGTACGAGTATGTGGCGGAGGCCGTGAACACTTCGCCGTGTACTTTATCAGTTGAAATAATACAATCATTTGCATAGTGCCAACGATCTTACGCAAGAACAGTTTAATACGAAAGTCATGCACACAGTCAGGATTCAATGTTGTAATGAATTTTATGAAATATAAGTGCATATAATAATAATGGCCTCCAGATCTTTTTCGGTCACAGTAGACCATTTCACTGAGGCTAGTCATGTGCGCAGGAAACATTATAGTTCATAGTAGCGAGTTCCGCGGCTCCGCCCGCGTTGGTAGAAGGATAAAAATTTTGGGTTATTAGTAAAGCGTAATCGTAGCCTACGACCTATTCTCATAACTACTGAATATACATTAAAAAGCATAAAAATTAGTCAAACACTGTGACACGAGATTTTTATATATTAGAGATAATGTCTGCGAAGACGCAATTAATTCTGTCAAATCGATTCAATCCTCATATACATCGCACTTCTTTCCATGCACAGTGTCACGTTACGCCATCAACTTAGCAAATTGTTGTTCTCCTAAAAAATCCTTCTTGATCCTACACAAGCAAAAGTAATACCTCCAGAACTATGCAAGCCATGTATCAACGAAGCAGGTGCATATTAACGATTTAACGATGTAGGTATATCTATTTCGACAAATTCACTTGTACAATTTTGGGTTAATTCAGTCTTATTAGCACTATTTCATCAATTATTATCAAAGTGATTTTTTTACTATCAACTGCGGCGAAGTCCAAAGCGTAGTTTGTGTGTGACCTGTATGAATGTATGAATGTTTGAAACATGAATACATGTAGCAGAACTCTCAGTAAAGATAAACCATGTTTGTATCCCACTACATGATACTTTGGTCACTTGTTCTTATCTTTTAGTTCATTTTTACACAGTTGGTTTTTATTTGTAAATGTTTTCTTTACCCTCCACACAAAAAAGAGGGATGTTATAAGTTTAACGTGTCTGTATGTTTATGTCAGACAGACATAACTGTCTATGCACTATGGCAGCACAGTGCTTTGACTAAGTTTTTTAGAATCATGATCATCATCAGCCTTTTTAAACGTCCCACTGCGGGGGGTGGGCCTCCCTCAGTACGAGGGGAATCAGGCCTTAGTCCACCGCTCTGGCCTAATGCGTGTTAGCGGACTTCACATGTCTTTCGAAAACTTGCTAGGTTTTTCTCGGACATGCAGGTTTCTTCACGATTTTTTCCTTCAACATAAGAATACTATGAA
Source organism: Boloria euphrosyne (assembly GCA_951802675.2). NCBI lineage: Eukaryota > Metazoa > Arthropoda > Insecta > Lepidoptera > Nymphalidae > Boloria > Boloria euphrosyne. The sequence goes on from OX637874.1 coordinate 15,334,041, forward strand.
GAAATTACGGTCAGCCGTTATTAGGCTATAAGCTCCTTTCTCAAAATCAATACACGCATACCATCTCTTCGATTGCCTTGCAACGGTATGGTAATCTTAACCTGATGATGTAGGGGTCACCTGGAATCTGCAAGACACTCAACTCCTTACTAAAATACTGTCGTGTTTAGGCTCATTGAAGTGGCCTCAGTGAATAGGTTATTGCGTTGAAGGTTTTTTATTTTAATAAATTATATTTACGAGAAGTTATTGATCAACAATAAATGATTTTGGCTAAATAAATACTAGGCTGATCGGCCTGATTTTAATGAAATGAAATGTAATTTAATAGTACATCATATCCCCCTAATATTTAAAATCCCTAAGACATTGAAGTTTAGTTTCTTAGTAATTTAGTCTCGAAATTTACTAAAAACTAAGGCGATGAATTCGAGTGGTTTTAGTGAAACAAAGCGATGAAAGATCGTTGGATGAATACGTTGTTATTCATAGAAAAACTTACAATATTGGAGATTCATTAAATAGCAGCCTTGACCTGCGATCGCTCGGCCTTGGCTTTATATACTACTTATAAATAACTTAATTGAATTCTACATTTTATTTTGCAAGTTTGTGTATTCTAAAACTAGCTTTAAACGTGATTTCGCTTTTTATATAGTTCGAAACTAATATTCTGTGTACTACGTATGTTGATGAAATCAAAAGTATTAATTGATAGTAAGTATTAATTAAATTGAATTAAATACACACTAATTAAATTCAAATAAATAATAAATTTGCTAATGTTTTAAGTTATAATTTAAAATATATTTATATAATTATCCTTTTGATATTTCGTTATTTTAAAGTTTTCTCAATTCCACAGTACAAAAAACTCCGAAAAGAGTTTAAAATGTCAAGCATTCGCGTAAATCCACGAAAGTAGATAGTATGCAAGTAAATTAAAAAAAACCTTGAAGATATAAAAAAAATATAATGAAAAATATTTAGGCTTTAACATCGTTCTTAAAATAAGAAAAATTACGTACTGACATAAATTTCGTAATAAATATTACTAAACTTAAATACTGAACTGTTTTATTACAAGTTTTATATTTTTTTACAAGATACGGGTTTTTAGATCATAACTTGTATTTTAAAATATTGGAATAATCAGTGAGTGATTTTATCGAGGTTTTATCCACGAGTGTCTTATTTCATAGTAAAAAAGCAGATTGAACTTTAATGTCTATGCGTTTCCATACAAACCTGGGTTCGAATTCACTGGTTGTGGGCTAAATAGTATTACAAAATTAGACAAGTGTAAGCTTGACTCGCATTCCGAGGATTCCGTAGCATTTTTATTTCTCATTGTATACCTTCTAAGTACATTTTCTTTACTTCATGTCAATATACGATATTCATTTTTACGGCTCTTTCATATTTGGTGGCTAATGTAAAATTCATAACGTAGTAATTATATTGAAAGCAGTAATTTCTTTTATCCACTGGACACTTACCGAAAAGAACTCTACCATATCTTACTTTACGAATACTTCTCGTTAAAAATATTTTTATATTTGTTATCTCTCTCTCTCTCTTTCACAGTTTTGGATCGAATAAATCATAAAGTGAGGGGAAACAATACTTACGATTTCTAGAAGCTCATAAACACTTCACTGTAAAAATATAATTATATAATAATTAGGTCTATAAATATTATCATTTCCGTATTTATTATACTACAGTCATAACTCCAACTTCGCCAACTAAAATGACTGTGACAGACGGACATGACGGAATCGCAAGGTTTATATGCAGTTTTATACGGTATCCTAAAAAGCTGTGTAAGCTTACCCAGCATCTAAGTTTACATTAGAGCCATCCCACATGCAAGTGAAGTAAGACTTAAGCGGGCTGTAAATCTAGTAATCCTCTTAACTGAACGTTATCAGTAATATTTGATGGCATCGCGTGTCTCGATTACGCGAGCAGTTGCGCCATACAAGGGCGCCAGAATAATAATAAATTTATAACGACGACTATGGAGAAAGTATGTGTTACATTACCGAATCCCATGTAAACGGAAGTACCATAATTTTGTTACTTCACTTTTTCATAAAATCTTCAGTTATTGTTTTAGAACTGAAATTACAAATAGCCCAAGTTATCATTAGATACTCATCCTCGATCCGCTTGGGTTTGTCCCTAAGTTCACTTTGCTACCAAAATCTGTTCATTTGTTTTCTCGTGATACGGTCACAGACAGACAGACGAAAATCCGACAAACATAGATTCTGCCCTGTGTCGATGATAATGTCCATTTCAATAAAATTTTTCAAAAAAAAATAATATACACTTTCGACTCGGTTAATATTTTACTACCTTTGTAAATATACAGTCGAACTGCTCAAATACACACGTAACATGTCTTAAAAATTAACGTGATCGTAATCTCAAGGTTATTTCATTGTAATTAATGTAGTATAGGCCGTGGTAGCCCAGTGGTAACGCGCACGCTTGTATAACCGAGTGATGCGGGTTCAAATCCGGGTCTCGCACCTCTGATACTTGCACGTGCGAATCATTTCCATCATGATTACCACTTGTCTTACGTTGAAGGAAAACGTCGTGAGGAAACCTGCATGTCTGAGAAAACCTAGCAAGTTTTCGTAAGACATGTGAAGTCCGCCAACACGCACTAGGCCAGCGCGGTGGACTATGGCCTGATCCCCCTCGTACTGAGGGAGGCCCGTGCCCAGCAGTGGGACGTTAAAAATGGGCTGATGACAATGTAGTATAATTGTAATTTTATTTGACTTATAAAAGTCTCAAATAAAAATGAGATATATTCCTGCAGTAAGAATATCCAAAACCAGCCTAAAAACCGGCTATCGTCATACTTAGATTCATCAAAATCTGTCCATAGGCTTTCTTACGAGAAACGCGCACGCATCACGATGCGTTCACAGACAGACAAAAATTCTAAAAACTATAAAAATTCTATAGCGATAATTTTTATTAGTCAAATAAAAAAAATATTCCGCTAAGTTTTTTAACAGTTGTTCTCAGAATTTCGCCCTTTTCCGAAGTGTACTAAAAATAATAAAAATAAAAAAATAATTAAATAAAAAATTGCATTCTACTAATTTTTGAGTGCTTTTTAAAATGAAAGTCAACTATTAGTAATCTTTAAAACACGAAATTTATTTGTATTATTTTCGATTGCTTGTATTTTATCCTCGTACTTATAATATTGATAGCACACACATAATAGTCAGCGAAATTTTATCTAAACTAGTTTATCAGAAAACGAGCTTAGAGCATTTGTTACGTAAGCTCAGGTCATAAAGCTTTTGCTCGTGACTCTACAAATTCGACTCCGTCCTGAAACTTGAAATAATCATAAAAGTAAGTTTATTAATATTTAACTTAAATAAAGTAAATTTACTGATGCAAGTTCATTTTAGATAATTAGAAAAACTACATAATATAACATATCACATTTAGTATTGATTAATACTTAATAAGCATAAATTCTTGGCATGGAATTACTATAATTGGGTTATACCAGTGAATACACTACTCTAAACATTTTTTTATCATGTATATTGCATTCAGCTTTCGACCTTCTTGAAACATTAAATATAAAATATAAATATATGGAAGTTTTTGCAATATTTATTATGCTAACGCAGTTTTTATATGACAGAATCCGAATGAATGTAATGGGTGTAATGAAAGTTGTGTATTACAGTGTCTCGACATTTTAGTGATAGTCATGTATCACTACCACGTTAATTGAAATAACGTTTGTATTCGTATATAACAAATATTTATCATTTAATTTTTAATAGTGATATATGTTATACACATTATGTTATATAGGCTTCAATAGCACTGAAGTTCTGACAAAGATTTACCAAAAATACTACATCCAAATTAAGTACCAACTCCTATTCGAAAACGGTTAGTATAGAGCAGATGTAGAAATTTAAATTACACACTCGTACCATAGTTTCAAAAATAAATATGATTTTTTTAATTTGTTTTGTTGTTGCTTCAATAGGCGCGTGTTAAGAAACTCATAACTCATAATTTGCCTTTATTTATCGATGAAAGAAAAGATATAAAACCCAAACCATTTTAATTGTATTCCCTCGTTACAAAATAACCTATCCTTAATTTATTTTGCTGCAGCTAAGAAGTTTCATTAATTTAGGACCACTAGAAGAGATAAAAATGAGAACTGTATGCCTGCCTCCCTGTAGCCTGTTATTAAAAAGGTACTTAAAAAGGTACTATTAAAATTGAAGAAAAAGCTATTCCAGTCTAGACTGGGACGTAAAAGCTTAATGTAATTTTATATTAGAAGATTAGACATCCAGGAGTTTAGAAATAATTTATTTTAAAACAGCGCCATCTATCGAGGATGTTGAGAGTTGTATCACGTATTAACTAGGATTCAACGTAATTTTCAACATGTTCAATAGATGTCACTATCTGAATGTAGAGCTTTATAAAGTAATTGTGTAAAGATTTTTTTCGTTTAAATTAAAAGACCTCTATTATTCCCTAATTGATTTAGGTGATTGGTAATAATTTTTATATAAGTAAACAAAATTGTGTGTAAAATAGCTTTTCCCACAAGTTCACTTTATTTCTTAATGCCTTTAAAGCGTACCAATCGTGCAGAGTATCAATCGCCAAAGTCGCGAAGAATGGAGAAAAATTCGCAAGTTTTTTAACATTTGCTTTGAAATATGTATTTAAATATTCCAAATAGAGAAAATTCTTTCACTAACTATTTGGATTATAACTAGTCACCAGATTGTGTCCTTTGAACGCCTTCAAAAATCAGAATATTTTATTGAACAATGCATAACAAGTTCTTACTGAACGTGTTGAGTACCAATTTTACTAGGTACCTGAATACATGCTCTACTACCATTGGTTTTAAAATTTTAATTATTCATAGAGGATGTTTTCAAGTAATTTGCTTACGAATCTGCGGCATTGAGTGTTCTAATAAAATGAATACATTGTCTTCACTTCATTATTAATAACAATATGATCTCACTTATTTGTCTGCAAATTGTTACTTATAAGACTAGCGATACCCGCGGCTCCGCTCGCGTTCTATAGAAGTATGTGCCTTTTTTTCTCAGAAATAAATTATTATCGAGCACTGAAAAGTATCTTATATATTGTCCCGGGTAACTGGCTATCATCATACCAAATTTAATTTAAATCCGTCCATTGATTTTGTCCTGATGCGGTCACAGACAGACAGACAGACAAAAATTCTAAAAATAATAGATTCAGCCTCTGTATCTATAATAATGTCTTGTTCAGTTAGATTTTCCAAAAAATATTTCATGTGCAGATTTGATTCAGTTACAATTTTACTATATGTATAGATATGCTTTGTTGCTTAACCCATTCAGTGCCAGTGACCCACGGCGCCGGTTCACGTATGTCGCTATTGCGGTGCCGAGAGCCCGCGTGGTGGGCTCTTTATAAATGTAGCTCATTCTTTGTAAATACGTTATTATACGATTACAAAATAAAGTGAACTATTTATTTTAACAAGTTCTTTTTAGTATATCCATTGGTTTCAAGATTCAGAATTTTATTTTTTAGTAAAATTAAACATACGTCGTAGATCGTGTTTCAGACGTGAAAAACCGCTGTTTATAATAATTATTATAAATATCGATTTCATTTCTTGTTACTAAGATCAGGAAAAACAAAGAAACTGTAATTTCTATATTATACACATTTTTTATTCAATAGTATCGAGTCGTGGTGATCAATTGTATTTTGCTGAAAATTTAGATAAAAACGAACATAGCCAACACTACACGCACACATAGATAGAAATGAATATGGCCGCTACTCTGTCTGTCACGGCTGTCATACCATAGCTTGCTACAGAGTGTTCTAAATTTACGCAGTAGTTTGATATTAAATAAATAAAATAAATATATCATAACTAAAAATTATGACTAACTGAGCCGCGGCTTAATTCTCGCTAAAACTAAGAAAAATGCTTTAGCTTTATTTTAATAAAATATTTGTTTTCGTGATACATAATTTGTAAATTACAAAAATAAATTCGCTTCCTAAAGAATTATGAAAATCGTTTTAGTGAAATTTACAACTAAAAATATGCGGTATCTAAAAATATATTTCGGAAAATAATTTGATTAGATAATTAAAGAAGTTTAAGATACATCATTAGTAGCAATCCACTGATTTAATTTTTTACAAATGTGTACGGTTTCTAGCCGCAAATAATGTTTACGACTAAGAATCATGTTCGGCTAAAACTCTGCTAATATAGGCTGTTAGCCAGCATACAAGCTAAAATTATGTTATTTTGAAACTACAATGTTATGTACACCTGATACTTAGTCTCCTTTCTTTCCCTTTCTTTTAATTACTTTTAAGTGCCATTTTTACTTTGTAAAGCAGTTTGCCCGTGACTGCATACGCGCGGTCTTAGACAGTTGCTTAAATTTATCATTTATGTTATTCATCGATTTACTTAGACTACACAAAAAGTCGCGAATAGGAAATATTAAAATTTAATTAAGTACTTCTTTGTATACTCGTATATCTCGTCTCTCTGATCTCTCTGATCGTCTGATCCTGAGTTCTGCTAGAGGTCAATGTAAGAAATAATCTTTTTTTAAGTCTATACCTGCTTCTTTGAACAACTGACCTCAAAATTTGTAAATCGTCATTGTAAAGCAAATTTTAAGGAGGATATTCCATCAACATTTTTAATGATATGTATTATAACGTGTTTACCTTGGGAACAAGATAATCTGCCGAGGTAAAAATTAGCCTAGGTAACTGCCAATCTTTTGTCCCGTTTTAACGTGAAAGAAAAACATACCAATACGTTTTAACATAATATAAAATATAGGTACGGATTCAAAGTATCTACATAATTGCGAGGTATTTTTATTATTTTACTGTCTTACCTTTTGTTCACTATACTTATTGACAATATACCTATAAGTATACAGTAGTACAGTATACCTTAAAACTTAGTTTGCTAAAAATATTTAGAAAAAAAACAAATACTCACGTTACCTAAATATAGGTTCTTCAATAAAATGAAACATACTGTGTATAATTAAAGATGACAATCAATGACAGTAATATAGTAGGAGAGCTAGCGTTTCCCAAAAATAAAATACTGTAATAATAATATTATTATATTATGTAACTTCATTCTTCATACACTTATAGAGATCATTCGAATAATAAGTTTGCATAATAAATTTGTTTTATAAAATAAAATTGCTTTATATATAACCCAGTTTATGTTGAATTTCAGTAATCCTTAATCATATCTTATCAATTTAATTTATCCTTTCTTTCTAACGTTAAAACCCGTAGAAGTCTGTTGCGCTCGCTCTCAAGCGTGATGTCCAATATATCCTCGTCTGGCAGACTCGTGCAAGTACTAGATATATATTCAGACTGCTTGCATATACTTTAAAAAAAAATGAAAGAACATCAAAACGTTAGCCTTGTGGGAGCATTACTATTGCTAACAACAATCCCGAGGTCAACTTTACTAGTCTGGTGGTACCTACATATTTGCACCCTAAAAATAGGTTGTCTTTTTTTAACATTTCAACATATGAAAATTACTACATATTAATTTTCAACATATGAAAATTACTACATAATTATAGCCTTGTGGGAGTAGATTAAAAATTCTTTATTTTTTGAACCAGAACGATAACGCTCCTCAATTTACCGATAATCTACTTCTTCTTCTTATCCTTACCCCACGCTATGTGGGTTAGGACCAGTAGGTATGATTAATTACTTACTTACAGCATTACTTCATTTTAATGAGAATAAACTTTTAGTCTTGAGTCAAGTAAACTAGGTGATATTGTACGTTTATTGACTATAATGTTAATAATTCTTTTTTATTTTAGTATTCATATTACGATTATATTATTAGATTAGTATTCATATTACGATTGATTTTACAGTTTACTAAGTGAAAAATAATAGTAACATTATCATCTCATCTTCAACCCTTTTAACGTCTCAATGCTGGGCACGGGCCTCCCTCAGTACGAGGGGATTAGACCATAGTCCACCACGCTGGTCAAGTGCGGGTTGGCGGACTTCACATGTCCTTCATAATCAGGCCATAGTCCACCACTCTGGCCTAGTGTGAGTTAGCGGACTTCACATGTCTTTTGAAAATTTGCTAGGTTTTTCACAGACATGTAGGTCTCCTCACGATGTTTTCTTTCGCCGTAAGAGAAGTGGTAATCATGATAGTAAATGATTCGAACATGTACATATCAGAGGTGCCGCATTACTCGGATATCCAAGCCTTAGTTACATCATAATAAAATAAAAATAATTAAAAAGTAGTGTAGTGAGACTTTGGTGGCCCAGCAAGTCACAGAACAGATGTTCCGAGTTCGTTCGACTGATCCTCAGACCAACGCTCTCCAATAAAAAATAAAACATCAAATATATTTTCTTAACATTGTAACTTTAGTTACAAAAAGTTATTCTAATAAGTAGTTCGCTAGCTCTTAGACTAATACTTACACACACATGCAATGAAATATTATCATTAGGTAGTGATGCAACGAATACGAATAGTAGGTATTTATCGAATATTCATATTCGCCAAATATCAGCACGAATATCAAAAACAATTATTAAAAAGAATTTATATTCATAAAATATATAAGAAATCTGGTAAGTGAAATATGTTCATAGCTTGATTTGTTCGTTTTATGTTATAAAGAAATAAATAAATAGTCCGCAAGACTTGTTAGTGAACAGTCCCAAAACAAACTTTATTTTGTTGTTTAATAGTTTTAGTTACTTTGTTTTGTAAATAAACTCGTCAAATCGTTTTTAAAGGAATAGTTATATGCAGAGCGCACACCCCATGCCGAAGACCCCGCTAGCGGGTTCACTAGTAATATGTATGGCGGCATGACGTTTGAGTTGCAATGTAGTGCGGTGGACGCGAATGGGTTAAACAGTATTATGTGATCCGTGCTTAAACATACTATTCAATTCAATTCTCTTGTTAATGGCTTCAAGCGTGCCAGTTGAGCATAGATTGCTTCGCCAATGTCACGTGGAATGTAAACATACTACATACTGCACGTTTCAAAAAATCTGACACTTCGTTATTTTGTACCAAAGTACGAACTTAGAAAGACTTATAATATCTATTGCGTTAGGGTCATTGACATAAAGTAAGATGAAAGATGATATCGGTGGTCCCGCAGCGTATCTTCCATCTTGCCGCATCACTCAGCGACGCAGGCGCAGAGCTTGACCGCAAGACATCGATACCTTAACCTTTTTGCACCTGACTTAATACCCCTAGGTATCTACTATCTATGCTAATTAATGTTGTCTGTTCATAAAATATTTAGTGTATGTATGTCTGTAGTTTGTACCTACACCGCACTTAATCTTCACTATTATTATTTATTTCCTTCTCATGCTTAAGGGTTTCTTGTACAAATCTCTTTAAGAGATAAGTCATCCTTTGTACACAATGTCTCCACTTTTTTATCTATACTTCTATATCTATACTAATATTATAAAGAGGAAAGAATTGATTGTTTGTTTGTTTGCGTTTGAACCGATTTGAAAAATTCTTTCACTGTTGGAAAGCTACAATATTCCCTAGTGACATAGGCTATATGTAATATATTTTCAAAAAATTAGGGATCCTTACTAAAACTTCAATAATTGAACCCAAGGTAGCTAAATCTAGAGTCGCTCGTTAATAAATAATTAATATTTATTTGTTTCAGTATAAGTACTGGAAAAAGAAAATTTTACATACGTTTATCTCACTTACTCATCGCGAAAGGCGCTTGACGTATTTAAAAAATGAAATTTGGCAGTGAAGTTTATAGTTTGTAGACATCCCGCTAAGAATGGATTTGTGACAGGGACGGATTAAAGAGGTCTAAAGGCTCTTATAAGTTTGGATTACTGCATACACATATACGAGTATAGTTTTAAACAAAAATTTAAATTAAGTTTTAATTTTATTTATTGGTGGTTTTTTATACACATTAAAAAATAATAATATTAATTTACACATTTAAAATTTTCCACATTAAGTTCAATTGGGTTACAGTAGTTTACACAGGTGTTTCGATTAGGTTTCCGCTAGCACATAGTTTTTGCTGTCTTATCGTAATCTTAATTAATAATAAGTGAGTGGACGTCGTCTGAGAATCTAACGGGTCGTGTGTCCTGCCGGTGACGGATGAACGAAGTTCTTCACATAACATAGGATGTCAATTTATAGCTAAATTATGTCTATATAGATGAAAAAACTTCAAAAGAACAGTTTTTACTAATGTAGGTTATAGAATTATATGCGAGTTTGTTACTTGTAAGTTAGCCTCATTTTTGTCTGCCTGTCTGTTTGTTCCGACTTATATCCGAAACGGATAGACTGGACTAGACCAATTTCCACGGGATTTTGAGTGGTTGATGTTATAAGGACTAACTTAAGCTACTTTCAATTTAAAAACTAACAATGTTGTGTTTACCTGTCACTGGTGTACACAAGATGATAATAATTTATTATAATGATGTAAATACTGTTAATAATCCTAAATAAATAAATAAAGAAAAAGAGTTTTTCGGATATTTAGTAGTAGGAGTTTAATAGTAAGTTTTTTGATTATTCTTTACGATTGTTTGAATTGTTTCGGAGAAGTTATGCAAAGTGGTTTTCGAGATATTTGAAGTTTTTAGATACATGCTTTGCAGTTCTGCAGATACCGCTAACTTCATTTCATGCTTAATTCCATTAATATAAATTAGATGTGTCAAAAATGAATTTTATATTACATATTATTAACCTATGAACTAAAATAACTAAAATATTAAACTTGTTAAAATGTAGGATAGAAATACATATTTGATGCTAAGTAAGTAAAAACTCTGCAATCAACTTCACATTTGTCGATTTATATTTATTATAATATATAACTAATTTTAATAAGCTAACATTTATTATAATATATTTGACTTTACATTTTTAAGCCAGCTATTAACCGTAAAGGATTGTGAATATCGATTTTATACCTATATTAATCACAAGACCATTTGGTTTCGGCAAGCGAATATAATATCATTGCTTAAAGATAAAAGAACTTTATGTATTTATTAATAAATTAAAAGGACCCTTACTAGTTGCAACTATTTGAGAAGTGAACCGTTCAAAAGATGAACTGATTTAAACTTCTAATAAATTATTATTTATACATACGAGTATATAAAAAAATCTAATATTTACATAAAATATTTTTTGGAAAAATCTATTGAAAGACTTTTTGTCTGTACGTTCATCCACTTATCTGTCTGTCTGTCTGTCTGTTTATCTGTGATCACCAGACAACCATTGGACAGATTTTGATGTAATTTTGCAAATTGCTTGTAAATTTGCAAATTTTCCAAAAATTTTGGTTATCCGGGTCAACATATAGGATACTTTTTCCTGCATAAAAATATCTCATCTATGCGAATTCCAAAGACAACCCGAGCGGAGCAAGGGTATGTCGCTAGTATTGTATAAATCGTGGATCGACAGCGTGTCCTCAGTAATAAGCTATCGTCTTCCCAATAATTTGTCTGCAAGCCTCTAAAATGATTTAAAATTACTAAATAAAATTTGAAAAGGCAGTATAACAAGGTAATAAAACTCTAATCAAAAACTTTATATTTATAACATACATTTACAGTTTTTGATTCGGAACAGTCCGATATGAACACCGACGCGAGACACACGAACCAGACTGTCGCCACCGCGCCTTGTTTAAAGACTATGATGTATGAAGTTAATTAGAAAAAGGGAAGCTATAAAAATATGTCTGTAATTAGATGTAAGTTCACATAAAAAGCTTTGCGGCTTCGCGAGTTCCCATACTGGCTTATCCTACTATGTCGTCACCGGTATGTGGACGGCTCGCCACTTACAATTTAGATCTGAGAGGTGTTCTAACACACGCTTCTCAAACTGCCTGCCAACTGCTATTATATTTTAACAACATATTGATTTCCATACATTCTGTATTTACATCGAGTCTAATGCTATATTGTATTATATTTACTTATTTTCAATTTTACTTACAGTATTTTATTTCAAATCGAGTGAAGCTGGTTCAAATCCGGGTCTCGCACCTCTGATATTTTCATGTGCAAATCATTTCTATCCTGATTACCACTTGTCTTACGGTGAAGGAAAACATCGTGAGGAAACCTGCATGTCTGAGAGAACATAGTAAGTTTTCGAAAGATATGTGAAGTCCAGCGCGGTAGACTATGGCCTGATCCCCCTCGTAGTGAAGGGAGGCCCGCGCCCAGCAGTGGGAAGTTAAAATAGGGCTGAATACATAGTAATAATTAAATCTATGATATAAAATTTCTTGTATTTCTTTTAAATCTTTTTTGAAATTTAATATAACTGTTCATAAAGTTTTAAAAACGCTGCTTCAGAGTGTGCGAGTAAATGGCAAATATTCTTACTTGCCGCGCGCGGCTCCGTGAAAGATAAACGTAATCGACAATAACATTACGTAATTAACAATTATTATGTACTTAAAGTATAACTATGTTTTGCATGGATCTTGATACTTGCGCCTAAGTAAGTAGTCATAATATGTAAAAGAAGCTGACTTTGTGAAGTTTTAGTTAGAAAAAAAAACAAATATAAAATGGTCAAGTGTCCGTTGGACTCATTCGAAGAAAAGCTCCGTATATTTTCGTATTTTTTCGACTTTAGTTTGTTGACTTTTACATTAATTTTTTCCTGCAAAGTATTTGTACTGTTGATAACGAGCCTTTTTAATACAAAAGACGCTACAGTTAGATATAGAGCAATACAGTATAAAGCAAATTAAGTATCATTAAAGCTTTGAAAGAGAAATGGCGGTATTCATTTAATAGGGGGCGATAACGTCTCAAAGGATTGCGGTGGATTCCGCAGTAAAAACTAACGTTTTGTCTGAAATGCGTATAATATGTAAGGACTTACGAGTCATGAGATGGATGTAATTCATATCCTGCTATATTCAGGTGACTTTGTTTATACATTTGCTTTACTAACACTTTAAATTATGTTTTTAATACATCGTCTCAAGTACAACTAAGGACTTATAACAGTTTACTTCTCATTACGTACATAAGTTGTTGTTGTAAAAAATGAAAAAAAAAGAAAAAAAAACAAAGTACTTAGTAAAATCAAGTAATGAAATCGTAAATGAAATTACAATAATCCAATATTAGTGAGCTTGCAGACGGCTTGTCATTACTTATTAATGCTTAAAGCTAAAAGCTCCAGTTATCAGGAGGGTGTCATCTTCAAAGTTCAAATCAAGTTCGTAACCCGCCAGTCTCGCGCAGAGCGTCGTCGCGGACGCACGCCATGGCCCTGTTAGTACTCGTCGCGCTCATCGCGTGCGCTTGCGCAGGTTCGTCCGGTCGACGACCCCAGTGATATATGCCTCAGAACCACATATAACTTGCCAAACTTATATATATTTGTGCTTAGAAAAGAAGGATATTAGATTATTGTTTATTGAATTTTAAAGCCTATTGTATTTATACCGTACTTTCTTAAAAATATTAGAAAATTATCTTTTTTACACAATAAGTAATATGTTGTTCTTTTGTTTATATATGTTGGGAATTTACGTATACTTTTCAAATCCATTCATCGTCTTACTTTTACTATGATTTTTAAAAAGAAATAATTTAAAAACTTTAAGTATCTGTTCTGAGGCTCGGTGGATAAGCGCCCCAACGTGCCCTAAGGTGGTTTTTTTGCTGGAACGCGAATTTTATCCTTGAGAGTCTGGGTCCATGTCTTTTATTCTTTTTGAGCTCGCTGTAAGTGTACAAGTAATTACGCCGAAGCCTGCGATGAGTTCAAAATAAACTGAGAAGAATACAGACTACTGTTGGAACATTTCAACAAGGATTATTCAATTTAATAACTTCATTTTAAGTATATAATATATTGATGTTAATAATATTTCATACAATTGTAAAATAATTATAATTATTTTACCATTCTAAAATAATTAAGCAATTCGAAGCATAATCACTACATATTATAAAGTCCTCCACCGCGTCTGTCTGTCTGTTTACTCACGATAAACTCAAAAACTACTGCACTGATTTTCATGTTGCTTTCACCAATGGATAGAGTGATTCTCGAGGGCCTTAGTTTATAATATGTTAAGTTTTTGTAAACATTTACTAGCGGAACCTGCGGCTTCGCTCGCGCTAAATCTAGGGACGAACACGAGCTAAGCGAGGGTGAGTAGTAGTGGATAAAATAATTTTGATAAATTTTAACGATTGATATTTAAAATGTTGATAGCTGTCAACTAATACTATGTAATGTTTGTTCCCAAAAAAGACTTCAACGCGCTCGTCTTTTCATGTAGTTTCTATATTGGGCAAAATTACTTGAAGAGTGATGTATGAATAGTTACATATATTAATTTTAGTCGTTTATAAGCATACAATATTTCCCACAGAAACTGATCGGGCTAACGGGATAGAGCAGCTTATACCTGTGTTCCTGCCGCTAACTATCCTTATAATACCATATTATCGCATGTCAGATATATACTCGATATTTGAGATCGCCATTATAAAACTTAAATCAAAAATTAAAAATATATTTCTGAACATACAGTTATTTCATCGCGGAATATTTAGCTGATGCAAATGTGTTGAAACTTTTGCAGGATAATAAATCATTATTGTTTTCTTATTAGTCATTGTAAAATTTAACCAGAGCACCTCCTGAGAGGCCAGCCGGCTCTTTTCAGTAGTCAATCCATCCATCAAAGCCTCATGGTTTAGGCTAGTCTCCATTATGTATTATACACACTCAAGAGCCGAAACTAGACTAGACCTTCTTATATCATACATGCACTTAGATCGCGAAAAATTAAAGATAGTTTCATGGTTAAAATCAATACACTTACTTGCTTTATATATTATTTAAAGAATTATAAAAATGGTCTCATAATTGTCTAATTATAATTATTCGCGTACAGAAACACTTTTCGGAATGGAGTACCTTTTTTTGTAGTAGGTAAAAAGTGGCATTGAATCCGTCTAATTTAATATTATAATAGGTACTTATTTTTAAGTGATACGCCACTTCAACGGTCCGACAGACAAACAATTAAAAGCTATTTATTCAGGTAGTTTACGTGTAAAAAATTTAAATAAGTATTCTACGTATCGCTCATTTGCGATTTGGTTTCTGCATTAACTCATGATACTCTTCACGATACTAGAAAAAGCTTTAGACTTCAACGTCTGTACCATTTAAATAGGATTACAAAAATATGTTCTTAGCAAGCACTTTACAAAAACCACCAAAATTTATGGTTTTAGATTTAGTAGTTTCTGAGTTTTATAAGATCGTAAAAAAATCGTTTTATAATGTGTCTAATTTACAATCGTCGTACGTCGTCGTCGTCGTCGTACTTGCAGTCGTAGAGCCACGTTTTGCCATATTGTGTTACTTACAACAACCCATGTGTAGCTCTGCATAAATGTTTGTCTGTGCACAAAATATACCATTTAAATACGTCCAGTAGTTACTGTACGAAGGAGTAACAAATATACATACATACAAACTTTCGCAAACTTTCGCTGTTATAATAATGGTATTTGATAATTCAAATTCTGCATGAAAGGCACTTCTCAAGTACTCTCCCAAGCATTAAGATTTAAAGCAAGAGTCAAGTATGTCAGTAGACCACCTTTTCACTAAAGGTGCCTAATTACCAGCACAAAAGAGGCTCGAGAAAAGAAAAGATAAGTGTTGCCCACTGACTTGAACGGCATATGTTAATATTTAAGACAGTTCCAATAATAATAAAAGAAAAAACAGAGAAATTCACTTAATAGCCATTATGTATTATAAGTAAACAAAAACGATACATAAATAAACGAAAGTGCGTATCTGCCTTGCGCGTCGTCGGTTCCGTAGCATTAAACATTAAGGTTGTTTTGTTTTATGATAGTATTTTTTGCGTTAAAATTAAAATAACTAATTAACACATTCACGTTATAAATAAAATAATTCATACTATGAGAAAAAGTTAATCTTGCAAAGGCGTGAAAACAAAAAGGCATGAAAAACTCATCAATATAGCTTTATCAAAAAGGTTAGTAGAAAATGTTTTTAAAGCTAAGTATATTATATGGACTTTTTTAACCAAACACCATGAACTGCAACACAAACACATGTTATTTTTCAACCGACTTCCAAAAGGAGGAGGTTATCAATTCGTCTGTATTTTTTTTTTATGTTTGTTAGCTCATAACTTTGAACTGGGTGAACTGATTTTGATGATTCTTTTTTTATTTGAAAGGTAGTATCCATAGGAAAACCATAAAAGTCTTAAATTTGCATTAAGTATTTGCGCGACAAATGGACGAATAACTCAATATCACTCCAACCGATTTCGATGATTCTTTTTTTAATAGAAAGGATATACTTCAAGGGTAGTTTGATGAGAGTTTGGTAAGGTTCTGATGATGGGATCCATGACAAAGTATCGGAACTCTTCAATTCTTAGGAGCAAATTAACGATGCTCGGCCGAATCTTTTATAGGCTATATGGGTATTTAAGTCACGTACCGTTACTGATGATGGAAGGTACAACTCCTCAACGGTTAGCAGTTTAAAGAAAATTCTTTCAATATAATACGCAATTATGGACCGATAGTTGTATACTTTCAGGCTATTAGGTTTACCTCAATAGAAGGTAAATTTTTATAGTCATTAACACAATACGTATCTACTTTCCGCTAAAAATTTAAAAATAAATTATTTTTATAGATACATATTCGATTATATTATAGAGATATATATTATAGATACATATTCGATTAATCTATCAATTTGTAAACATAATCAAAATACCTGGCTGGCACCGACTTCAAAATTAACAAAGTCCTTATAAGTATTATTTCCTACTTTTTAGTTTAGATTAATTAAGTTTGGAAGTCGGTTTTTGTTTTTTTGTTAAAAATAATACTAATTCGACTACGATTTTTGTCTACATGGGACATATGATACTCGTATGGACAAACGGACAGGCGGACATCAAGAAATTATACGGACATTTCTAAGATAACCTTCAGCTTTTATTTAAAAAATAAGCTGTTATTAAAAAAAGGTACCTACAACTATCAAAGGCATGAGTGTATCGAATCCTTTTTCACATTTCATCTCGAACCCCGAGTGTGAGCGAGCCACCAATAACAATATTACGATGTTCCAGGAACGATGAAATATGTTTAGGATTGGCAATTTTATTGATTCGATTAGTTTTTTGAACCACATTTCTCAGGAACGTGTTGTTCCTTTAACAACGTAATGAAGCATTTAAGGTTTATTGAACTTATTAAAAACAGTACTTTTTATTGTAATAAATTATAATTAAAAAACCTTAAAAGTAAACTAATACTTTAAATTATATGCACTTGCATTTTTTTTAAATAGTATTTTGGACTTACACACCAATATTTTTTTTATAAACTGAATTAAAAATCCAATATAAATACTGAGTAGATGTAAGCACAATAATACTGTAGAAAAATATTAACTTTATTACTATAAACGTAAGTTTGTGAAGATGGATGTTTGTTAGTCTATCACGTAAAAACTAATGAACATATTTTGATGAAACTTTACAGTAGTATAGCTTTTACAGCAGAATAATACATCTACTCCTTTTTATATCAGCTATATGCCAGTGAAAATCTTGTTAAAATCTGTCCAGTTATGTCAGAGAGTAGCGGTAACAACCAGGCGGACAAAAATATTTTTTTCTTATAGATAAGTACTGTATATAGTTATTACTTTATATGAAATTAGTAAAAAGCTGTCGATGTTACAAACATACAGTTTACTTTTATTTACCTCGGAGATAATAGAATACAAATTACAAATAATAAAGGAACTAACTCATCTTTAGTTGATACTATCAGTCCAAGAACCAAATCTACAAAGTTGCGAAGTCACATATGATTCAACTTCTGGTAACGGTGCTATTGTAAGAGTGTTCATTGTTTAATACATATGTTTTCTCCTTAGTGATTTTCAAATTCAAATTCAAAATATTTTATTCAGCATAAAATTATTACAATTTTGTACTGAACGTCATGAGTCTACTACCAGTTCGGAAAGAAGAAGCCACTGACCTGAGAAGAACTGGCGAAAGAAACTCAGCGGGACTAATTTTTTTTTTTTTTTGTCTGTTTTAATATTTTTTTAAATGGAAATCGAAATGAACAATAATTCTATTGGTTGAAATAGCCTGGAGGCGATCACATCATTCCCAAGGCGTACTGTCTTCTAAAAAATCGTTAATCGAATAATATCCTTTACTACACAAACGTTCTTTCACAATTTTTTTAAATTTGGCAATAGGAGCTTTTTGAACGTTTTCTGGGATCCTGTTGTATAAGCGTATACATTGTCCATAAAAAGAATTACTGACTCGGCGTAAGCGAGTCACAGGCATTACAAGTTTATGTTTACTCCTAGTATTAATGGTATGCATGTCGCAATTCCTGGGAAATTCGTGTATATTTTTATGAACATACATAACATTTTCGTACACGTATTGAGAAGCAACAGTCAATATTTTTATTTCTTTAAACTTATCTCTTAATGATATTCTAGGACCTAAACTATAAATTGCACGAATAGCTCTTTTCTGCAGGACAAAAATTGTATTAACGGTAGCTGCATTTCCCCATAATAAGATTCCATATGACATAATACTATGAAAATAACTAAAGTATACTATGCGAGCTGTATCTACGTCAGTAAGAAGTCTAATTTTTTTAACCGCGAACGCTGCAGAGCTAAGCCTATTCGCTAGCTCCTCAATATGGAGATCCCACCGCAATTTCGAATCTATGATAATACCTAGGAATTTGGTAGACTGTACCGGTTTTAATATTTCCCCGCCTAATACTACACCATTATCAACAAGTTTAACATTAGGTGTTGTGAATTTTATTAATTTTGTTTTTTTGTTATTTAATAATAAATTATTCGAATCAAACCAATAGACAACCTTTGAGAGAGCATCGTTTACATCGTCATACACAAGTAAATTACGTTTTACCTTAAAAATAAGTGAAGTATCATCAGCGAACAATACTATCTCATGTTTGTCCTGCACAAAAAATGGCAAATCATTTATGTAAACTAGAAAGAGAAATGGACCAAGAATAGAGCCTTGTGGAACCCCCATATCTAACGGAGCCCCAGGAGATCTCTTACCATTTACATCAACCCTTTGTATTCTATTACTCAGATAGGAATTCAGAAGGTTGAGTGCCTTATTTCTAATCCCATAATGATGCAGTTGCAGATTATTATTTATGTCAATATTAAAAGCTGGCTACTGTCTGAGGTTTTAAGGTGAGTCTTTAGGATGTCCTGCTGACCGATTTGGTTTATAGCGGCCAACCTCTAAGACTAAGCAGCTGTGCGTAGGATATCCTTTCTTTCTTTCATTTATATCTAAGTGCCAACGATTGCGGGTTCGAGTCCCGCTGGGGACAATGTTGTGTGTTTCTTTTTTAAATATGTGTATTTAAAATTATATACGTGTGTAATGTGTATTAATTATCTGGTGTCCAACAGCCTCGTAGCTTACCATGGAACTAGATGGTTAATTTTTGAACGTATTATGTTCTAACGATAATAGATAGATAATAACTCTATTAGAGATATTCTCGAATCGAATGCTTTATGTGATCATGAATTATGATTGCTGTAAAGCATTCAAAACGTTGGGAACTAAAAAGTAAAATTAATCTGCGAAAAAATCCGAAAACATAGTCTCATTTATAAGGTCTAATATACCGAAGAAAGTATAAACCTGGGAAAGTTTTATTCTCTTAGAGATAATTATACTGTGTCGTCGTGTCGTGGAATACTACATTCATCAAATCAAACAATATCATATGAAAGTATACCCTGAACATAATATTTGTAGTGCAGTAAAGTAGTGTCTTCTAAACTCTGTGTAAGTTTATTGTCATTTATTTTTTAATGGATAGGTTATAGATAATCTTATAAACTTTTATAAAAGTTAAAGGTCACTCATCGCGAAATATTGAAAACTGCTTGACGTATACAGATGATTTTGGATGTAAGAATAGGTGTTTATAGTTTATAGACGTCTGCTAAGAATAGATTTTACGACAGGGCCAGATTAAGGACGTCGAAGAGCTCTCGCAAGTTTGTGTAAACGTCATTCATTTTCGTGCTACAAACATTATTTGGCAAGAAGGATCTCACTAGTATAGATAAATTAAAAGTAAAAAGGTGATTTCCAAGGGATTTGATTGCCGTAACTTTTTAAATTAAAAAGTATGTATTTATTTAAAAAACGAAGTGTATCCGCCTTTGGTCACAGACAGAATCTTAACGACTTACAAATAATACTCATTGTTCCGGCGGGAATTATTCTCATTAGAACGGAAAAACAGCGTCGGTGTGACCGCTCAGAGATACCGACTAACGATTACTGACACCACTTATACAACTGTTGCATGGAACTGCATTTGTAATTATTAATTTCAAAAAAATATACTTTATTCAACATTATGATTTTATTGTAGATCCTTTGTTTAGAGGATGTTATTTACAATATGTACGAGTATGTATTTAAAGTTATATATGTATAGTGTGTTAACTATCTGGTATTCGTAACACAAGCCTCGTAGCTTACCATGGAATTAGATGGCACTGTCGCATTCTTTTTAATCACTATTTACGTTAATTTTTATGTTGGGAATTACATTTACGCATACCATATTATACGCACTGGTGTGGTACTTGCTTGCAACAAAAGCCAGCTACCCACTAAAACAGTGCCTCCACCTTCTTAAACTACTAGGTAAGTACTAGGACGGTTATTTTTAGACCACTTAGGTTTAGACTCCTAGGTTTAGTAATTTGATCTAGGTTCTATGCAATAATAAATACCATCAGGAAACCCATGTTAGTCAAATTTAAATAAAAAATCTAAAAAATCTAAACAGTATTTTATAGTAAGGTTTTGCACCAAAACACGTTTACGCCAACGGCTCAAACTCCATTATTCTAATAAAGTATGAATGTTCACTTGTATTCATAGTAATATATGCAAGTGTGACCGCTATTCCAAGAATTGATTTTTATAAAACAGACCTTAGACAATCGCAATACGGTTTAAAGTTATTCGAATCGTGAAGTGTGATCATATTGTGAATGGTAGTACAAATGTTTATTTCTAACCGGAATACCTTAATGTGAATCTGTTGTTATAGGTTTGGTCGATCAAGAAAAACAAGAAAGAGATACGTTACTTTAGCTCCTAGTTTCTATCAGTTTTTTTATAAGATTAATCTGTATTAACCTATAATCTTAAGGGGGTGAAAATTTGTATGGAGAATCAATAATTTTTTAAGTAAGAGACTTATTACAACATATTAATATATGACAGTTGATCTATTCCATACTAGTAGTTAAAATGTTAAACGGTTAAAAATAAGGAATTTCGCCGAACGCCCACATTTATATTCATTTTTAGTTTTTTTTACAGAAAAATGTAAATATAGTTTGGTGGGTTCTGTTGAGGAAATATTATACTCGTATACAATTTTACGATTTCATTTACATAATTATTAAATAAATACTAACAGTAAAAGTACACATAAATGATTTGTTTATTAAATTATTTAAATGCGTTTTTTAAATATTTCGATTTAAAATAAAACTATCGTTTTGGTTTTTTTTCATGGATTTATTAATAAATTAAATCCGCAAAAAATTCAAAAAGATTTAATTTAAAATGTCATAAATTTAAAGTTTAACAAAGTATGTACATCTGTCTAAGTAAATGTCGGTACTAAAATTTATTGTTATAGGTAAGTATAATATATGGCAGTAACTGCTATCACAAACTGAGATCATAATCATATCAACAAAACGAGTTTTAATCATTATCATCAGAATTTGTTCGATTTGTATGGGTTTTCCAAGTCGTATCGAGACTCAATGGAAGCAAAGTTTAATGACACGATAGAATATACAGCACGTTTAAGGCATTACTATTTGCGTTACGAAATGAGTCGTGTAAACTTCTTTCCTGACATTACATACTTTATTACTAAATTAACTTTAATTCATAACAGTTGAATATCTAGGTAAAGAGTGGATCTGATGGGTTTACCCTAAACAAAATATTTGACTGACCCCTAAGCTGTGTTTATTATAATATTTTATGGTTTAATATTTTTGTATGGTAAAAATATATATTTCGCCTGAACTAAAATGGTTTGGAGGTACACCCGCTGTATGAACTCCAACTACGTCTCACGTATCATAAGTAAGCTATCTGTGCATAAGTATTACTTATATACTTACATACTCGTATCTGCGCTGTTATCTTCAAAATAAACAGATTGTAGCATAATTTTTTGTCAAGTTAAAAACGCGAAGCAAGGTCGCAAAGAAGTGGACGTGCTTTGTTATTGGGTTCATCTGTTTGTTTGTGTATTTCAGGATAGATAGAGCTTCATATTAGGTAACTAGGATAGGCATGAAAGGTAGCTTATGTACAGCATCAGGATGCCATCTATGTCTTTGGTAAATATTGGTCTGGTCAAAGGTTTAAGCGTAGAAAGGTAAAAGATAAACTTACTCATTTACTTATAATATTGGTTGCATTAATTAATCTTATGTAATCTTCTAATATATAAAAATCTCGTGTCACAGTGTTTGTTATCGAACTCCTCCGAAACGGCTTGATCGAATTTTATATGTATATTATTATAGTATATTTGACAGATCTGAGAATAGGTCTTAGGCTATTTTTATTCCCCTGGGTGACAAGGGTGGCCCAGATATTCTTTTTTTTTTATTTTTAGACCAAATTTTTATTCTTTACTTTTTATGATTTGGCCTTTTCATCGTTCTACCACCAATCCCTATTTTTAATAGTGATTTGAACGCGGGCGAAGCCGTGGCAATTGCTAGTATACTATATATTATATTCATTCGTTCATTCATTCATTTATTCACTCATTCATTCGTTCATTCATTTGGATTTCGAGAGAACTAATCTTAATTCTGCTAAGCTACTACAGAGGTATGTGGAAAAACGTTCCTATAGTTTTACAGGGTATGCACAAGAAATTAAAACCAAATGAGCTAGTTTGGATAACAAAATTCTTATATTATACTACAGATGAAGCCGCGGTCATTAACTTGTATACCAACAGAATATAGGGTATAGTTTTAAAGTATGTATATTAATATTATGATGTATGCATCTAGCGCGTTTAAACAATAGGAGGTTCCCAACGGTCGCGGGTTTTGTGCCGGACGGAAAGGCTCGTTCACATGGCCTTATATAGTGTCATGGGAACCCATTGTTCCTAGCATTGGGGTATATATTTTGATAGTAATTAATACGGTACTACGGCATTTTTTCTCTTTTTTTTTATATATTATGTTAAATATAATATTAGTGTGTCAGTATTTTAATCGACTTTGCACAAGGTAAAATAACAAGAACAAGGAAAATTCACATACATATTTTCGCCTTTAGACGTTTGAAGTTTTAAAGATGAGTAACTATCAAATATGATCAAATTAAAATATATTATTTGAAGGAATGATCTATGATTCTGGAGAAGAGAGAAATTGTACATAGCGATTAGCGATCCAAGCGGGTTAGAGCTGGCCCGATGCTGTAATATTTAGATCGAGTACTTGTTATAGTGTAAACAAATGTAATTTTTATAGCTTAAGAGGTTTTCTTGAGAAATATTGCCATTTTGTAGTAAAAAAGGTTTGCTATAGGTATAATCTTCACCTCCATGTCTTGAAGAGTATGTGAATTCTTGCGCTCTACTTTTTGTCGGTCGTGTTGAAGCATTGCCCTCCTGGATATTCTGAGTGAAAAAAAGAGCATTTGTGTCTTCGCACATACTTTGCGTATAAGTAATATTTATAGTTCATGAGAAAAAAGTTTGTCGTGTATATACGAAACCAGCTGGCCCGTAATGAACGGAACATTCTATCTCGTATGTCCAACTGGTACTTGACCAATTTTTCTACATACTTCAATTTTGAGCATTTTTTTATCACAATAAGCATGTTTAACTCTAATAAATATTATTGGAATAATATCGCAATAAAATATTTAATTTGAGTTTTTGCGTTTCCTCTGCGACATCAGCTTGTATATTATATTAGCTTTTTTAATTTATAAGTTTTGTGTAAACTTGAAATTTTTAATTATGAGCTTATGTAGATATTTTTATGTGGGGTAGAGTACATTCCCTTATGTCAAGTTATTTAACGTAATAGAAATCATATGAAATATATTTATATTTTACATGTCATCTCAGTATTTTACAGATGTAATAATTTTAAAACATATTTCGGACATTTCAAAATTTTATATTATTATAAATAAATATATTATAATATATTGAATATGGGCTGTAAAGCAACAGCCCCAAAGAAAAATCAGTTTGAAGGTTGGACTTATTAATAAAACCTTTAAGCATTTACTACTTTAAAATTTAAATTACAAATTACACGAATATAAACCTTAATAAAATATCCTGACCAGCGTGCGTAGGCTGGCACACCATATACGTTTCTTGTATCAAACGTCCCTTCTCCGCCCACGGCGTTAAAGCTTCCTAGTTCTAACCGAGCTTAGAGCTTTTAACCAAATAATTTCTCTATTTCATACTATACTGTTGTTAAACATAATATACATAATTCTAAGCAATGATAAGGATCTCTAGGATAAAAAGAGCGCAAAAAGGATAAGAAAAGCCCCGAACATAATAAATCTGCCAAGTTATTTGACTCGCACACTGAAGGTTCCATCGCATAATATGTTTTTATTTTATGTCATAATTTCTATAACTCTGACTAAAAGAAGAGATACTCTTATTTTAATTTTGATTCCACGGTTTTCTTGGGATTTACATTAGATTCGGGTTTGCAATGGGGTCCCCATCTCTCGTCTCTTGCGAGTAGACTAAGCTCCGCTGTTTTCGCTGTCAGAAGAGTCAGGCAGCTGACAGACGTTGACACTGCCACACTTGTTTACTTTAGCTACTTCCATAGCATTTTGTCGTATGGCATTTTGTTGTGGGGTAATGCAGCAGACATTAAATCCATATTTATAATTCAAAAAAGGGCCATTCGGGCCATTTATAACATTGGTGCTCGGGATACTCTCCGCGAACTTTTTAAAGAAATTGGTATACTTACAGTTGCTTCGCAATATATATATTGTCACATTATATTTATGCGACAAAATATTAATTGCTACTCAAAACACAGCGACAAACACGGTATAAATACTAGAAATAAGGATAAACTTATAACACCCAGTATTCGCCTTCGAAAAGTAATTTATAGATCGTTTATGGGGCAAGGTGTACGCATGTATAATAAAATTCCACAGTCCATATTGAGCTTGCCTATAAAACAATTTAAATCTAAAATTAAAAATATATTATTGAATAAAGCTTATTACACCATCACGGAATACTTAGAAGATTAAATGTGTGGGATTAATGTCTTGTTGTGTCTCACGTAGGATAAATAGATAAATATTGTAATGCAATAAATATTGTAATCAAATATTTTTTTGAAAAGAGCAACTGCTGAGTTTCTCGCCGGCTCTTCTCAGCAGAACAGCATTCCGAGTCGGTGGTAGTTTACTCCCAAGTCCCAGACTTACAGACTGACACTTGATTTAAATTCGTATAATAATGTAAAAGTGACGATTCAAAAGTGCTTGTAAAAGTCTATTTGAATAAAGTATATTTTGACTTTGACTTTGACTTTGAATGAAATTCACGTGCAATCCAAAAACGAATAATATCTATGAGACATTTTTTGTATTAAATTACTTATTTATTGGCAACTTATTATACCATGATTTTTTGTATTTTAGATTATGTTATAAACATAACAGGTGCGTGGCACCTCCTGTATATTGATGTATGTTCGTACCAAGAAACTGAAGCCACGAGCGGATATCAGTTATATTAAAATTAGCAATAGCAATTAAATATGCCGCGATAAAAGATTGTAATTAAGATAAGCTTTAATCGAGACAGTAAAAAAAAAATAATTAGTGAAATTATAAAATGTATGAATTATATTATAGTTGAATCATTTATCTACAGGCTAATTTGAAAGAACGCGTTTTTTTTTTGGGTTTCTTACAGTTTTACAACAATATTCTGTGTGCTCACTCTTAGCTGAAATTCTTAGTTTGCCAATGCCAGTTCATTTTACGTTATCGTGAACACATCGGTGTTTTACCGATAAGGTTGCTTTTTCAAAAAATGCATACTACATAGTCTGAATTGCTTATTTTTTATAGGTGTGTAAAGTAATGTAGTGTTATAATTTTTAGTAAAGTATATGCATAGGAACATTTTTCTTTCAATAGATCCTACTAACTTTACTCAAAGCACTACCCGTTAAGTTCCCACGCTGCAAAAGGAGTCGATATAATACAGCTGTAACCTATCAACGATACAGTGAAGAAATAAATTAATGTAATAATGAACTATAAGCTCGTAGTGGTGTTCGGACTTCCTTTATAAATATTGAATAGGTACATCGACTTCGACAAAATCACTAAGATCTACAAGTTTAGTAAAATTCCCCTAAATGTACATTTTACTAGCGACTAGGTACCCCTTTAGTTAAAATTTTTTCCGAAATTTGAATGTCTTATTTATTTATATCTAATCAGAAGCCTATAAAATAAGTAACAAGCTTCTAGCTTTATAAATGACGTAATTTCCATACAAACTTTTACCCCCTATTTCAACCCCTTAAAACCCTTTTTCATGAAAAGTACTCTATATCCTTTCTCATGCTCTGGAATATCTTTGTACCAAATTTCATCGAAATTGGTTCAGTAGTTTTGGTGTGAAAGCGCGACAGACAGACAGACAGAGTTACTTTTGCATTTATAATATTAGTAAGAATTAATAAAGAGATCAAATCATAATATAAAACTACCTTGTTTTTTTTAAGTCATTTAAATATAACGTACAGCTCTGGTCAAGTTGTTTCAATTAAAGGGTTATTTATCTAACATATTCCTGTGAGACTAAATGCATTGAGTTGTTGTGTAATTTTTGGAAAGGAAAATCTCGTGATGACACGGTGGTGGCGATTGCTTATAAACAGCAATTATTACGGCACATGTAGTGTGTAGACTAGTAGGCTTTAATAGCGGAGAAGCCGGGCGAGTAGCGCGAGGAGGACGGGGCGAGTTGGAGCCGCTCTTTTTTGCTATTTCTTCTTTATCATAAATTAAGTACTTTGTTTCTATTTTTCATTGTACATACAACGTATATGTGTAGGTACTTGTTCATTATTCCTTCACGCTGTTCGCTCGAGACTGTTATGTGCACATAATACATAACAGTCTCGAGCTTAACATAGATTTATGAAGCTCTGCTTAAAAGATTTATTCTGCAATACAAGGTTTTCAAATAACTTTATTAGTTAACACGGCGTATGCCAGTAAAACTCCCTGTTGATATTTTTTCTGACATCGTTCTCAATCTTCATATTTCAACGAATTAACATAAAAAAATAATTATTATAATTTAAAATGCATCATTTCGTTCATTCATAAAACCGCATAAATACATTCAGTAGTTTTTTAGCATTTCGTGAAAAGACACATGGACCAACGCGCCTTTGGACGTCGTTAGAAAATAACTTTGGGAAGAACCCGAGCAAAGTTTAAAAAATATATATAAAAGACCTAGAAATGACATTACGCACCAGGCAGAGATTACAAGTATTATTTATTTATTTTATATTATAAACAAAGGATAAAATTTGCAAATTGTATCAAAGTTTAAGTTCACAATCAGCTAAATAGCCTTAGCTGTAAAATAATCAGTTGTAGATAATTAAAAGATTAAAGAACGAAAGAAATTAGAATTCTATTGTGGCGCTTATCCTTATATCGAATAGGTCGTCTGATATAAATTACAGACTATACGTATAACATAGTAAATAGTATGTTTCTTAGGGAATATATTTCATATGTATAATCTTTTTACTTTTTTTCAGAAAGTCATGGAGATGATCGACTTTTTCGTAACACTAAACGAGCAGTCAGTAAGTGTGACAATATAATTTGAGGCATAAAGAGTGGACTGAGCGTTTCTTTACTGTCAGCTGAAAATGTCAACTACCTATTTCCAAGTCGCGACAAAACAAATGTACGGCCAGATCGACATATGATTCATGACGTTATATATTTATAACCGTATTACATTTCATTATAATATTGTAATTCAAATTTAAATTTAATTTGGTCGTATGTTCGCTTTTCTCTTTGGCAAATCTTGAAAGTATTGCTCCGTCCATTCTTTACGTCTATGTGATTGTATGAGGAAGTTCACATTCATTTCTACACTTTATAGTTTATTGTGAGAGACCAAATCGTATAATTTTTTTATTAATCTTTAACTTTTTTTAAAAGTTTTAAACATTTTGACGACACGTTTGGCTCAGATTGTGACCCTGTAGTACTTTGTGCGCCAGCGGTCGCGGGTTCGAGCCCCACCGAGGGCATTCAATTGTTGAGCATGAATGTTTGTTCTTCTGTCATGGGTGCTTATATTAGTAATATGTATGTATTTAAAGTTATATATGTGTAGTATATCAACTACCTGGTATCCGTAACACAAGCCTCGTAGCTTACTACGGAACTAGATGACGCTGTGTGTAATAAATAATTATGTCCCGACAAATTTATTTGTTTATTTACATGTTTTTCCAGATAAAGTAGAGCCAACAGGATGTATGTACGAGGGGCGGTGGTACTCGCCGGGGTCCGCCGTGCGTACTCGCGAGGCGTGCCTGCAGTGCGCGTGCGCACAGGGCGCACTGTCGTGCCGCCGTCGCGCCTGCGCGCCGCCGCCCGAGCCGCCCCCGCGCTGTCACATCATACACCAGAAAGGAGATTGCTGTCCGGTGTTAAGGTGTCCTGGTGAGATATACATATGTATATTATCTGTTTTTAACCGACTTCAAAAAAAGGAGGAGGTTCTCAATTCGTCGGGGACTTTTTTTTTTTTTTTTTTTTTCTATGTATGTTCCCCGATTACCCGACGATGGCTGGACCGATTTGGAAAATTCTTTTTTTGTTTGAAAGGGTATAGTTTCTAGTTGGTCCCATAGTCACCAAGTCACGATCTGATGATGGGATCCCAGGGAAATCGAAGACAACTCTCAAATTTTATAGGCACTTATTACGTTTTTCATATATTTTCTAAAGCTGTTCAAGTATTTGCGTCTGATAATCATCATCTCCTGTGGTTGAGCTAATGATGGAAGGTACAACTCCTCAACGATAAGGAGTTAAAAGAAAATTCTTTCAATATTATACGTAATTATAGACCGATAGTTAAATTCTTTCAGGCTCTTATTAACCGACTCTAAAAAAAGGAGGAGGTTCTCAATTCGTTGGGGACTTTTTTATGTATGTTCCCCATTACTCGAAGATGGCTGGACCGATTTGGAAAATTCTTTTTTGTACATAAACAAAATAAGTATCTACTTTCCGCTAAAAATTTGAAAATAAATTATTTTTAACAAAAAACAAAAACCGACTTCAAAACTAAACAAATCTAAACTAAAAAGTAGAAAATAATACTTTTAAGAACTTCGTTAATTTAGAAGTCGGTGCCAGCCAAAGCAAAATAACCTTAAATAGACACATATTCGATTAATCTATATCTATAATATTTGTAAACATAATCAAAATACCGTTCGAAAGTTCCTTGCAAAGGCAAGATAACGGCTGGCACCGACTTCAAAATTAACGAAGTTCTTAAAAGTATTATTTTCTACTTTTTAGTTTAGATTTGTTTAGGTTTGAAGTCGGTTTTTGTTTTTTGTTAAAAATAATTTATGTATGATCCTGTTCTTTAAATGTTCTTACATTAAAAATTGCTTTATGTAATTTTGGTATTGTTTTATAGATTTTTTCTATAAATACAGTTTGTATGTGTTTTCGCTCGGCTCCATCCCTAGTTGTCTACCTATATTACCTAATTTATCATCCTACCCATTACGTCATTAAAGTCGGTGTATACAATAATTGTTACACTGTGTCTAAAATGTACTCAATATCTCGTACACTCGGCATGCACTCTCGAAGAGTCACTTTTGCCATTTTTTAAAATTAAATTAAATCTCAGAATAAGTACGTTTAAAAAAAAAAAATTATACAATAATATACAATCAATTTTTAATTACAATTGTTATTAACTTAATTTCAGATGACCTTAAACATCTGGAACTTATAGCAGCAGCGCGTCTTGACGACTCGGACCTAGACACTCCATCAGCAGTAGGCCATGGTAAGTATTTACTCTATACTAACATTATAAAGAGGAAAGATTTGCATTTTTGTATGTAACAAATAAACTCAAAAACTACTGCACCGATTTTAATGAAATTTTGTACTCATGTAGTCTAGAGCCTGAGAAAAGACATAGGGCACTTTTTAAGGCGCAAAGAAGAGCTTTAAAGGGTTGAAATAGGGGAAAATTTATATAGAAATTACGTCTTTTTTAAAGCTAGAAGCTTTTTGATTATAATATAAATAAGTAAGACATTCAAAGTTTGTAAAAATTTTATGCTAAAGGGTGTACCTAGAGACGAACCCGAGCGAAGCGACGGTGAGTCGCTAGTATTATAAATAATATAAATAAATTATACTCCTAGTAGTAAGACTAGTATTCTAATGAGTAAAGTACGAAGCGAGTTTTTTACCACTCTGCTTCTTCTTTGGAAACTATATATTTATTTATTTTTTTATTTGAGTATTCCCAGCGTGCGTGGAAGGCGGGGTGGTGTACGCAGCGGGTTCTGCTATGACGGGAGGGGCGGCGTGCGAGCAATGCTTCTGCTTGGGCGGCGCGAGGCGCTGCGTGCGGCCCGCGTGCCTGCCGCCCCCGCCCGGTTGCAAGGCCCGTGCTGCTGCCGGAGCCTGCTGCCCACAACGCTACTACTGTGAACACATCTCGTCTGCAGATATGCCTCTCGGTGGGAGGAGTTCTAATGGTAAGTAACGTTTTAATATGCTGAGAATTGTGGTGATACTACTTTGTGACTTTTAATTTTATGAGTATAAAAGGAAACTTATTCTAGCATTCTTGAAGGGTCACCTGGTGTAGGATTATTATGTATTGAAAAAAAAACCGATTAACTGTTATTGTTATTATGATGTCTATAAGAATTATAAAAAATATTAATTCCAGATCTTAAAATAATTTCTCTACTATAATATTATAACAGATTGTAATTGAAGGTGCTGTAAAAGTAAGGGTACATCCATAATTGGAAATAAAGATAAAGTTGTTATGTTTTACTTTCTAAGTGGGTACCTACTTAACAAAATCTTTATATTTCTTTATGGAAAATGTTGTGAGATACTTACTTTTCTGCATTACAGATTGCATTGCACCTGATGGTAAATGGGCGTATGAAGGAGAACGTGTGCAGGCGGCGGAGGCGGAATGCATGCAGTGTTTTTGCCTGCGCGGAACTGTGCGCTGCCAACGCCTGGCCTGTGCGCCAGCTCTGCGGGGGTGTCGCCCTCTGCTTCGTCGCGGCGAGTGCTGCCCACATCAATACCAGTGCGAGCCTCGCAATAATGGTATACAATGTTTTTGAGTTTTTTTGGACATTCTAGAGTATTTTATATGTGAGTCTTATAAGTGCATTAATATTATTAACTCAAATCAAGTTATTATCAAATATTACGATTAAATAAATATATCAGTATTATTAAATAAAGATTCAATATATTCTATTAAGAAAATTTAGGATTTGAAAATTATTTCTCAATATTTTCTAGTCGTTTAATATCACTTCACCATTTATAATTTTAGGTACTAAAGCATCGAACTTACAACTTCTTCAGCGTCAAAATACATTAATTACGTTGGCTGATGAGAACAGGTCCTTTCACACGTCAAAATCAACTAAACGAGAAACTACAACTAGGGAACTGACTACACACAAAAGTACCTCGGCTATAACTGTAACGAAAGAACAACCTGTTACAACAATGAAAGTGAAAAGGAAAATTGATGATGATATCACTGATTCTAATTTAAAATCGGAAAAAAGTTATACAGCCACACTGGAAACAACATCAACAACGGTATCCAATGACATATCTACAACCATGGTCACTGAAAGTACTATAAATGATGAGAGCACAACCACTGAACAGCCAGAAGGATCAGTTAAAATAATAATTAATGGAACAATTAATTGTACGGCGGAACTATCCTCTACATCCCTTATGTTAAACGTATCAGATCCAGACATGTGGATCAAGAGTGAAGCACAACCTCGTATACCCATTATTAATAACATTGAAGTTGAGAGTGAAACTTATTCACCTAATGATATAATTACTGAAAGGATAATTGGAGATTTTGATGAAAATGAAACTTTTACTATCAATGTCACGAGTTCTCTTCATACAAACACAACACCATCTACGACGCTACCGTCTACAACACCTCCTCCTAAAACAGTACCGCCATTATTACTCGGTTCTGTTAACATTTCAAAAGTAAAGAAAGATGAATATGACTATGATTATCCAGAACCTACTTTACCTCCATCGTTGCCGAATTTAAAGTAATTATTCTTACTTTTATTATCTATTTGATGAAGACCAAATGCTTGTAACCAATATAATTACCTCGCATTATACAAAATACATTCAAATTTACCCTCCTATTTAAACATACATACATAAAAAATTAAAACATACATACATAGATTTTTTAATAATAATGATTTAAATTTATTTATTTCAGAATTATTCCCTTTGTCGCAGCTGACGCGGTTGTTGAAGAAGATATATCTTCCAAAGAAAGCCCAGACTATCCCCTATTAGAAAGTAATGATAAATTTCCAGTTTATTATCCGGCTAAGGATACGAAGCAGTCGTTTGCAATGCGTAAAGATGATGTATACATCAACCCGACACAATATCCTGTCTTTGTGTCCAAAAAAGTTGAACCTATACAATACCCATCTCTTACTCATGAAGAAGATGATGTAAATATAGCCTATGCTAGTATAACTAATGATGCTCCATCACAAGTACATGAATACACAGTGTCCACTTCTTTGGGAAATTCTGCAAAACTAAATAATAATATAGAACGTAAACCACCCACCGTGAGTACGAAATTTGAAATGGAATCGCCAACTGTTAATTTGTTTTCACCCCCAGTCGAGACAGAAGGTTAGTTATGATTATACTCATAGTAAAAAATTCTTTGTAAAGTAATGAAATTTCTTCTTTTATAACTAAAATATTGAATTAAACTTTCAATTCAAATTTTAGGTGGTTTCATACCAAAAGGTCCAGAAATAATCGACGAATACTTCTCCGTATACCAAAGTACTTCACAAAAACCAGTTATCCCTCATCTGACAACATCGATGCAACTGGAACCAAAAGGTGAAGCATTTTAGGTGATATCAAACTACGATATAGTTAGTAAGATTTGGAATTTGAAGGTTATCAGATTCAAATTCCGTTTGTGTAATTGTTTAAAATAAGCATAGAGGTAATTATTTATATCTCACAATGTCAGTATATGTTTTATTACACAAGGGGTATGTCGTACGGGGCGGGTTGTGCAAGTATTTTTAATGGTACCTAATTGTAGTCAGCCTTATTAACGTCCCATTGCTGAACACGGCCCTCCCTTTAATGAGAGAAGAATCAGGACATAGTCCACCGCGCTGGCCTACACCTGGCTTGCAAAGTTCTCTCAGACATGCAGGTTTCCTCACGATGTTTTTCCTTCACCGTAAGACAAGTGGTGAAGATGATTCGCACATGAAAATCTTAGAGGTACGAGAGATATGGATTTGAACCCGCATTACTCGGTTATCTAAGCGAGCGCGATACCTGGGTCACCACTACCAATGGTACCTAATGGTAATGGTACTTATCATTAATATTATATTCTAATTTTTACTGAAATATTATTTTAGATGAATGTGTAACAAGTGATGGTCGACGCGTTCCTGAAGGCGAGTCTATTAATGTAGCTTGCTCGATTTGCTCTTGTGCATGGGGCACTCTTCACTGTGCACCCCGACCTTGCACCACGCCGCCTGGATGCGAGCGTCGCGCCGCTGCCGCGAGTTCTAGTGACTTATGCTGCGGAGAACTTATTTGTGAACGGAGTAAATATTTTTTGATTTTAAAATATCAATTTATTTTACATTTCTTAGCTATGACGGTTGATGGTGATCATCCATCATCAATAATATCATGATGATATTATTATTATTATTTCATAATATCTTGTAAATTAATCGTATCTCGTCGGTCGTGATTTTGTTAAATTCATTATATATTTCATAATCTTGTGAAATAAAAACAAACATTATATTTTTATTAATTGTACTTTTAGGAAATATAACAACGCCTTCTCCAACTATCGCAACGCAGCATTTTGCAATCAGTTTAAATGAATCAAAAGTACCTATTGAAAATGACAAAGAAAGTGTTGGGTTCACACAAACAGAATTGACAGCTACAATTGCCTCAGATTTTATAAAAAATTATACTACAATAGATGAAGAAAATGTAAATAGGGATATAATGAAAGATTTTGGATCAACAAATTTAACTCAAATTACTTTTACGGAAAAACCTGCACAAATAACTACAGTAAAAGATGATGAAATGAGTCACAATAGTAACCATTCCATAGAATATGATGATGAGGAAGAAGACGAGGGCTTTTCTTTCGGAAGCGTTTTGCAAATGTTGCTTAGTGAAACTTACGAAACCACAACAGTTACGCCTAAACGTAAATCCACTACCACCACAGAAGCACCTAAACCTACTATCACTATTCCAACAACTAAAAAGTTCTATACACCACCAGATAACATGTTTATACCAGTTACACATCGGTATCCCATACCTCCTAAGAAATTATATCCCCAAAATACAGTCAATAGGATAGATCATTTGTTACTCGGAGAACCAACAGTAATAAGAAAAACAACACTTAGAACAACAACAACAATCAAACCTGTGATAACAACAAGAAAGACTTTTACACCTAAAGCGACATCTCGACCAATTACTACAAAAACTGTAGAAATTACAAGTAAAGACGGCTTCCAGCAAACAGATATGAGGCCACCACATAACTTTATAACTAATCTTAGTCTCGGTCTGCCAAAGCTCGCTGGTTGTAACATTTATGGACGAATGTACCGTGTAGGGCGGATCATCGCAGAACTATCATCTCCTTGTCAAGAATGTAAGTGCACTGAACTCGGCGTCCAGTGTCGATCGTTGAACTGCTGAAGTGTTATCCTGAAAGGAAAATCGCTGAACAGAAAATTGTTAAAACTTTCAGAAACATATGTCAAATTGAATTTTCTCTTCGAGACACTAATAAGACTTGAAAACTCTGAACTAAATCAACTCATTCATAAAATTGACAACACAATGTTACAATGATATTACATTTATATTACAGAAAGCAACATATAATTAATATCTAAGTAAATCCACATTTTTATTATAAGAATATTTTTGTGCAGCTGATATGACGTGGGCAACTGAGATAGCTTTTTCTAAAAGCTAGCGAATAGACATTAAAAAAAATCTCTCGGTAGTCTACTTGTACGGGGTATGTTAACTGAGAGTGTGATTTATAGGTTAAGATTTAGAAGATATCTCGTTAGAAAAATGACAGGTCAAAGTAGCCGAAAACTGCAGGTATGATCTCAGGTAGAAGTAAACTTGTAAATGATGAAGAGCAATAGTTTTTCAAAATAGGACACTTGCCTCAAATATAACATAAGTACATAGTAAATTATTTTTAGTAATGTAATATAATGATATCAATAAAACTGACTGATTACTGATTTTGTTGTACTTATTTTAATTAACCGATATGGTTATCTGTATATTACATAACATATTAATTAAAAAATAATTAAAATTTGTGCTTTTAGATTAAAACTAAAATGGCAAATTCCAAGTATTATATTTAAGTTTGATTAAATTCGCCTCATTGATTGTGGTCGTAGGGGATATATAATAGAGCGCAATAAATACCTATATACAAATAAATACTCATGCGTCACTTCTATTCCTTTCAAACTTCTTTCCTTTCCTGAAACTTCGACAGTATCAACATAGGACACATACCGTACTGTATGGCTGACAACGCATCTGCAAGCCCTGCGGTGTTGCAGATGTCCATGGGCGGCGGTGATCACTTACCATCAGGTGAGCCTCATGCCCGTTTGCCTCCTTTGTCCCATAAAAAAAACTTTCTGAGATATGGAGGTGAAACACTATTAGCTTTCCAACTTTGGGCTGTTCCTGTTACTAAGATTATTTTGACATAAAACCCAATGAACTATACTTGGCTTAACCAAAAATTTGAACCTGCACTATAACTTCAGTCATATCACTAATCTGAATAAATATAAATATCTAGATTTTAAATATATTTTACTCAGCGAACCTATTATAGTAATCACCGAACGTTTTAGTTCGGTGATTATAATCATTGAACATTACAACTACGACTCTACGACTTATCAATTTATAACTATAATAATAATTATATATTTGCTTGCAATAGATAAACTAAAAATCCGTTGAACCGATTTAAATTAAATTTGGTATAAGGATAGTTCAAGATCCTGAGAAAGACATTTTTCACAAGCTTAACACCATTTTACAACAAAGATTATATTTGAACTAGCGGACCCGACAGACGTTGTTCTGTCCACGTATAAATTTTTTATAAACTTTTCCTCCCGGTGAAATGTTTTATTACGCATTCGCAAAACAACATTTACTTCGCACCTCCCCGTATGTATTCGCTGATTTAATTGCCACCGACTCCAAAATT
The DNA here is from genome assembly GCA_951802675.2 of Boloria euphrosyne. Lineage (NCBI taxonomy): Eukaryota > Metazoa > Arthropoda > Insecta > Lepidoptera > Nymphalidae > Boloria > Boloria euphrosyne. The sequence continues at coordinate 15,371,136 of OX637874.1, forward strand.
AACAAAGTCCTTAAAAGTATTATTTTCTACTTTTTAGTTTAGATTTATTAAGTTTGGAAGTCGGTTTTTGTTTTTTTGTTAAAAATAATTAATAGCGCAAAGCCAAAGAGCAAATTTTAAGATAATATCAAACCAAATCACATATTATGACAGTTCGCATAATAATATGATAGTAGTGTTTTATCATTATAAAGATAATTTGCTTTGATTGCCATCCAAACGCGATGTTGCGATCCTTAAATTTTTTGTGTCGAGTTCTAAATAGAACATTTTAATATAGTGGATGGTAGCGGCGATGCTCCCAGCGGCGAGGAGGAGGACGGAGAAGACTCGTAATATAGTCATGCAACGTTTTGATGAGTTTTCGCCTGTAATAATAATCATTTTATCATTGATATCATAAAAGTTTATGTTTATTTACTAAGTATTTATAGTTTAGGTGGCATTTTCTATAAAGCAAGGTCGAAAATTTAAACTTTTGATAACTTTTTTACCTAAGTACTTTAAATATTAAAATATAAAAGGAAAGCCTTTAACACACCAGTAAAAGCTACGAAGCCTAAGGGTATTCCTGCAGCAGCGCCAAACACGTGCGCCGCCCACGCTACGTTGTTTGAGTCTTGCGGGTCAGCTTCTCTAAGTAGCGACCAGCAGCCTTCCGAAGCACCCAGCACCACTACGCTGAGAGGCCTGAACCACCAAAGCGGAATATGGCCATACCTATAACAAAATAATATTAATATGTATTTACATAGTAAAAGTAAGTAAGTATATACAAGTGGTAGTGCCATGCTTGTTACCTTCGGGTAGCAGCCGAATGGGCCGGCACGCCCCGTATAGTACCACTCTCTCACAGAAGACTGGCGTGAAGTGGCAGCTAAGCTGTCGCGTTTCGTCCGGTAAGTGAGAGTCCGGGAGGCCCACTACCCATCCCTACTCCTGTCCTTCTCCCTCCTCCCTCCCTCCCTTTCCTGAAAGGCCGGCAACGCATCTGCAAGCCCTGTGGTGTTGCAGATGTCCATGGGCGGAGGTGATCACTTACCATCAGGTGAGCCTCAGGCCCGTTTGCCCCCTTTGTCCCATAAAAAAAAAAAACATTATTAGAAAATAATTGTAGCCGTAACTCGCTCGCTTGGATTGAACCGAGTGATGCGGGTTTAAATCCGGGTCTGCACATCTTTCTATCCCCCTCGTACTGAGGGAGGTATCACATGATGGAACAACATGAAATACACTTAATATTTTCCTAGATTTACATAAATATTTGACATTTAACTACTTAGTAAAAATTATTAACATTGTAGGGTGTATATTAGTATAAATAATTTTACCTCTAATTACCTCTGGCTTTGGTAAAGTATTAGCGATATTATGAAGTATCGATATACTCGTAAATGAAGTGAAAGTTGTTTTTGGAAAACGTGTATAGAAATAATATAAATTCTAACCTAAAGCATACATTAGGAATATGAGCAGTGAGTAGAGCGTAAACAGCAGCTGACGCACCCACAATTCGCTCTCTGGGCTGGAAGGCGCCCGCACCCAACGCGCCGGCAGCGACGCCACCCATCCAGACGAGGGCCACGCGAAACCAGCTTTGCTCCAGTTCGAGACACCAGCCCACCTTGATAGAAAAGAATTAAAAAGAGTTAAATGTGGTTTTCTATAATTTACAATTAGATCTGCTTTTGTGGTATTACACTATCTAACCCACCATAGTCCCTATCATCTATCTATCTACCTCTCATAACAAATAAACCTAATTGGCAAGTAATAAATCTTAGAGGAAATATCCGCTATGTTTATCCTCTTCATTAAGTAAAAGGTGAAAAACCTTTGGATTACTTTAGAATGTACAAAAATATGACGAAAAAATAAAAAAAAAGCTTACATAAAAAGTTAGCATAGCATTGTAAGCTAAATGGGTTTGATCACAGTGGACCAAACCATACGTGAACATCCGCCAGGGTTGCTTCCACCACAGTTCCGGAGACCACTCGAGCTTTACACACAAAGCCTCTCCCAGTAAGTGGAAAATTATCTGAATAAGAGAGAAATATTAAAAGACTAGCTTAACCTCTTCGATCTGCTCTTAAAGTAGTATTAAACACAAATATGAAATGTTCCACTACCATTTTTTTACATTAATACAGTGCCACCGGCGCGTCTGTCTGTCTGTCTGTTCGCGATAAACCCAAAAACTGTACCGATTTTCATGCTGTTTTCACCAATGGATAAAGTAGTTGTCGTAGAAAGTTTTAGTATATAATTTATTAAGATTTTGTATACAGTTACTAGCGGAAACCGCGGCTTCGCTCGCGCTAAATCTAGGGACGAGCCCGAGTGGAGCGGATAATTAAATTATATTTTAACTGCCTCAATGTTGTAGTTGCTAGCATGTACGGATTATTAAGTATTATTTTGGGTATTATTGAAAATGCCGCAAAAAATAAAGAGATTGTCACTCTTACACAGTGTTTACAGATGTCACTTATGTGATAAATAAAAGACCAACTGTTGTGTAAAAAATTCAAAGAGGAAAATAAATGAAAAAAATGGTGCTGATGGATCTTGTTTATATTTATTAATTAAAGTACAGGATTTAAATTTTCTAAGATGCTAAGATTTTCAATGATTTACTTACGAATATGAATACCATGGAGATGATGAAGTATGGAGGCCTTAGTTCTTCAATTATCTTCTTCCATTTCTGTAAAATGTATATATTTTAATACGAAATCTCATTTTGACCCTAGTTAAAAATTCCTTTTACAGTTTGATTATGACAGTTTCGCTTCAAGCTTTATTTTGCTATAAAAACATTACAATGATATAATATCTTGATATATTCTTTGCTTTATTTACATTTAACTAGCTGACCCGGTGAACTTCGTTCCGCCAAGCAATGAATGATAGGACAGAATTATTATTTTAAAAATTAATACAAAATGATTAGGTAAGTTAAATTCTTTATTATAATGTAAAGTAGATATAAGGAAAATATAACATAAAAAACAAATCAAGAATTTTAAAGTAATGCCAGCAAGATTTTTGCTTTATTGTCCATGTATTTTGGTGCATGGGTTGCACTGCACTCTTCAGTGAAGCACCTTGGGATACAAGATTTTTTCGTCTTGTTATCAGGCGCAAGCTATTTGTGCTTGCATGTTCGCAAAGCACACACCGTTCGACCCCTGAACACGCCAAATATAATCGGCCATGAGAAAAACATGATTTTTTATATTCAGACCACAAACACTCAAGGATTTGTTAATCTTCATGGCGAATTCAAGTCGAATTGGAAGTTAAAGTCGTTTAAACTCAAACAGTATACTGGTTAGGTTAGATCTTCTTGGTCGCGGCATTCTTAATAATAATATCGACACAATAAGATTTATTATAACAATGCTCGTAGACAAACCATGGACAACATCATCATCATGGTCAGTTGCGTTTTGATACTAATGAACGACTAGATTATTGTTTTGGTTTATATTTTTATTGATAAATATTACATTTTAATACTTATCCAGACTAAGAGAAATCCAAAAAATCTAATATCATAAAAATTGGTCTAGCCGTTCTTGCGTAATACTTGTAAATGGTGTAACACGACTTTCTTTTATAATATAATACTAGCAAAACTCGCAGCTTCGCTCGCGCTAAAGTACAAAAACTATTTTTGGCTTTATGCTATTTGTTATGTACCAACGATTGATTTCCCATTTAGTTTAGTTAAATTCCACCCCTCTTTTATGACAACTACCCTATATATTATCCTAATTATTGACCCTTGTAATGTAATCTAACAAGCACGAAGTGCACAAAGTTTTGTTAAAATCAGTGATTTGTATATGCGCACATCGATTAGTTCAGTAACTACTATGTATCTCTTATGTTTTAGCTAGAGTTAGCCATAAACATTTGAAAGGAGGACTCCATAGAACCAATTATTGTGTTTTCCTGTAGGAATGAAAGACTTATTTTTAATAAAAAGTATTTTAAATGTTACGTCTTTATAATAACGTATCTACACAAAATTTTGTTCAAATTGGTTCAGTAGAAACTTTTTGCGTGTAAACGTACACATCGATTCGCTAAGTTACTGTTTTTAGGGTTCCGTACCCAGAGGGTAAAACGGGACTCTATTACTATAGACTCCGCTGTCCGTCCGTCTATCTGTTTGTCCGTCCCTCTGTCATCAGGCTGTATCTCATGAACCGTGATAGTTAGAGTAGAGTTTCAAAGATGTTGTATTTCTGTGTCTAATACAACAAGAAATACTAAAAAACAGAATAAAAAAATATTTAAGGGTCCAGCGATTTACGATATTTCGTGATACGCGAGTGACTGAGTGATGAGTGACCTACCGCTTTTATATAATTAGATTATATTTTTGTGATTTTTATAATTGCTCACCTGGTTACTACCCTCCGCATCTGGATCCATCTTGCACTTTCATAGTTTTCTTGTCATCTTTCACACGGCGAAGCACTTCACACTCACAGTGTGCTTCCCTTGAAGTCGGATAACAAATGAATATTATGTTACATGAATGCCGTGGTGTTAGCGATTGGAGGAAAATGATGGTTTATTCATATTATAATTAGATTTTACGTATAAAATAGTGGGACGGTAGCGTTATTATTAAATGGTTTTGTATTTTAAACCGACTACCAAAAAAGAGGAGGTTCTCAATTATTCGTCTCTATTTTTTTATGTTTGTTACCTCAGAACTTTCGACTGGGTGAATGGATTTTTATGATTATTTTTTTTTATTTGAAAACTGGTTCCTGTCATGTGGTCCAATTTTAATTTCGTCTAGTTCTGACAGTGGCATCCATGACAAAATCATAATATAAGGCTTATATTTGCATTAAGTTTATGCGTATATTTTATACTTTTTAGTTTAGTTTTGAAGTCGGTTTTTGTTTTTTTGTCATGTCATACACCCACTTGAAGACCGCGATCTTGATAAGTTATTTTGGCCTCGAGTACATCTGTAAACTTTGAATATAATATACATGTCTAGATAGAGTTTTGCACTGCAATTGAAACAAAAACAACAGGCCGCGTATAAGCTACACTTACTTGTGTGCGCGCATATCACTGGTCGACGTATGGAGTGATACCAGCCCTTGAATATTTTATATTTCCTATAAAAGCAGGGAAAAATATTTTTGATTTTGAGATAATTACTATTATTATATTATTAATATTAATATTATTTAATTATGTTATTTTACATATTAGGAGTTTGTGCATAATTAATTACTTGGTGTAATATATTTGAAATGAAAAAGATATTGCTATTGAAGGTTATTTATTCTTAATAGTCTAATACGGAATTATTTAACAACAACATAATTATTATGTTATATAAAGTCTGTCAGTTTATACACGAAATCACTTAAGGAGTCATTGCACTCATAATGAGGATCCGTAACGTTTTTAGTTGAGAATGCAAATTTATAGAGCTAAGAAATCCTTAACATACATTGCAAAAATTTTGGTTCTACGACAAAAATTGACGGAGTTATAAGTTGTAGCTGTGAAGTCATAGTGACGGTCGCTGCCAGTTAACCGTTGGCAACGACGAGGCGCGCGTTTTGGTGACTTTGAAACAAATTAAGTGTCCGACTTCACATCTAATTAAACTTTTTAAAAGCCATAAAAACTATTTTTTTACGTACCGAAGAATTACTACGTATTACGTACCGAAACTTCGTAGAAAATGGTTTTCCATTGTAAAAAGAGATGATAAAACTCCACTAGAGGGTGGAGAATATCTTGTAGCCTGAGCCTCTCCTAAGGTTTTTATTAGTTTCGTGGATAAACCTACATACCTACCCAGTAGCCGATCCAAGATTATGTTTTCGGAGGGGATTGACCTAACCTTGACTTATTTTTTTAACGTTGGGAAATGCATTAACGCATACTACCAGGTGGTTATGTGTGACCCACTTTAAGATAATCCATTACTTCCCACTAAAGTCTTAATGGGCAGTCGCAGTATCGCCTAGACATTCAACCACGACGCCCTGACGGCCCACCAGGTCTGACGAAGCAGACCATGCAAGAGGCCAAGGGGTTGCTACAGAGTCCGCTCTGCTATCAGAGAAGTAGCAGGAGCATGACATACCGCTTGCTGAAGTGGGTCCTCCCTGCGCGTTATTTGGCGTTACGCCCAGTCGGATTACCGGACGCTGCTAAGCCCCTTCACCTCTACAAAGTAATCGCACCTTTTGACCTTTTTTTGATATTACTAAGAAAATACTCATGGGGTTCTGCCTGTCCTTCAACCAGCAGTGATTCTGAGACTCTTAATCACTAAAACCCATAGTGAAACTCTTAAGTTGGGACGTTACGGGATCGCTTGCACCCATGTCCGGTAAGCATCTGCGTCAGACTGACACAAGCCATGTGGCGTCCTGACCCAGTGACCAAGTACAGACGAACCGCATCCACCGTCGCCAGGCCAGCCGCAGTCCGCAGGTCTTCCATCGCCGGAACAGGGCTTTGTTAGCTAGGCGCCTGATATGAGCGATACCCTCTCTGGACGTTTCCCGTGCGCATGCTCACTCGCCTGAAATTGAAAAACCTCGTCAAGCGTGGAGTTATGCGCTCAACTGGGTGAAATGGACACGGCACGTTTTGCGATCGTCCAGGGTCAGGCCGTATCTCATATATGGACTGGTGCCTCCACAATCCTTCCCTGGACACACAGACAGGCGTTGCGCGGTGGTCCCTTGCATGGGCTGTGGAAGCTCCTCTTCCTTATTTTTTTTACTCGAACTGAGCCTCTGAAAGGCAACCCCATAGTTTAAAAAACGAAAAACACGCTTTTTATAGAAAACCAAACTAAAAAATAGAAAATAAATTTTAATGAATTTAAATTAATTATTTGATTTAAAAAAAAGCGTGGGGTGCATGGTGTCAATAGTTATAAATATGACGGCGCACTCAGTGCGCCATCTGGAGATGTTGGGTAAGCTTATCGGATAAGAGTGTGAAATCAAGCTTTGACAGCGCACTCTTGTAAAGCGTCGAAGCGATGGTAGCAAGGTGATACAAACTGGCATGTTTTAAAAAGAAATTAAATTAGAGAACTATTTGAAAGAAAAAAAAGGGAATGTCAGATTTGGACCGCCGATGCACCACGTATCATCGACGAATTACTTATATCCGAATAATGGAGCTATTATTGATAATATAATGTTTTAATGTGTTTACGTTGTACTTAGTTATGAGTGTGTTAAGTTAAATTTAGTAATTTATGCACTGTGTTTCCCAAAAGACACTAACGATCACGCCCACATCTACGACCTACTTCTGATATTAGCCGTCCTGCGCTTATATCAGAAGTGGGATCGAAGAACCCAAAGAGTATAGATATGGAAGAACCTTACTACGTAACAATGAAACCGGTTGATGTTCAGACGAAGGTTTTAAATGATATGAAGGTTTTAGTGAGAGGATTTAGGATGTCACGGGCAGAGAGCTAAAAGCACTACAATTTTAAGTTAGAGCTAGAAGAAATCTGCGGCTAAGGTCGTGGTTCGATTATAGAATTTGATTAGAAGAATAACTAAGTCTGAGTTACCTGAAGACGTGATAACTGGATTAGTTTAGTACTATGTTATAAAGGTAGCACGATGAGAACTAACCACATATTATGACGTTATTACTAGAGTACGAATGTTACGAAATCTTATCGCTACAAAGTTCGACATCAACATTCTTATTGTAAGAAGCCTCGGACAAGGTATGAGATGAGATTTTCTTGAACATTTCATTGGTGTGGCATGAACAGAAACCACTGGTCAAAATAGATTGGTTGTAAAAAAAGGCGTAAAGAAATACTACGGCCGACAAGTTTAATTCGTAATCAAGGTATGATAACAAATGTTATGTGTCTTACGTGTGACAAGCCTCGCCAGTGGCCACGTCGCAAAATCATTTCCGGCCAAGAGAATAGATGCTGGTGCTGCGAGGTAGGAGATCAATAGGTGTGAGTGGCGAACGTGGAGAGTTACTTTAGAAATATCATTCGGTGAGCAAATTCTTTGTCTATTTTATAGTAAATCTGTCTATTCCCTTTTAAAAGAGATTTGCGTGTAAACGTTAAATTTAATATCTCACTGGTGTTGGAAGTAATAAAGCTAAATGCACTACTCAGATTCTAAATACAATTAAAATTACAAATACTGTGAAAAGCTTGCTTGCATGTCTGATAATGTAATTTCTAACCAAGTAAAAAAAGCAAGTGGCAATATTATACGGCTACTTATTTGCTTCGGCGGTGTTGCAGCTAGCCTATACGATTGTACATCGGGAAGTCCTGGGTTCGAGTCCCGGGTCAGGCTTCGATAATCTTATATTTGATATTAGAGTAACGACTAACTTTTGCGAAGCTTAAAAATAAAACAACATGTCCTCGAATGACATACAGTTAAATAAAGAGGATAAATCAATTCTTCTAAACTTACTAAGTAAATATTATAATTACGGCATACCTAGTAGAAAGGTTATTATAGACAAGTTAGAGAATAATTTGGTAAATCATTAATTTGTAAATACATAGTAATAAATATGGAACGAACTGAATAATATTCAGTTAGCACTTTACAATAATTGCTACTCGAGCGCATTACTCGGGAATTTTTAAGGATTTAATAAAATATAACGTTTTTTGATATCAGTAATATGCAATACGGTTTAGTATTTTTCTAAAGGACTTTATGCCTTTTTTTTATTATATTACAAATAGCGAGCGGAATCAAACTGTTATTTCTTCTCTATTTAAAAGTGTTAGTTATATGTTTGAACCCTATCTCTCTGGAGCCTATATCTCTCTGATAGAAGAAATTTATAACGACATTAGCACACAATTTTGTAGCCCTGCAGGTGTGAGTGAACCGTTTCTAGTGAGGTTTTAAGTGCATCAGACATCCGTTTGAGCCCGAATTTAATAATGGACTACCATATAACCTGAAGATTCCACAAGGATATACCATGGAATATTCTATATGCATAAGACATTGTATTGATAGAGCAAAGTAATTCGGAACTCCAGCAAAGCTTTCAGTGTGGATGGCGGAGATTGAAAGATACGGTTTACATATCAGTCACACGAAAACAATACATGGAGTGCGACTTGGTAGGATCTGCGGAGGTAGGCTGTGACATCAATATCAACGGCACTGTTACACCAAAGGTGTCCGGTTTCCGATACCTTGGATCAATACTAAATGTTGACTCTCGCATTGATGATGAAGTGAATCACAGAGTTAGTCTGAGGTGATTGAAGTGGAGATCTCTGTCTGGTATTCTGTACCCTGTGTGACCCTAAAACGCCTACCAAAACCAAAAGAAAGTGATACAAGACAGTTGTGAGACCTACCATGTTGTATGGCTCTGAACTGGAACTGGGCAACTTTGGAAAAGTATGAACTACAACTGCATACAGTGAAGATGAAGATGCTCCGCTGGGCAAGCGTCATGACGCCTCTAGATAGAGTGCAAAACGAATATGTGAAGGGATCCTTCAACGTGTCCCCGGTAACAGAGGAACTCAGAGAGGGCAAGCCCAGGTGGTACGACCATGTGATGAGGCGGAACTGCTCTGTAAAAAAAGTGCTAAAAATTGGTACCAGAAAAGCGATAGAGGCAGACTAACAGCCTCGTGGCATGATAGTGTAGATGCACAAGAAGGCCCGACCGCAAGTAAAGTCGGGAATGAGGTAGAATGAACCGTAAGTACCGCAGAAAAACGATGATTTGCTTACAAGCTACTACCAACAATGATAAGGAAACCGTGACGGCGACTAAAGATTATGAAGAATTGTGGTCGAAGAGTGCAAACTTTACATACAAGTATACACTACGAGATTGAAATCAACACTGAGAATTGAAATTGTTCGTGATAATTTCGTGGTTACAAAATAATTGGTAGTAGACTCATGACGTTCAGTGAAAAATTGTAATGGTTTCATGCTGAATAAAATATTTTAAATTTGAATTTGAATTTGAATTTAGAGGTCGGTGTCGTCCGGTCCACGCCTTTGTACGAGGCTGGTCGAAGGGACACATCTGCCCGATTTGTGTTTTAGTGGTGGAGCTGGTCGAAGGGACAGTGTTGTCCGGTCTATGCCCATGTTTTGGGATAGTCGAAGGGACACACTCATCCGGTCCACGCTCATGGTTTGGAGCTGGTCGAAGGGACAGTGTCGTCCGGTCTATGCCCATGTTTTGGGATAGTCGAAGGGACACACTCGTCCGGTCCACGCTCACGGTTTGGAGGTGGTCGAAGGGACAGTGTCGTCCGGTCTATGCCCATGTTTTGGGATAGTCGAAGGGACACACTCGTCCGGTCCACGCTCACGGTTTGGAGGTGGTCGAAGGGACAGTGTCGTCCGGTCTATGCCCATGTTTTGGGATAGTCGAAGGGACACACTCGTCCGGTCCACGCTCACGGTTTGGAGGTGGTCGAAGGGACAGTGTCGTCCGGTCTATGCCCATGTTTTGGGATAGTCGAAGGGACATACTCGTCCGGTCCACGCTCACGGTTTGGAGGTGGTCGAAGGGACAGTGTCGTCCGGTCTATGCGCATGTTTTGGGATAGTCGAAGGGACACACTCGTCCGGTCCACGCTCACGGTTTGGAAAGATGTCATCCGGTCCATAAGTTGAGATGGTCGAAAGGATACATGCTTTCATAATAAATTTGTATTTACGTATGGTACGAATATAACCGAGAGTTAGATTGTTCCTGAGTGACAGGATGGGCGAGCGTCGTTCCTGCTTTTGCAATGGCTTCAATAAATGATCGCCCGAGGACGGTCGAATGTCAGTCCGGCCGTGACGGCGCACTCAGTGCGCCATCTGGAGATGTTGGGTAAGCTTATCGGATAAGAGTGTGAAATCAAGCTTTGACAGCGCACTCTTGTAAAGCGTCGAAGCGATGGTAGCAAGGTGATACAAACTGGCATGTTTTAAAAAGAAATTAAATTAGAGAACTATTTGAAAGAAAAAAAAGGGAATGTCAGATTTGGACCGCCGATGCACCACGTATCATCGACGAATTACTTATATCCGAATAATGGAGCTATTATTGATAATATAATGTTTTAATGTGTTTACGTTGTACTTAGTTATGAGTGTGTTAAGTTAAATTTAGTAATTTATGCACTGTGTTTCCCAAAAGACACTAACGATCACGCCCACATCTACGACCTACTTCTGATATTAGCCGTCCTGCGCTTATAAATATTTTATTGACAGATATGAGTAGAGTGATTATCATTTTGATAATATCTTAAAAACATCCCACGCTTTTTTTAAAATCAAATAATTAATTTAAATTCATTAAAATTTATTTTCTATTTTTTAGTTTGGTTTTCTATAAAAAGCGTGTTTTTCATTTTTTTTTAACTATTTTTTATTTTTTGCTTTTTAGTTTTTAAAAAGCGCCATCTATGGAAGACATATTGTCTTCAATAGATGGTGCTAGATGGTTTAATCTATATACAATACTAGAGGGAGCTGTTTGTAAATTTGTTTTTTAAACTATTATTTATTTTCTACTTTTTAGTTTGATTTATATATCAAATTATTGTATTGTCATCGGTCCTCGATAAATCTACAAAGTTTGAACGAAATCTGGCCGTTTGAAGTGGGTCAAAATCGCGCCCAAAGAAGTCGGTTACAAACATACAAACATACATACATACAAATATACAAACATACAAACATACAAACATACAGGCACACAACATACAATAAAAAGCGTGTAATAAAAATAAAATTTGGTGGTTTTGAGTAAGTACTTGAAATGGCAAATTGTGGTAAATGTAAAGAAAATTTTATAAATTGGAATGTTACAAATTATACGATCTCACATACGAATTGCTCCTCTCGACTGCTCTAGTAATATTACATAATACTAGAGGAGCTAGTAGCATGTAAGAAATTACTGTATTTGTTCATATTTTTAAAGGCGGCAAGTTGTCATCTTTGACAACAAGTGACTAGAGGTTGAGTGAGTTTTTGGCCGTGTACCGTGTTCAGACGCTGCTGCAGCTTGAAAACTCCATTTGACGTTATACAAAAATGCTGTCATATTTGTTCAGGCATCGGGCATGGGCGGTGTGCTATGAGTGTTGCTCTCGGTACTTCTCTAATAGCAGAGTGGACCATTGTACAATCCTATGGCTGTTGTAGTCTGCTTCGATAGACCTGCCGACGGGGAGTTGTGGAGGTTTTCTGAGATGGTCAACATAGAAGTAGTGCATAATAACTTATCTTTTTGAGACACCTAGTCACGCGAAAGGGTGTACTTGCAGTACCTTAAGTTACGTCAAATAATTTACTGCAGGTGTCTGTCAGACTGACTCGTACGTATCCTTTACGCCTACAGAAATAACGTAATTATGCTATCTAAATCTAAATATTGTACAGTAGTGGTCCTACCATTTGTATTTTATTTGAACTAATGCCAGAAGTAGTGGGAACACTGGCGTTAAAAGTAATTCTTAATTTCGTAGTACTACTACTCTTATGCAGGGTACATGAGACATCACATTTTGTCATGTGTGGAACAGTTTGTGCCACACATAACAACATATGTCGCCTGACAGAAAAAAAGAGCAATACGTTGGCTTGAAAATATCTAAATATATCTATCTTCTATATAAATAAAATGATAGAGGTCTGCACTTGTGCGCGCATCACGGAAAAACTACTGGATAGATTTCAATGAAACTTTCTAAGTTTTATTTCTTAGACACTTGGCCCTTATCAAAAGAAAAAAATATTGCGATATCTTCATTTAATAAAAAGTTGTTAAAGTTTCAAGAAACAACGATTTGTATATGAACTGCGTGTTCAGTGATGTATGCTTCCTCCTCGCGGATTTCTCAATAGATGGCGTTAGTATTTTAAATCGCGCAAGCGTTACGTTCTGTGAGGAATATCTAAGCTCGGACACTAACGCCATTCGGTTAGGTCAGGGTTGTCAGTTCTGTATCCCCACTGGGCGGGGGACACGGAGGGCTTAGTGGCAGTACTGACTGGGAGCAGCACGGGCCCCCACCTCTCGAAAATCGAGAGGGGCCCGGGACTCGTTGTGGCAAGGTGGGGGGAGTACACCATAGTTGGGGTGTACTTCTCCCCCAACCGCACCTTGGCGGAGTTCGAGGTCTTCCTTGACTCCGTCGGGGCTGCGGTGGGCCGGCAGTCGCCGAGGAAGACTTTCGCCCTCGGCGACTTTAACGCGAAGTCTCAGGCTTGGGGAAACCCCGCCTCGGACGCTCGCGGTCGCGAAGTCCAGGCGTGGGCTCTACTCTCCGGGCTGTCTTTGCTAAATGTGGGGACGGCCTTCACGTGTGTGCGGCAGCGGGGTGGTTCTGTGGTGGACTTGTCGTTCGCCACCCCTGCTGTCGCACGTCACGTGAGGAACTGGAGAGTGGAGGAGGACGTGGAGACCCTGTCGGATCATAATTACATCCGATTTGAGGTCTCCACGGATCCGGTGCAGATGGACCGTCTTATAGAGCCCTCTCGAGTGCTTCCGAGTTGGGCCCTTGGCCAGCTTGATCCGGAGCTGGCCCGTGAGGCGGCCATCATGGCAGTCTGGAGCTCCCTGGGGACGTGGCGGGCGCGAGCTCTGAGTTGGCTGGCCGCATGCGCGACTCTCTCACAAGGGTGTGCGATGCGGCCATGCCGCGGCGGAAGCGGCGCAAAGGCCGAAGGCGGCCGTGTGTATATTGGTGGTCACCCGAAATTGCTGAACTTCGGGTGGCCAGCAATAGGGCAAGGAGAGAGTATGTGCGGTGCCGTAGGAGGCACGGTTTTGACCCGGCTCTAGAAAGCGAGTTGAAGCAGGCCTACAAGTCTGCTAAAAAGGCTCTGCAGCTCGCGATTAGCCGGGTTAAGGTGGAGGCCCGCCAGGAGCTTCTGGCGGACCTGGATCGGAATCCGTGGGGGCGCCCTTTTATCGGCACGCGGAACAAGCTACGCGCGCACGGCGCCCCGGTCACGGAGACCGCGCCGCCTGCCGTCCTCCTACGGCTGGTGGGAGGGCTTTTCCCGGAGTCCTCTGGGCATGTCCCCCCAGTGATGGCTCCTCCCTCTCTCGCGGAGGAAGTGGAGGAAGTTCCCCCGATCACAGAGGGGGAATTCGAACTGGCCTGCGATAAGTTGCGGGCCAGGCGGAGGGCTCCGGGACCAGATGGTATTCCAGGGCAAATTCTGAAAATTGCCCTGGAATACCTGGGAGGGGACCTTCGGGAATTGTTCAACGCATGCCTTCGCGCTGGGCAATTCCCGAAGATCTGGAAAGAGGGGAGGCTGTGCCTGTTGCCCAAGGAGGGTCGTTCTCTAGACTCCCCTTCGGCATACAGGCCGATCGTGAAGCTGAGTGAGGTGGGCAAGCTCTTTGAGCGAATCTTGTCTGCTCGCCTTACTCAGCATCTCGAGGAGGTGGGACCGGGCCTTTCAGAGGCCCAGTACGGGTTCAGGGCGGGTCGTTCGACCGTGGACGCCTTGAACGCTCTGAAGGTTCGGTCCTTGGCCGCGGTGGAGGAGGGAGGCGTGCTTCTAGCCGTCTCACTGGATGTGGCCAACGCCTTCAACACCCTGCCGTTTGAAACTTTACGAGAGGCACTTCGCTATCATGAGGTGCCTCTCTATCTCCGGCGGGTGTTGGACGCGTACCTCCATGACAGGCAGGTCGTTTGGACGGGAGCAGATGGGGCGGTAGGTCGACGACGTGTCGACTGCGGGGTTCCACAGGGGGCGGTTTTAGGCCCGGTTCTGTGGAACCTCGGGTACGATTGGCTCCTGCGGTGTCCGCTTCCTCCCGGGCTGGGTGTCATTGCGTATGCCGATGACACCCTCGTAACAGCCCGGGGTCGAAATTATGAGGAGGCGGCACGCTTGGCCACAGTCGGCACCGAAATGATCGTCGACCGGATTGGCATGTTGGGCCTGAGGGTTTCCATTTCCAAAACGGAGGCCTTCCTCTTTCATGGTCCACGCCGGGGACCGCCCCGCAACGCCTGCCTGTGCGTCCAGGGGAGGATGGTGGAGGTGCGGGCCCAGGTGAAGTACCTGGGCCTGACCCTGGACGGTCGCTGGACGTTCCGTGTCCACTTCGCCCAGCTCACCCCGAGATTGTTGAGCGCCGCCTCGGGCCTCGGCAGGTTACTGCCGAATGTCGGGGGCCCTGGATCTCTCTGCCGGCGTCTATATGCCGGCATTGTGAGGTCCATGGCACTGTACGGTGCTCCTGTGTGGATCGACGCCCTCTCCGCAGTGAACAGGGCCAAATTGCGCCAGGCGCAGCGGGTCCTGGCGGTGAGGGCGGTGAGGGGGTACCGTACGGTGTCCTACACGGCGGCGACACTCTTGGCGAGCGATCCGCCTTGGCATCTCAGGGCGGAGGTGCTCGCTGAGATGTACCAATTTCGGGCGAGTGAGCGGGCGAGAGGAGTACGTCCAGCGTGGGAGGGTATCGCTCGGATCAGACGTCTAGCTGATGAGGCCCTGATCCGGCGATGGGAGGAGGAACTGGGGACACCCCATGGGATGGGAGGAGGAACTGGGGAGGGTGGAGACGGGCTGGAGACGGTGGATGCGATTCGTCCGTACCTGCCTCTCTGGGTCGGGAGGCGACACGGCGTCCTGACGTTCAGGCTGACGCAGATGCTTACCGGGCATGGTTGCTTCGGTAAGTATCTGTGTCGGATTGCGCGTCGGGAACCGTCGCCCGCATATCACGAGTGTGATGCGCCTGTGGACACGGCGCATCACACCCTCGTGGAATGCGCCGCCTGGTCTCCCCAGCGCCATGCCCTGATGATGGTAGTGGGTGGGGACCTTTCGTTTCGCAGCGTGGTCGGGGCCATGCTGCGTGACGAGAGGTCCTGGTCGGCGATGGTCTCCTTCAGTGAGACCGTCATCTCACTGAAGGAGACGGCGGAGAGGGATCGCGAGGCTAACGCTTCGAACCCTCTTCGTCGCCGTCGGCTAGGGGGGAGGAGGCGCCGCTATGCGCATCTTCTCCCACCACCCTAGAGGAGCTACAGCGGGGGGTCGCTCACTTGACTCTCCCGCACATCATCGGGGCGGTCGGGATGCTCTGTGAACAGAGGGCATCCTGATTTAGGCGCAGTGGCCCGCATGGTTCGGGCCGTCCGCAGGGACGTTACGGTTGAATGCGAAAGCGACCCCGTAACGTCCCATTGCACTGCGGCGACGTGTTCCGCTGGAGGTTTTAGTGAGTAGGAGTCTCACAGTCCCTACCGGTTTATGACGGACCGGTGGGACCCCATGATGGGTTTCCTCCAGCGACAACAAAAAAAAAAAAAAAGGGTTGTCAGTTCTGTAGGGTGAGTTAATAAGGTTGTCGAAGTTCTGTAAGGTGTTCGTTAAACAATGTATATTTTAAATTGCGATCTTTTTGACTTCGTAGTTCGTACATAAATTAACTTCGATAATATTTTAACTTTTAAGCAACGCGGACGAAGTCGCGGGTATCAGCTAGTATATAATAAAACAGTAACTTAGAAAAATCTGTAAATTATTTTTTTTAAAAAACAATGACTGTAACGTATATAGACTTCAAAACAATAAAAAAAATCTGTTTGTCTGTCTGTTATTATCGTTTAACTCAAAAAGTACTGCACGGATTTTAACCAAATTGTGTGTAGTGACTACTTATTACTCGAATCGTGACTTATGATACTTTTTATTGCAAAAAAAATATTTAATTTCCACAGAAAAACAAAATAATTGGTTTTTTTGAGTCGTCCTTAAAAAGCTGGCGGTGGCTTAATCTTAAGAGATACATTAAAACTATGTAGTAGGAAATTATAGATCTTAAAAATCCCTAAAGAAAAGTCTAAAACTGATTCTATGGAACGATAAGGCTAATAAACTATTTTAACTAATCCTTGTGTAGTGATAGATTATTCATAGGGTCAATATTGAGACTAACTAAAAGGTATACCTACAGGTAGGTGCTACAGTAAAATATTTTGTTCTCACAGGAAAACACAATAATCGGTCTATAGAGTAGTCCTCAAAAATAGAGCGGACCTTTAAATGGGAAATCATTCGTCGGTATTTAAACGATATGATACCTATACGAACACAAGCTGTATAAACGCTGAAATCCTTTGTACTTTCTGTGCTAGCGGTCGCGGGTTCGAGTCCCGCTGGGGACTCTCATACAATGATCATACACTCATACACTCATACAATGACATTCAATCGTTAAGTAAGAATGTTTGTATTCCAGTCATAGGTGTTTATAATTATAATATTATGTATATGTATTTAAATTTTAAAATTTATATGTGTAGTATATCAACTATCTGGTATCTGTAACTCAAGCCTCATAGCCTACCACGGAACTATTTTTTTTATGGGACAATAGGGCCAAACGGGCAGGAGGCTCACCTGATGGTAAGTGATTACCACCGCCCATGGACACCTGCATCACCACAGATGCGTTGCCGGGGGCCTCTTGTGGGCCTCCGGGACTCTCACTTACCGAACGAAACGCGACAGCATAGCTGCCACTTCACGCCGGTCTTCTGTGAGAGAGTGTTATTATACCGGGCGTGCCGGCCCATTCGGCTGCTACCCGAAGGTAACATGCTTGGCACTACCACTAGAAAATTGTTGTAATAAAATAAACTGTTGTAATAATGTCCTAACGTTGTGCGTATACATATAAGCCGTCTTACCTGTTTCATCAGGCGGAGACAGTAACAAAATAATATAATATTTTATACACAAATACAAAAAAAAAGTAATGTACTCTGAACGTCAATTTTACGTAATGTCGACGTGGCATTGACTCACGCCCGCACTCATAGTCACTTAATGAACCATCAAGGAGATTTAAGTGTCTATGAGTGTGGCGGTAAGGCATTGTATTTATTAAGGAATAAAGATACGGTAACTGCAAAATGTTGATACTTAACTCTTTAGGTAACAATTTAGGAGAAAGTTGTTAGATACATATTTTCATAGATAGGGTACTGAATAAATTAACCGACTTGGTCTTACATTACGACGACTCATACAATGACGAGTGAACTCAAGAAATTTTGGATATTTTCCTTTTTTTTAAATAAGCTTAGGGTCATTTATGACGTTAGGTAGGCATATATTATATACCAAGGAATAAAAGACACAAATATAGGAAAGATTTTTTTTAATATTCAACGTTGCCAATACACAAATTTTATTTCATTAACAATATAAAAATTGCAACGCTTCTGTACATCAAGAGATAAATGCTTACACTAATAACACTTCTGAGATTGTCCCAAACAGAGCAATAACATCAATTTTATAAATTAACAGTCAACAGACGAATACATATCACACTCAAAACAAAACATTAACTATTGATTTTTTTAACAAATATTGTGATATGTTTTAAAATTTTGTCCAAAAATTCACTCTGTTTGATTGATAAGAACACCCATTAATATTACTTATTTTCATAAGAGTATTATTATATTTTATGAATTGGCTAATGATTTATATATAGACTGTACAATTTCTCTTCGGGCACAATCTACACATGACTAGATTTAACAATTTCTTTGGTAAGCAACTTGAAATTGTGTGACACCTGAAGAAGATGGTGGTAATAACTAATAACCAAAATATATTCTGGTACATGTTGTATACTAACTATGACGCTCTAAAGTCTAACTTCGATTTATCGAGTGATGGTATTTGCATATAATAAAGCATTTATATGGCAACTTTCTTTAGAGCGACGCAGTTAATACATTTATATTTCTGTACATTCCCATTTTATATTAGAGACAATTCCTGAATTCTGACACACCTAGCTAAAACTTATTGGTTAATAGTTAAATAGTGTTTTGATACAAAACAATTATAATAGTTTCACAGAAATTATTTAAAATTTCAACATCATAGACCATGATTGATTGGGTTTTCACGATCTCTTTATAGTGCGCTTACAGATATCATCAATGTTTGACCACATCGGTCACAAGTATTCGACGAAGACTACAAAAATAACAAAAGAGCTAAGTTACTTTAAATTTTGAATTGATTGAAGGCACGTTACTCTCTCATTTATAGTTTTTTTTTTATCTTGTGATTTTACTATGTCAAAGCAAAAATGCAAAGATTTTAATAACATAAAGCCAAATCATAAATGACAAATGACATGATACCAAATGTACCGTCTTCGTGTCTTAAGCTCAGCTTTGCAATGTATGAAGAGGTGCGGGTTGTGACGGAGCGCGTTTTAACTCGTTTATACTGGTTTTTGAAGCGCGACTATTGGCTTCTGGCAATCACCCACACAAATGTAAAGCTGAGCTTACGCCTTGAGAACATAGTGTTTTTTTTTTATTGTAACGCTTGTTTGAGATATTTATTCCCACACACAAATAAAATCGTCGCTAAACGTTTTACTGGAAAAATTAGGAAGATGGAAACTTTACTGCAAAAATTCTGGGAATTCGGGAAGATGCTTATATTGATATACGTGAATAAAATCATTAACAGCTTTAGTATAGTTACTAATGATAATTTATTGGAAGACTTGTGCATCTGATTGAACATTTAATTGAGAGATTTTGTACATTTGAAATAGAGATACAATATTTCAAGTTGTATTTTGGTTAAGATGAACACCGTTTTGTACTTTTTTATAAATCCTTTCCACCAAAAGTCAGAAGCACTTAACATTTTTAATACACTCAAAATATTTGAGTCAGACTAGACAATATAAGCTCAAATCACATTCTTTATAGTAAAATTGCACCTTTCTTTAAAATTTTCTGTCTCTTATATAGTTTGCATTATATAGGACAGCTGACACCATACACAGATCTTCACAGATGCTCACAAAATATCAAAGTGAAGCCAGCGAAGTCTATCAGGTCACTGAAGTCAGTGAAATCAGTGAAGTCAGTGAAGTTTATTCCGATGCCGCCTGAGAGCGCGCATCATCCTTAAATATCAGGTGTAGTCGTCGGGTTCATAGTAGAACATATAGTGGATGGTAGCGGCGACGATCCCGGCGGCGAGGAGGAGGAAGGAGGATACGCGTAACACCGTGATGCAACGTTTTGATGAGTTTTCGCCTGTAATAGAAATCATATAATTCAATTCTATAATTTTATGTTTTTTATTATAAATAAAACGGATTTTTCAAGGGTATTAGAAACGTCAGTAACTAAAAACCAAAATAAATTCGCGACAAAATCCGAAAAGATAGTCAAATATAATGTCAAATATTCGCGTAAACCTATGAAAGTATTTATGTTTTTCTTTACTTTTTCTATAATTTTGGACATTTAACACGTTTGAAAATTTAAGACTATTTTAAAGGTATGTTACCTTTAAAAGCTACGAAGCCCAAGGGTATTCCTACAGCAGCGCCCAACACGTGCGCCGCCCACGCTACGTTGTTTGAGTCTTGCGGGTCAGGCTCTCGAAGTAGCGACCAGCAGCCTTCTGAAGCACCCAGCACCACTACGCTGAGAGGTCTGAACCACCAAAGCGGAATATGGCCATACCTGCAACAAAATAATTAACTAATTATATTATGTATATTGTATACATGTCTCAAGATGGAATAATACGAAATATACCTACGTTTATTTTCCCAGATTTATGCAATTTTCTGACATTTTTAATAAAATTATTAACTTCGTAGCACCGATACTAGAGAATAAATTAGTATGACTTGCTTATAATTTCGTTTATATAATGATCAATTTGTACAAGTCCTATTCAAAAGATACATAGTTGGTATTTAATATAAACTATCTTTTCAGATGTTTTCGCAGATTTATTTTGATTGCCTGTTCTGTTAACATGATTCCTGGACTAATCAAAATGAATCCGCGAAGAATAAAAAAAAATACTTTTAGTATCAATCATTATACAAATTAAAGTTTAAATAGGCATACTAATTTACCTCTAGGCTGGTAGTATTAAAAAGTATCGATTATGAAGAGTAGAGTCTTATAGGTCGATTATAACAAGAAATTATGTAAATACTAACCTAAAGCATACATTAGGAACATGAGCAGTGAGTAGAGCATAAACAGCAGCAGACGCACCCACCACCCTCACTCTGGGCTGGAAGGCGCCCGCACCCAACGCGCCGGCAGCGACGCCACCCATCCAGATGAAGGCCACGCGTGACCAGCTTTGCTCCCGTTCGAGACGCCAGCCAACCTGGATAGATAAGAAATAAATAGAATTAAAACTCATCTATTTACAATTTTCAATTAAATCTATATTTGTGGTAATTAATATATAATTTAACCCAACTCACATTTAAATGGTTTATTGAGTTAAAGGCTTCAACAAAATATACGATGAAAGCAAAAGTTTCGTAGTTTTTGCCCATAAGCATTTATTAACGAATTCAAACATTAAACTTAAATTTATAAAACTAAATGAAAATCGGTTTATCCGTTTGGGGACTACGATACCACAGACAGATACACAGACAAACACGTTAAACTTACAACACCCCTCTCTTTTTGCGTCGGGGATTAAAAACAGACCGATAGATATATTGATTTTAAACATTAACCTTTAGCTGTCTTCAACAATAAAACTAAGCAGTATTTGTCAATAGAAATAAAGTTAATTGGAAAAAAATATAAACCTCTTACAATATACGTAAATAGAATAAATCTTTGTCTGAACAGCAATTCCACCAGGCGTAGGCGTCGAGAGATCGACATAGCATAAACAAAATTTGTAAAATATCAATGCTTTATTTCAAAGATAAATCTTAGATAAAACATTCGCTACGTTTATCCTCTTCAATTAGCAAAACGTGCTTCAGACGCATTAGAATATAAAAAACGAAAAGAAAAATATAAGGGAAAAAGATACGAAATGTAGCGAAGAATTAGCGTAAGAAAATATTGAGATGAAAATGAAAGTAATACTTGAAATATAGCTTACAGCAAGAGCGACCAGAGCGTTGAGAGCTATATGGGCTGGTCCAGCGTGGATCAATCCGTACGTGAACATCCGCCAGGGTTGGTTCCACCACGGTCCTGGAGACCACTCGAGCTTCAAGCGCCAAGACTCTGGTACCCAGTTGCCCAGGAAGTAGAACATTACCTGAATAAGAGAAAAATATTAATTGATCAGTTTTAAGCTCTTTCATCTGCTCGTTAAGTAATCTTCTTCTAATATAGTATAAAAAGCTCATGTCACAGTGTTTGCTATCGCACTCCTCTGAAACGGCTTAACCAATTTTTATGAATTTTTTATGTATATTTGGTAGGTCTAAGAACAGGTCGTAAGCAAATTTTTATTCCCCTAGGTTATAAGGGTGACACTCTCCAGATATTTTATTTTGAGATCAAATTATGTTTTTTCACTTTTTTATGATTTGCCATCAAAAAATTCTGATAACCTTAAATCTTTATCCCTCGGACGCTAGGAATTGCTAGTATTATAATATAAATACGAGTATACCAAATGTTTCACTGGTAATCTATTTTATTATAAGTATTTATAAATGTATAAGATGTGTTGTTTAGACACGATGATTTACTTACGATTATGAATAACATGGAGATGATGAAGTATGGAGGCTTTAGGGCTTCAAATATCTTCTCCTTCCGCTTCTGGAACTTTGTTTTCGCTTTTGGATTATCGCTTAATTTTTCTGTTTTTGAAGTCCATTTAGGTATGCCCCAAACCCCTAAAGTTAAGCCGGCTTGCAAGCGAGAGTTAGATTTGTGTATGGGCTTATTCCCTAGGAGGCGTCTATTTTCCCCTGGGCTATTAGTTCTACTATCACTTCCTTGCCCCAATTCTTCATTCTCTGTCCAGGCCACCGCTGGAGGCGAATCTTCAGGCAGAATTCGTCTACCTTGATGTACAGGCTCCTCTTCGTAATCTGCATTTAATCGTTCCACCTAGTAACAATTTGCATTATGAGAAACAAACTCTTTTTTGAGCCAAAAACACCTTATACCTAGTTCATTTTGATATAATAACAGTTTCTTTTTGAGGTAAAGGCATTCATTACATTTTACCTATACTGCTAACATTAATTACTTAAAATATTTGGCATTTCATCATCATAAATTCGAGTTTAAATTAGACAATTTCAAAACATATTACATTATTGTTTTTTTTTTATTTAATATCATTATTAAATTAGAATATTTTTATCGTTTTTATAATAAACAAACCTCTTCACAGTCCTCCGCATCAGGAGCCATTGTGTACTTTGAATAGTTTCCCTGTCATCTTCCAGAGGGCAAGGCGCTCCGATCACAGCATCCCTCCCTTGAATTCTGACAACAAATGAATATCTTACTTCAATACCGTGGTTTTATATTAACGATTAGAGGAAAATGATGTGTTATTAATTATATAATTAGGATTTCCCTTCTGAATTAGTGGGACGGTATAGTTGGTATTAAGTGATTGCGGTTTTGTATGTTGTCAAGAGGACATATTTGACGTGAATAGCTTTTTAGATGCGCGCGCGCACTGCTTTAGTATAATGTACCTATTATGGTATCAGGATAATACATCTATAGCATCGTAACCTAAAGCTATATCTATTTTACTTCAATCACATTAATACAAAAATACATATAATATGCATTTTTACCCGACTGTGGCGAAGCCCAAAGGGCTTAATCTATGTTTATGTATGTATGGTGTTTAATCTATTTCTATGCATGTATGTATGTAAATCTGATTCTATGTTCCCTCGTAATTATTAAACGGATTAACCTATTTTCCTGATTAATATATCATTCGATTCATCTCGAAAATGCGAAACGCGGCTATAAGACGCTAGTAAAGTAACTTGTTTTTACATTACAAATTGTAATGTAAAAACAAGTTACTTTAATTTACAAACAGACACTTCCCTTTTATTTATCTATATGGATTTGGGATTTACCTATATATGTATAATATTATCAGTGTTTTGCTACAACAATGGGAAGCCCGATTTCCGCAATATCCTCATCTTGACGTTAGTAAATAAAGTGGGTCCCCCGTCATACCGGACTCATTGATAAACAACAGATGACATATTTTGTCAAAAGTGACAAATAGTCCGACATCTGCTGTTTATCCCGTTTTAATTTAAAGATAATATTCAACGAAATACCAAGACAATATAGGAAAAAAGACAAAAAAATTTCAAGGAGGTTTGTGTTTTACCTTACATAAATACTAAAATGACAAAAAATATAGTTTTGTTTATAAAAATATTAAAGAATGTCGGGATTTATATATATTTAGCCTTTTAACTAACTACAACTTGAGACGAAGTAATCACTACTGGCCTACCATATCCACTGAGCAACCACCGTCCACCGTTTATCGATGTAATTAAATTATAAATTCTAAAACCAAACGTGTATTGACTCGTTAAGGACTTCGTTAACCAAATACAGGTGCATTATTCGTGTTGTGATACAAACTAAAAACATAACGGGATTAAAAATTGTCATGCACCAAAGTGCATCAACTAATGAAGTGTTTATTATTATTGTGAAGTGCTTAGGCGATGTACGGTGTACCTAATTTTAGCATTCTAGGCACAAAGTAAGATCGGACAGCCACTGTCCTTTTTTGTATGTGTGTCTATCAGCCAACAGATCCGCGATAGTTGAATATGAAGGTAGATTATATCGTATTGATGAATGTTTATTAGTGTTTATTGTTTTTTTCTAGGCCGTCTGATGGCCTATAGATAAGAACCACGATACGTATCATAGAAGGGTGGCGTTGTTGACGACACGTTTGGCTTTGGCTTGGGTTTGTAGTGACCCTTACTATGCCAGCGGTCGCGGGTTTGAGTCCCGCTTGGGGCATTCATTGTTCTCTAGTCATGGGTGCTTATATTTATAAAATGAATGTATTTGGTATCCTCATGGCTTACTAAGGAATTAGGCTGCGTGTAATAATGTGTCAAGATATTTATCTTATGTTTATTTTTTTATTTCTTTGTCTTAGATACGCATTATATAACGTAAAAAAAGTCGTGTCGTTTCGAATCTGTACATTAAATATGTTTGGTAAATCTTATTGAACTAGTAAATACTACCGACACAGAGTTTCTATTCTGCTATAAATATAGTTAAATTAAAGACAGTAAATAGAATTTTATATATATTATAATAAAAATTATTAATTAAAAAAATAATAAAAACAAGAAACGTTTACATATTTTTAGTTTTACATTTTTTTGTTTTCGAATTATTAATATTATTAATATAAAAAAATACATTAAGCTCAATAAATAAATAAAGACCTTACCTTATCTAGCGACATGTCAATTTTATTATATTTTCTACCAATTGTTTGTATCTTAATATGTATCCACTAAGATTATAAAATCTTTAAAAATCAATTATGTTTGCATGAACTTTATACATTTTAACAACTACGAGAGCTATAGTCTCTATCCAAATTCTCAAAGCCCGCGCGTGCACTAGCGGCGGCGTCTCGCACTGAAATATGTATAAACACCTGTCGCTTTCGCGAGCTTTAGTGTTTACGTCATTATTTATAGAAGATTTACACACATGTAATGTTGTGCGTAATATTAGAGTTAACCTTTAGCATCTTTATATTAGACAAAGCTCGCCCAGTGCTCGAAATTACACCCTACTTAAAAAAAATATACATGTACGTTAGTTTTTAGGGGTTTACACCAGTTTTGCCTTTTTCTGTCTGCCTGTCTGCCTGGGAACGTATTTATAAAGACGGTATTAATTGTAATAGCGAATTTCAGAGTAAGTGGTTCATACTGTATTTCATTAATTGTACAAAATAGTAATTGGCTATTACGTTGTGACTACAAAATTAATATTTTATAATAACTATAAGGCTCCAGTGGGATACAAAATAAAATGTGCGAGTTATTTCACATTAGCAACTGATTCTCTGTTCGCTCAAGTTCGTCCTTACGTACGTTTTCATTTTTTTTTCTAAAATAAAGATAATTTAAGTTACTCCTTAAAATATGTTCAGCAATTTTAGCGGGAACAAGCGGATGAATACGTCTAATTTCTTAAAGAATGATCTGTCAATTTATAGCACAAGCAAATCTCAATACCTGTGGTGGTAAACGAAGCCACGGTCTTGACTAGTGCAAATATTTTTTACCTGGGTAGGTAATACATAAGTACAAACATAGAGCCATATCAATTTCTGGGCTAATATTATCACTGCTAATGTAGCGATGGTGATGTTAAATCTATGCCAAGGACTCTTCGATAACAAAAATTAATCGATACCATGATTTAGTGAATTATTTTATATTTTAGTTAATATTTCATTGAACTGCCAAGTAAAATCATTCGATTTCTCTCTTAAAATCGATTGTTATACTAAGTGGTAATAAGCTAGAAAGTGTAGCCAGGTTATGTAAAAAAATATTATAATTTCTAAAAAAGAACTCATAATTTCTTTTTAAAACATTATTTTTTGTTGTGCTGAGTTGCTTTTCCCAGATTTTTCAGGACCGTAGCTTTAGTAGACAGTTAGAAGTAGACAAAAGATTAGACGAAGCAATTAGTCAATAAGTAAAAAAAAAATAAGACATTTATTATGTACCTATTATGTAATGTAACATACAATTCGTTCTATCGTAAACTACAAGATCATACCCACATGATCTTATAACAGACAATATTTTTCTATTTGATTACTTATTGTTATTCTGTATTATTTGCGTAATAATTAAGAACTTTCACAAACGTCACTTTGTATAGCGCTAATGTAGTAGATATTTGTTTTGAACTGCGACGATAAATTAATCGTACTACTTAGAATTAAGTATTCCATGTTTCTGAAAAAAAATGAGATTTTTTTCAGTACATAAACAAACAATTATTTATTCAGTTCACTTTGATATCTTATCGCTTTTATCAACTCGAGTTATTTAATTAAATAATAAAAATTAAATTCAGTTAAAACCTGATAACGGTACCAAGAACCGACCGATTTGTTTACATGCGAGTCTCCACTTCATGGTTTTGCCCCTGAAACCGATATCAGCGTGTCAGTTCGTTGAACTCATGTCATAGGCTTTCATGGCAATTAAGAAAAAAATATTTATATGACACCCATTCATTTTTTAAGATTCTGTAAAATTTTCTTTTGAATTGTGATAAGGAGCAGCTATAAATCATCATATCTTTTAGAAGTTCGATCTAGAATGCGCTAAGCTAATTAGGAGTAAGTATACGTATACTTCGATGACTAGCCACAGTCAGATTTCGACCAAGCGAACAGGACTTAACTGTTTTATGTTCCTTTTTTTTCTTATTTGAACTGAAAAAAATAGGTCGAATCGATTTTCAGCTATCAGCGTATTGTTTTTTGTTATCTTCAGTTTGTGCGGTGTTACATCATTCAGTAAATATATAATTGATACAAAAGTTAGCCTTATATATATTTATATACCTATACTCGTATTATTATTTTGTATTTATGTTGGTAGATACCCTAATTTCTGATTTATTTGTGTCATTTTATCATTTCTATGAATGAACATGCGTTTGAGGAACTTTGTGTATCGAAATTATATTAGCTAGAATAGCTTCTTGATAGAATGCGGTTTTCCCTAATCTATAACTGGAAGTGTTTCTAAAGAGATCGTAAGTTTGATGCTCGTATACGAATATCTCTAATATATAAAAATAAGGCTTGACTGATTATTATGAATTTTTTATGTGTATGAGAATATACCGTAGGCTAATTTTTATTTCCGTTAGTGATAAAGGTTTCCCTTTCCAAATATTTAATATTTTAATTTTAGACCAAATTTTATTAGTTAAGTTAATAATATTGCCATAGTTATAAAATATTTTTAAATTATTTAAATTTAAATAAAATGTTTAGAATTAAATTTTATAAGCTACTTTGATGATTTTTTTGAAAAAATTTTTGTAAATTGTGGGTAGGCACTGTCTGTAATAAGTATATAAACCTATGAGACGTCAAATATCTTAGTCTCTCCCGTGACCATGATTGCTGTAAAGCATTCGAAACGTCGGGAACTAAAAATCAAAATAAATCTGCGACAAAATCCGAAAAGGTAGTTTCATTTATAATGTCGAATATTCGCGTCAACCTAAGAAAGTATTTTTTCTTATTTATGATTTGGCTTAGAAAATTATGACCCTAAATTTACATCCTTCGGACGCGGGCGGTGCCGCGGGAATTGCTAGAATTTTTTAAGTTTTTTTTCTAGTAAGTATAAGAGTCTTTTTCACCGTGAACGGCTTAACCAATTCGGCTCATATTTTTTAAATATTCGTTATATTATGTAGAGACAACTATGTAGAGAAAAAAATTGAAAAAAGAATCTGCGCAAATAAAAATGAATACTATAAACTAGGTATTTTTATTTTTACTACAACGCATTTGTATATTTTACACTTTCTTTGTCCACAATATTATACAGTTCGACTTTGACAGTTTTTTGGTTATTGTTTATTGTTTTTAACTCTTTGTTTCTCAATCTTTCTTTCTCAAATGTTTCTCAAAATTCCCAATCTACTTTAATTTAAATTGTTTAATTTGTGCGTTTCCATTTATACTGATGTCGCCTATAAGACGCAGGTGGATTAATTTGGGCCGAAAAACTTGAAATTCCAGTAATCAGGTTAATTTTCAGTATAATCACACTCAACAGCGATGTAAACAGCGAAATGAAATTGAAGGAATTAAAATCCGCTGAACCAATTTAGATTATATTTCGTATGAACATAGTTAAACCATACCTAAAAGAAATGTAAGTTTGTATGAGGTAGGTAATCTTAATTAAGGGATAGCTACAATACCGTTTTTAATAAAACTATCCTTTTATTTTTTTAATTTATATTTTAAATATATATTTATATAAAAAATGTTAAAAACCATTTTATAATGACTATTGAGGCCTCGATAACCTCAGTCTCTCCCATGACTATGATGGCTGTTTGTAAAGCATTCGAAACGTTGCGAAACTAAAATAAATCGCGGAAAAAAATCAAATATTCGCGTAAATCTAACAAGTTATTTATTTAAATTACCTATTTAAATACATGTATGTGTATTATATTCAAAAACAAGTTTATCGTCGCGGTTTTGCAGACGTCGTTGCCATTTCATGGCAGTTTATACTTCTCAAGGCAAAGGCCACATCAAAATAGATGTAATAAAACATTCCTCATATACATCACATCGGATTTATGGCAATATTTATGACGTTTTATACCAATTGAGACACTTGAGGACTGAATCCGTGTAGCGCTGGACCACCAACGTTCATTTAGAGATAAGATAGTTAATTTTCTGGCGTCGTATCTATCTGCATACAAAATGTTTAAATTTTAGTTATTTATTAGGTTTAAGATAACGATACATAACCTAGCTTTTATATTTAAATTGTAAAGGCATAGTAACTTTAAAATTTGTATTAAAGTGTTTAAGAATAATTATTATATGTGATTTTTAAATATTTTACAGGTTCTAGAATTTGCAATAATTAATTATAGAAGTACACAACTCAACCCCATAATAAATATAAGATAATAAGCTAAGGACGTAGTACGAACTTTTCTAAATGGAAAAATAGGAAGGAAAAATACGCGATGATGCGCTTTCTACTGAATGAAAACCAAGATGTAACCAACAATATAAAAAAACATGCATTTTTAACGTATAGTATTAAACTGCCTGTTGCAGGACAAGGACTAAGGACACAATGGCAACTGAAAGCGGAGATTGGTTGCAGCAGACTGCAGTGGAGGCTGGATGAGAATGGAAATAGCCTTTTGTTGGTGTAATCATGGAGTCATTGCACTATCGATCGCTGTATAAGTCCAGACGAGTGGAGTGCTCTCGGTACGGTGCTGTGGCTTGCGTCAATTGTTTCTGTTTTCCTTATCAACTAATTATTAATCTTTGTTTTATATATAGACTAGTGACTCTCCCTTGCTTTGCTCGGGTTCGTTCCTACTCCCTAGTTATGTAATATATTATAACGGATTTCCCAAAAATGAGATACTTTGCAGCCGTAAAAGTATCTTAGAATCAGCTATCATCATAAAAATTTCATCAAAATGGGTGACATGACTCATAGACAGACAAAAATTCTCGAGATCACGTATTTACAGAATTTATTTACCTTGTTGAAATAAATTTTTAGTTAATTTAGTTAAAAATCCTCATTTTAACAAGGTTAAAGTAAAATAAAGCGTGTTGGGGGAAACCCTATTTTTAACTATAATAGTTAATTACTGCTGTGTTACTTAAAGACTAGCAAACCCGGCCCGTATCGCTTGGCGTAAATAAAATAGATTAAACTGTTTTTATGATTTTCTAAAAAAATCAAAGTAGCCTAAGTTACTCCTTATAACATTTAGCAATCTGCAAGTGAAAGTTCCGTCAAAATCGATCCAGCAGTTTCAGAGATTAGGCGAAACAGACTGACATACACAAACTTTAAAATTAGATTTTTTGATGTAAGTACCGAAAAAGCTGTGAATTTAAAATTAAAAACAGACACTTCAATTATATTTATATGTACTATATGACGTATATCCGGTGGTTTGCAATTAAACGGAATATCGATCGTGATCGCTCGCAGCCTCCCGTGTAACAGTCTGGTAGCCACGAGAGGCTCACGCTCTTCACGTCTTAATGAAGCTCGCATAAAAACAGTTTGCTCCAAAGCATTAATGTATGGATGCTGCGTAAGTACCGTCTGGATGAGTTTGCTTTATCAATCTCTGACGCTCAAGTTTGTTAATGAGGTACCCTTTATTTTTACTTCGAAAGCCACAATAGCGACGAAGCATTGTTAGTTAATTATTAATTTGTTTTGTGTTTTATGTTATTGTCGTTGTTTTATATTTGTATGTGTTTCTTTAATTGTGATATGTCGATAAATATTAGTCTGACCATTTCATTTGAAGTCTTTAACTGCCGCGTGGGCGAGGACATATAACAAAATTTTGATTCGAATCTGTTCATTAAATTATTTATTGGATAATCTTATTGAAATATATAGTTATAATATCGATACGGAGGTCAAATCTATAGTTTTTAAAATTTTTGTTTGTCTGTCTTTCTGACTGTATCCGCATCACGAGAAAACCAATGAACAAATTTTCATGAAACTTGGCATAATAATAGTTATCCGGATCAACATATACAATACTCTTTAATGCAGGAATATATCACATCTCTGAGAAATCATATAACAGTTAAAACGTAGGTCTAGGAACGAATCAGGAGCGGAGCGAGAGTGAGTCTCTATAATTAGTTTGAACGTTGAACTCTTTTCATAAAGTTTCACAATTTCCTCAAACATAAGCAAAAATATTTATTCAAAAGACATTTGAAGATCTTGGATAAAATTGATGAAGGTTATTGCTACGAGTAACATCGCACTACAGCTTTTGGATGTCGCGTTATTATACATATTGTGTAAGCGTTCCGCAGACTATCGCCGCATAAACTTTAATTATAGGAAGCTCATACTTCTCTGCATGTGCGTTCAGCAAAAAGGGGTACAAAGTTTTCTCTACAAGATAGATAATAACTAACGTAGCGTAAAAAACGCCTTGAGCTTTTCTGTAAATGTCTAGTGCTGTTGGCCCTACTGGCCTTTACAGCGTCACCGGGCGGCAGCTCAAGGCTTCCGGGAAAGCAAACAATGGCAGATTACCAGTATTCATTACAAATCATTAAGATCGCCTAATTTTGTCAAAGATTTTTTGTACGTGTTTAGAAGTTATTTATTAATTTATTTTAAAATGCATTACTTTTATTCTCATTCAAGTCATTAACTATTTTGATTATGATGATAATGTTATTTTTTTTTAATCGATTGTATTAATTGTAAAAGTGATATTAATTAAGAATTACATTTACATGTATATATTTCATATAATTCTCAGTAAATTTAATCTGTATATTAAATATTTTTTTGGAAATCTTATTGAAATAGGGTTTTATTGAAATATTATCCAAGTGTGGTGATTTGAATCAGTTAAAATTTTTTTAAATAATTTGGAATGGGGAAGCTGTTTCCTTATTTACATATATTGCAACTTTAATATTATTGTATGGGTAAATATGCAAATATTTTAATGTGGTTTGCGTATTAATAGAGTATCTTACATATTTTAACCACAACTTGGAGTGATCCACTTGAGCCAGCGATCGCAGGTTTGAGTCCCGGTCAGCGCAATGATTTGAGCGATAAACATGATTGTTTATACTCTTTCCAATGTGTTTATATTAATAATATGTATGTATATGTTACGGTTAAAACCCGTTCTCAGTTACAACGCGTTTTAACTAGTAAAAACTAGAACTATTAGTAACTTAGTAAAAACTAGAATTGATTAGAAGAACTCAAGACGTCGATCTGCAGCTGTACATGCTAACAACTACACCAACGAGACAGTTAATAATAAAAATTTTACTGTTTAATTTATTAATTTAGTTACAACTGTAAAATTATATCAGCTAAATTAAGGACACCAACTATTTCCATACTCTATAGTTTTAAAGGAAAACCTGTAGGAAGCGTGAATTTAGTCACGTGTACTCGCATGCGGTAATACATTATATTTTATTGCGATTCAATAAATCAAGTTATTATTATTATATAAGCATTTGCAAGTAATTAATATATTTAGAATAGTTGTGGTCTAATTAAGATTGGAAAAGCTAATTGATTTGACATTTATGAGCAAATTACATAATATACCAGTATGCTTAAAACAATGAAATGTTGTATTTTATCTTTAATTTCGTTCATATTTTCTATTGCTACTATAAACTGCACACGATCACTCGCTAGGCCAATCTGGAGATTTTCTGAATATCGAAATCGGTCCAGCAGTTTCGGACTTCATTTTTTTGTTTTTTAATTAAGTTATTTGTTCTTTTATCATTTGTTCTATATTTAAGTAGCTTGATATATTTTCCTTAGTTTACACAAAATAAATTTCTGAACGCACGCATAATACTCGTATATTACGTGACCACCAATATGAAATATGTCAATCCTTTTTCATTAGGCGACGTCCTGCGTGAGCGATCTAGACGCGAACGCGAAGCGGCGCGGCACGGCGCGAAAACAACAAACATTCGAAACCTATTGAAGTGGCCTATGTGACCAAACGCACGTGGGGTGCGGTGCGGAGCGGCGCGAATTGACGCGAACGCGATCAGTTGGCTTGATATTTTCGCGCGAAGTGGACGCGTCGGCCATATTTTTTTCAAGCAAAAATTGTTGTTGAATTAATGTCGGAAGTAGAACTTCTTATTAATGCTATCCAAGAACGTCCTACATTCTGGGACAAACGGAATAAAAGTTATACACTTCTTCAATATCTCATATTTAAGACTAGCTGTGCCCGCGACTTCGATCGCGTGGACTAGATTTGTTTTTTTCTACGTATTTTTCCAGGATAAAAAGTATCCCATTTTATTCCCAGGATAATAAAGTATAATTATACCAAGTTTCATCGAAATCGAATCGTTAGTTTTCACGTGATGCCTGAACATACAGACAGACAGACAAAAATATTTTAAACACATATTTGGGTTTGGTATCGATCCAGTAACACCCCCTGCTATTTATTTTTTCAATATTTTCAATGTACAGAATTGACCCTTCTACAGATTTATTATATGTATAGATATGAATTTTCCAACAACATTAGCTTCCGTCCGCCCATGACAAATGTTTAATGTTAACTGAACTGAACGGCGGCGGAGGGCGCGGAGGGGACGGTTCGCGCGCACGTAGGACAGAGTAGCCGCATCGCTCCGCACCACATTAAATTCGCATCGGATCGTTTCGCAATCGCGTTCGCGTTGAGTCGTCCACGTAGGACACTGTGTTACTGATATTATTCTACGATTTTAAAATCTAAAGTAGGTACGCCATTATCCGAATATTTTGGATATACATATAATATCAGGATTTTCTTCTTAAAGCATAACACAATGTGATTCATCTAAAACAGAGTTTTATTTAAGTTATTAAGAAATACAGATAAATTTTAAATAACAAATATCAACTAATCAAATACTAGCTAACCTAAAACAGAGAATCGACAATTAAATGTTCATGCTTTACTATTATTATTTTTAAAACTTTAATCGCCTTTTTTACACTTTTAAACTGAACAAATTCACAAACACAATGACTTTTAATGTTATTATTAAACAGTATTTGTACTTTAATTAGGTATACGTTGTTATTCGATTTGAAAGAAAAGCCAACACGACATTTTTACATTCCCTCACTGGTAGCTCCCTCTTAAGTCTTCTAGCTGAACTCAAATGTCAATGTCAGTGTCAACACATAAGTGTATAATCTATGGTCAACACAAAGCTTACATCACCCTCCTTCGAAAAGTAAATTTTTTTCAACTTAGGTTGAGTAAAATTTAGCTGTGAAATCTAAAAATCAACAAGCATAGGAATAAGCTTTGTGACATGATATAGTCCAATAGATCTTGTACCACGACCGGTATTTATTTTAAAAACTGAATCCGATATTTTCTTTTCAATCTCAAAGGGACCAATTCTAATCTCATCCATCTTCTTTTTGTTTAATCTGTTTCCATAATCAACATATACCTTATCTCCTTCTTTAAATTCATGTTGTAATCTATTCTTGGCAAATAAAGTTTTATTATATTCATGCGATTTTATTGACCTTTGAAGTGCTATTTTCCTGTCTTCTTCCAAATTTTTTTTTAACTGTTTTTCTTTTAATTCATGTGGTAACAAGTCTGTAGACTCGCCAGATAGCAAATATCTAGGAGAAAATCCTGTTACAGAATGGTTTGTTTCATTGTATCTATTTCTACATTCTTCTGCTATTTTTGACCAATTTGTTTTTCCTTTTGATTCATTCATTTTGCATCTTATCTTGTTCACAATCGTCTGGTTTAGCCTTTCGTTTAAACCGTTGGAGAACGGTGCGTCTACCGCTGTAAGAATTAATTGAATATTTCGGTTTTTAAGGTAATTTTTGAATTCAATTGAATTAATAGCCGGATATTGATCTGAGAGTAAGATGTCTATTGTTTCTTCTTTTGGAATTTTTTCTATAAGTTTAATGAAGTCTCGAGCATGTTGATTCTTAGAACATAGGATATATGCGTACCTAGTGAAGTGGTCTACTAGTAAATGTAAATATCTTTTTGTTGATCTTCGACCCCCGAAACCTCCAATTGTGTCCAGTGACATTATTTGAAAGGGTTTCTTAGCTGGGCCTAATTGCGACATAGAGCCATATTTTCTATTTAACCTTGTTTTATTTTTTATGCATATCTCACAGTTTTTGCATATGTATTTAATATTTTCAGATAAATTTGGTGCAGTATAAAAGGGTTTTATTTTAGATTCTGTTTGATTTATTCCAGTATGACAATATTTTTCATGGGTCTTCCTTATTATACTTTTACTGTAATCTTCACTTAGAACTATTTTTTTCCTATTCTTCCCACATTTTTTATAATAAATTCCATCTTCTAAAATAATGTTTTTTTCAAGTTTTTTTATTTGCAAATTTTGTGCTTGATCATATTTTATGTCATGAATATCAATAATATTTACTGTTCTTAAGTTATCTTCATTATTTGCATCAACATCCAATACTGGGTTTCTGCTGAGACAATCAGCTTCTGTATTATTTTTTCCTGGAAAATATTTTATTTCACAATTATATTGTGACAGATAATGTGACATATCGCCTAATTCATCGTCAGGTCTGTTTCTTATATTTAACTTTTCTAGAGGTTTGTGATCTGTATAGATAGTAAAATAGTTTCCAATTAACCAATGTTGCCAAAACTTTATGCTCTCTTTTATGGCTAAACATTCCAAAAATATCGCTTTTTTATTTTTTTGTGATTCATTAATTTTTTTAGAAAAATATGCTACCGGTTTTTCTTCGCCATTTTGCTGAATTTGTTTTAATACTGCTCCTATTCCTATGGTACTGGCATCTGTATAAATAAATATTGGTGCTTTTGGATCATAAATGGCTAGTATTGGTTTGGAACATAGATAATCTTTAACTTTCCGGAATGCATCCTCACACTGTTCTGTCCAATTAAATCTTTGATCTTTTCTCAGCAATTTATGTAAAGGGTCAAGAACTATTGAAACATTTGGAATGTATTTTCCATAAAAATTTATTTTTCCTAAAAATTGTCGTATTTGTCTTCTATTTTGAGGAGCAGGGAAATCTTTTATTGATTTTAAATTATCTTTTAGAGGTGTAATCGTATTCTTTTGTAATATATGACCTAAATACCTAACAGATTCACATGCAAACTTACATTTTGTTAATTTTAGCCTGAAACCTTCTTCTCGAATAGCCTCCAGCAATTTTTTTAAGTGTGTGATATGTTCATCAAATGTCTTAGAGAAGATCAGTATATCATCAATAAAATTCACTGCAAATCCTGTCAGACCATTTTTTCTTATAATATTTCCTAAAATCCGTTGAAATATAGCTGGTGATGTCTTAAGGCCGAAGGGTAAACAGGTCCATTGGTAATGACCTTCTTGAGTTACAAAACCAGTTTTATATCGGTCTGTAATTTTTAAAGGGATAGACCAAAAAGCTGAATTTATATCCAAAGTTGTAAAATAATTACAATTTATTGTTTTTGTTATTAAGTCTTCTATGAGAGGAAATGGTTGTGATTGAGGTATAATTATTTTATTTAAATCTCTGAAGTCTATGCATAATCTACTTTTTTTTCCTTCGTCCCTTTTAAAAGCTAAGGTAACAGGTGCCGCAAACGGACTGTAAGATTCTTCGATCAATTCATGTTTTAAAAGTTGTGAGATTTGATTTTCTATTTCTATCTTGTCTTGGACTGAACATCTATATGGTCTTTTATAACAATATTTTTCAACTTGCAAATCTATACAAGCTTCATACTTCTTCACTTTTCCAGTGTCATATTTATTTTTAGCAAAAATTTCCGTGTAACTATCTAATAATGTATTTATCTGTTGTTTTTGATCAGTATTTAAGTATTCTGTATCTATATTAAATTTGTTTGTATCTATACCTTCATTAAAGTTTACTGCATATTCTTTTTCTTCTATATTTATTTCCATATTCTCAATCTGTTTATCTTCAAACATATTTTTACTACATATTTTGAAATTGTCTGTTTTTTGTATTTGGATATTTAAATTCTCATCATGAGTCAACCCATCAAATTGTAAGTTGTCATCATCTAAATATGTTGATTTCATTTCCTTGGTTAATGTTATCCAAACCTGTCTCTTATCGTGCCTTTTTTGGAGAGATTTTTTTATTTTGTCAAATATTGCATGCTTTAATATTTCTTTGTGTAAATGCACTGATTGATACTCCTTAGGCAGAACAAAAGTTTGGTTTTGTGTATCCGTAATGGAGGTTATGGCATACATATTCGTCTTACAATCATCCGGTTTGGCTTTTATCACAAATTCAAATTTTAATTTCTCCATTGTATAGGTTAACAATTATTATTGTTTTATTTTTCACATGTATATGAATTGTCGATTTATAATATCAGGATTTTCTTCTTAAAGCATAACACAATGTGATTCATCTAAAACAGAGTTTTATTTAAGTTATTAAGAAATACAGATAAATTTTAAATAACAAATATCAACTAATCAAATACTAGCTAACCTAAAACAGAGAATCGACAATTAAATGTTCATGCTTTACTATTATTATTTTTAAAACTTTAATCGCCTTTTTTACACTTTTAAACTGAACAAATTCACAAACACAATGACTTTTAATGTTATTATTAAACAGTATTTGTACTTTAATTAGGTATACGTTGTTATTCGATTTGAAAGAAAAGCCAACACGACATTTTTACATTCCCTCACTGGTAGCTCCCTCTTAAGTCTTCTAGCTGAACTCAAATGTCAATGTCAGTGTCAACACATAAGTGTATAATCTATGGTCAACACAAAGCTTACATACATATCTTGTCGATTCAGTCGGGATTGTTTTCAAACAAACCCGACTTTGTTTATATTAAGATTTATTTACTTTTAGCATTGACTCAAAAAAAAAAAATTAAATCCAATTTTAACAAATTAAAACATAACAATAAAGTATGTATACTTAAACCACCCATGACACACCTCCAACAAAACAATAATTGCTCAAATCAGTCAAGCCGTTTTTAATTTTCGCGAGACTAACGAACAATAATTAATTTTTAAATACGTTACCTACATAATATCTTCTTACGAGTATAATAAAATTCTAACTTAGTTGAATCTGTACATTGAATATTTTCTAGAAATTCTTATTATTCTTATTGGAGTAGTAATCATTATCGAAACAGAGGCCGAATCTATAGTTTTTAGAATTTTTGTCTGTCTGTTTGTCTGTGACCGCATCACGAGGAAACCACTGGACAGATTTTGATGAAATTTTATAAGATCATAGTTGGTTATCCGGGTTAGGATATAGGATACTTTTTACTGCGGGAAAATAAGTAATATAAAAGAAATCTCATCTAACCCTTAAATCTAAGAATTTGGTTTTCGCTTTGTAACGCGGGCGGAGCCGCGTGAAATACTAGTGTTATATATACTTGTAACATTACATAGAAATAATAGCACACTTGAATTAGACACCTATTCTTCAGAGTTGATTCATTAATTTCTTGACATCACAGCTCGCCTGTATACTGAATACAAAAACGTTATAAAGAGTTTCCGGCTTAAATAATTGCTATCTTTACGCTATCAGCCTTTATTGATAGTAACTATCACTCAATATTATTACTATATATGTATTGTGACGTTGCGTCGCGTCGTACCCTTTTGATAATTTTGAAGGTTTAAGCTCTGCTATTATGTTAACATTATAAAACTGGTTTTGTTATCGTTTTGCTACTAAAATGCAAGGTTAATAGTAATGTATATTACATGCAGGTACAATGAAGGCACAGATACAGTTAATTTGAAGTAAAATACTCACATTTGACTTCTGCAAGGAAAAACATCGAACTTCAGGTTGGTTGCTATGTATTATTTGACTGCCTCGTTGGTGTAGTGGCTAGCATGTACGGTCGCACACCGGGAGGTCCTGGGTTCGGGTCCCGGGTCGGGCCAAGTTTAGTTATTGAGCCTTTCTGTTTCGTAAGCCTCAGTAACAGCCCGGAATTGGGAAGTTTGCGGTGTTTCACCCCCGTGCCTCGGAGAGCACGTAAAGCCGGCGGTCCTGCGCCTTAATTCTCACTGATCGTGTCGAGCAGCGTCCCACCGGAATATGAGAGTGATAAGGAACAGAGAGTGCCACTTGTGTTTGCGCGTACACTCGTGCACTATAATATGTCCCGCGCCGTTGGCTAGTCTCAATGAGATTGGCCGCCGTGGCCGTAATCGGCCGGGAGGACATTATTACATTATTATTATTATTTGGTATTTTATATACTTACTGAAAGTAAAATACTCGAATTAATTACTTGCCACCGGACAGAGAGTATGAGTAAAACTAAATACTCATTGCAGGAAAGTAATATTGCAAGAAATATTTTGTAATTGTACAATAATATTGGAAGGTGTTAGACATTAAATAGGCTAATTTAGGGCTTTTTTCAGAGAAAAACGACGCCCTTGAAGGCTCACTTCAGCTCAATATTCTTGTATTCTACAAATCTATAAGAAGAATAAAATGCAGTCTTAAATAAAAAATAAATAAATAAAAAATAGTAGAGCTGAGTTTCTTCGATCGGTATTTCAAATATAAACTTTCAATTGTTTATTGAAAACAATAATTTTGTTCCTGAAATACGAATATTGGAAATTTAAATTTGTATCTAAAATAAAAAAAGCATCATTCATACTTTCTAAAGTAATTAATACTATATCTTAAAACGTCAAAGCTTAAGAAAATTCAGATAAAATACTACAACATAATTTAAATAAAATAAAAAATTCGACCAACCTGTCTCGTTTCCTCATAATCCTACATGACATTAACGAAGTGATTTGTGCTCAATTGGCATGTTTAAAGACATTGAATTTTTAAAATGTGCGTAAAAATTTAAATATAGTTGATAATATATATAGAATAGTCTACGTAATATAGACGTACTTCACATATAATAAAAAAATTCCATATGTCTGTCTGTTTGTTCCGGCTAATCTCTGTCCTAACGGCTGGACCGATTTTAACGGGACTTTCTCTCGTAGATAGCTAATGTTATAAGGAGTAACTTAGGCTACTTTTATTTTATTGGAAAGTTATAAAAACCGTTTACTTTATTTTATTTAACGCCCAGCGAGGCAAGCCGGGTTTGCTAGTTACAATCTAAAAAACTGACATTAAGTTAGTTAAGTGCCAATAAAATAACAGTACGTCCGCCTAAAAACTATGATTATATTAGTAGAACCATAGGGTAATAAGTTATACATAAAACTGTGAGGGAGTGCTGAATGGGGTTGATTGTGATCATGAAATGATGATGTTTTCATGGGTTCATGATAAGTATCAACTTATCAAGCTGACTAGCTTTATAATTTAAGTATAGAAGCGGTTTTAGGCAAAAGAAAATATTATTTGCGCATTCACACAACAAACAGGCGATAAAATATTCACCGAGATAAGTGATTCACATTCCAAATATTTATATAGGTAATAGGTATAGTGCTCTGCCTCGCTTGTCTCTCTAACAACGTTCTGGGTTTTAGTAACATTTGTAATTTTCAACATCCTATGGGTAATGTGACTTTACTGACATCTTTATTAGTAGTAATATTAGCAATTCCCGCGGCTCCGCCCGCATTCTTATCACTATTAAAACAGGAATTGGTTGTAAAGGGATGAAAATTTAGGGTTATAAGCATGTTTTGATGCCAAATCATAAAAAAGTAAAAATTTGGTCTAAAAATACAAATTTGGAGAGGGCCACCCTTATCACCTAGGGGAAGAAAAAGCCTACGATCTATTCTCAGACCTACCAAACATACACAAAAAACATAATAATTGGTCAAGTCGTTTCGGAGGAGTTCGATAACAACCACTGTTACACGAGATTTTTATATATTAGAAGATGTAGCTTACACAATTGCGATCTATTTACCTTCAAGTATCTAGCACAAAAAATCATAAGTTCGATGCTCCGTTGATGCACGAACACCAATACTAATAAATATAATTTCACATCATATTATTTGTAAAGATAGGAAGCAGGTAAATTAGCTATTCATAATATGTACAATAATAGTATCGAGGTCAGAGTTGAACATTAAACCTTCTTCGGAACAATCGATTAAAATAGCTTAGTATATATAATATTTGGGTCGAACTACACGCGACATGCCATATCGGGAAGAGTTTTGTTTGATGCGGATCACGAGAAAATCACTCGGCAGATTTTCATCAAATTTAGTAGTAATGTTAGCTGATATGAGTAATGATAGCTGATTGTCAGAGTCAACATATTGAATACTTTTTACAGCGTGAAAATTTCTTATTTCTAGAAAAAAAAATCTACGTAAACCGTTAAAATGTATAGCGCAAAGCGAGGGTGAATCTCTAGTGTATAATAATGTATTTTTTTATTTATTTGGGTCTACAAATAGTGTTCACAATAAACAATTCTATTAACTAAATTAATTACATTACGAATTATGACACCAGCATCGTTGACCACAGATTACTAATTGATATTGAGAAGTGGTAGTTGAGAATGTTAATCCGGTTTTTCAAGATCGTTTAGTGAATACATTCATAAAGTGATACTCTAGATTGCGAATATTATGGTAAGCTAAAGTAACTGAAGTTTGAATGGAGTAATCAAGGGTGAAAGCAACTTTTGTGAAATATGCCCATAATGGAAACAAAGTGCTCGTAACTGATAATTAGGGGGTTTACCTGCTTCACAATAGAGGGGTCCCAAAGCTTTTAATAAGCCCGAGTAATCCTCGTTTTGTTTTTATTTTGAGCTCCGAGCTTACCTACTCTTGATATACTTCTCTATGACTAATGGTTCTTGGTAATAGGTTTAAGTTTAGTGTTACTTTAATGTCACTTGAGTGTCTTTTCGGAGACTTATCTTAAAATTTACTTTGACATGAATTAGTTTATTAAAAATTTTGACGAATATAAAATAATAATAAAAGGTAAGTTATTATAAAAAACATTGTTTAAAAGTGTAAATAAATAAATCTCTTTGATTTTGACTGATTCCACCCTTTTAACGTTTCACTGCTAGGCACGAGACTCCCTACAATACGAGGGGATCAGGCCATGGTTCACCGTGCTGGCTAAGTGCGCATTGGCACATGTCTTTAAAAAACTTGCTAGGTTCTCTCAGATATGCAGGTTTTTTCACAATGTTTTCCTTCATCATAAGACAGGTGGCAATTATGTTAGTCTAAATATTTGGCAACATGAAAATATCAAGTGTGTTAAACCGCTTAACCTCAGATTCTCAGTGAGACGCGAGCGCGATACACAATATATACTACGTTAACACAAATCATTACCCTTTTAAGTATAACATAATAACTTAAAGAAAAAATATAAATGTACTTTCCCGGAATCGATCCTGCTACTTTCACCGAAGAAGCTAGTACATTTACTACTCTATCAGTCAGTTCGAGATATGTTAGCAATATGCACTGAGAGAATGTATTGTAAAGCACCCAACAAGAAGTGATACAAACGTATACAATTTATTAGAGCAAGAGCTTTAACAATAGGGCACTCTGGTAACAAATACGTGATGACTGCGTGTGCTAGGTAATGTATTCTATAATTAAGCTGTGGTCTGTTTCTTTCCATTGTATTAAAAGAAATACTTTTAATTATATGTGAACCATCCTCAACATAATGTTACAATCAGTATGTGAATAAGGATTAAGCATGAGTGAATCCTCGGATATCCTCATGCGCTTGTATTTTGGAGCCCTAGCCCAGCTGTGGGACGATAAAATGGCTGATAATACTTTATAAATGATTGACATTGACTAAATAAACTTAATATTCATAACAATTGAACTATACACTTGGCTTAACGCGGGACTCGAACCCAGGATCTTCAAGTTAACAAATGAACATACACACTCTATTAGATATGAAATGATATGATATAACAGATATTTTTTTCTCTATAAACATAACTTAATAAAAGAACGTACTTAAGTCGGAAAATGTAAGCAATCCCTCACTGTAATTTAATTTCGTTTTTATATTAATATACTTCACGCCTTATGAAGCCAAATAAAATGTATGATTATATAGTATTTCTTTAAAGTACTCGTAATTTGAAGTCCAGTGAACCTTTTTTGTTTGCTTTTTGGGTATTTGTAAGTCTTTTCTTGAAATTCGAAAAGGCTACATGTTTTAAATAGTTCCGCGCACAGCTTTAGGGAAGTGTAACAAACTTTTTAATTAAACCTTTTATATTTTTCTTTACTACAAAAATATAGTATAGTAGAATTTTACATATTATTACACAAGATGACCTTAATATATAGGCCAAGTTAAAAATAGACATTGTTAATAATACAATTCTTAATATAACTTGTGATTTATTACCATACTTTTCCTTGTTTATTGTTAGATAATTAATCAACTTTCCATGAGTATTTTATAATATGTTACTAGTAGTTCCCGCGGATTCGCCCGCGGTTCTAATCACTAATAAAAAAATTGGATTGGTGGTATAAGGATGAAAATTTAAGGGTTATATTAAAAATAAAATGTCTGGAGAGGGCCACCTCTCATCACCTAGGGGAATAAAGAATAGCCTACGACCTAGTCTCAGACCTACCAAATATACGCAAAAAATTTGATATTCATCGGTCAAGCCGTTTCGGAGGAGTTCGATAACAAACACTTAATCAATATACGAATTAATTAATTAATTAATTAATTAATTAATTAATTAATTAAAGTACACTTAATAATACGAGATTTTGATATATGTTTATTATAATACTTCAAAATAATTATCTTTAAATAAATGTAAACAGTTTTTGTTTTATACAGTAGCGTATATTTGTAAAGTGACGCAAACGAAGTAGCGAAAATGAGTTACAGACGCACTGCTAGTCAAAGGCCCTTTTCTAATGCTTAGCTTGTAGTTAATTAACCAGTGACTGATCTTTTTTTTATATAGTTCACAATTTTAGGGTAGGGGTATTAACAACTAGAGATGATGCTTTAACAAAAACACACACTCAAATAATTACACCCTACGAAAATCGAACTGCAGTCCCCAAGACGCAGGTATTTATAATGCAAGTAAATAATATATGACTTACTTTCGACATCGTGGTTTGTGGTCGAGTTTGTCGCAAATACACTACACGTGTTACTCAACTAATATTCACTAGAACTTAATATTACGGCACAACTTTGTAACAATCCTTGTTTAAATCTGCTATAAGTCTATTAAAAATTAGATTTTAATACTGATTAATATCAAAAATATACTAAATATTCATTAAAAGTTATTTTTCTCACTTATAACTTCAAAACCGTAAAATAATTTTTAAAATTGAAAAATTCGTTTCATATATATTACGTATTGTAGAAAGTAGAGGCTCAAAGCGCACGTGCAGCGCGCTAGAGCGTGGCGTCGCTACTGATAAGGATATCGCGATAATGGCCTGATAACAAACAGCTGATTGCTCGTAAGGTTATGATATTATGTAGTTATACGGTTCTTCTTAAAGATAATATAGTGAATGTTCTCAATTCTTTATATGACGACGTATATAGAAGTGCTGATTGCTATCACCAAAAGCAAAGCTAAGCCTATGAAACATATAGTCATCCAACGAACGTTACAGCCAGCCCAAGCTATCATACACTCGCTTGGGACATTAGTAGCGTCCAATGGAAAATAAATTTTCTCACTCGAGTTTGCCTT
The DNA here is from genome assembly GCA_951802675.2 of Boloria euphrosyne. Classification (NCBI taxonomy): domain Eukaryota; kingdom Metazoa; phylum Arthropoda; class Insecta; order Lepidoptera; family Nymphalidae; genus Boloria; species Boloria euphrosyne. Next base: position 15,416,110 of record OX637874.1, read on the forward strand.
AGCGTATAAAATATACATAGTTATCTGTAATCAAGAGCCTTCAAGTTTACAAATAAGTGTTAAATTTTAGGTTTCTTAGATATCTAAAGCTAGTTTTGTTATTTTTATAAAGAATCCTTTAAACATGCAAATTTATTCCACAATAATAATATGTTCCAGTTCTAGTTTCCTACAATTTTAAGTATTAATTAAATTAAACTTTTGCAAATGTTAGTGAATTTTGATATACATAATACGAGTATTAGGTATATTGAGGACATTACATTAAAATGTAATATAGCGTGTAAGCAGAGTAAACTCTGCTTACACGCTATATTTTACGTGCATACCTTCTTCATAACTGTTGTTATATATTATTAATAACAAAGCTGAAATAATCTTTACTAATATAATAAATGCAAAAGTAACTGTCAATCTGTCTGTCGCGCTTTCACGCCAAAACTACTGAAGCGATTTAAATGAAATTTGGTACATAATTATATAGTTTAGATCCTGAGAAAGGACATACTTTTCAAGGTGTAAAAGGTCTGTAAGGGGTTGAAATGGGTCGTGAGTCGCTAGTAAATTGTATAAGTAAAGCAAGCATACTATGTTTCTTATTATTATTAATATATATATTGTGTTTATATAATGTCAATAACAATATGACTAATACTAAGAAAATGCGAAGATAATGTATGTCGCATCGTAAGTAGTACGTCTCGTCTCGCACAAGTGTGACGGGGTTATGGACGGCTTAATTAACCCTTTGTAAGCACGAAACACGTGTTACGAGATCGATAAACGAGATATATATGTAAATATAATAGATATATAAATATAAATAAATATATGTTGAGACACTATTACACACAGCGCCATCTAGTTCCGTTGTAAGCTACGAGGCTTGAGTTACGGATACCAGAGAGTTGATATACTACACATATAAATTCTAAATACATACATAATATTATAATTATAAAAACCCATGATTGGAGTACGAACATTTGTGCTCTACAAATGAATGCCCCCAGCGGGACTTGAACCCGCGACCACTGGCGCAGAATGTAGGCTCACTACCAACTGCGCCAAGCGTGTCGTCAAATAATAATCGTTTCGTATAAATATAATCGTATATATAAATATAACACTAGAGAATTCGACAAACATTGTCTTGCTCAATATTTGATGTATATTGTATACGATTCTCACAGCTCCATCTCATACATTTGAATGAATTGGAATGAAAGTTAGTAGGTCATATAAATTATAATGTAAGTATAGTGATGTCCTTCTGGCCGATATCAGACATGGCACCCAACTTCACTGAAACTAGGGTCTGGGTCGCATTCGGGACAGTAAGTCGACAGACAACTATGTATGACATATAAAAATCGATGTACGAACCTACATAGGTTCTGCATGGAATTCAAATTGGCTAGAGCGGTTTTAATGAAACTTTCAGGCAATCTTCAGACTAGCCCAACGGGTTATCCTGTAAAGATTGATAGTGATCGGAAGTTTAAAGAAATATTTGAAATTATATGCACAATAACAGGACGTCGCGAAACGTTATCGGCGTCACACTTAATTATACAGCACTTGATAGCGGCCGTTGACCGTGTCATTGCTTCTGGGCGCTTTAGCGTTAGCTAAACCAGACCAGGCTATTAGGACGTATTATCATTTTAAGACCTATTTTAATGAATATCTCATTATTACCTACCTATTATATCTAATATATAAAAATCTCGTGTCACAGTGTTTGTTATCGAACTCCTTCGAAACGGCTTGACCGATTTTTATGACTTTTTTGTGTGTATTTGGTAGATCTAAGAATAGGTTGTAGGCTTATTTTTATTCCCCTAGGTGATAAGGGTGGCCCTTTCTAGAATTTTTTTTTTTTATTTATTTTTAGACCAATTTTTTTTATTTTTACGCTTTTGGCATTAAAAAATCTTATAACTAAATTCCCATCCTTCGGGCGCGAGCGGAGCCGCGGGAATTGCTAACTATTTTATAATATTTAAAAAAATATTAAATGCTCATTTAATTGAGTCCTGTTGTTGTTATGTCATGTGACATAACAACAACAGGATACGAGATGCATACGAGAGTCTAACTAACTTGCCTTAATCCACATACTTTTGTGACGTTATAGAAAATTTCTGAATCCATAAGTACACTTTACATACAAATAAAAATATAGAAAAGGTAACTCCGTCAACCTAATTGGAAGCAGCTGAACTTTATTCCCTCTAGAGGCTTATACTAAAACTTATTTATCCAATATTAACAACATTGTGTATTTTAGTCTCTTTTTAATTGACTTTACGAGTATGTACACATTCTGCAAACATTAACGAAACGAACAAAATGTGTTACATTTTTTCAATTTTAATGAAATAACAAATATGTATATTGTTAAAACTTAATTACGACAGATATTAAGTAGAAACCTGTGTTAATCACTACATATTAAAACAAAGTCCTCCACTGCGCCCTGTCTGTCTGTTCGCGATAAACTCAAAAAGTACGAGTAGTAAGAATCTAAAGATAACCATTGAGTTATTATTACGTAGTAATAATAACTCAATGAAGATAACTTAAATATTTTTCGGAAAATCTTATTAAAATAGTCTGTAGATAAGATCTGTTGTTTTTCGAATCTATAGTTTTTAGACTTTTTGTCTGTCTGTCTGAGAACGCGTCACAAGATTTTTGATTAAATGGTGAGTTGGTTATGTTAATATATGAACCACCTTTTAATACGGAAAAATATATCATCTCTAAAAATCCTATTCTTAAGAGTACTGTTAACACTACGTAAGGACGTACACGCCAATTAGTCATCAATAAAACCCCATTTATGTAATTGTTGTTCAACAATCCCCTTTAACAACCCTTATTTAAAATAACCGAGACACCCTGCGCATGGGAAATCCCGGAAACCTTTAAAATTTGCTACTCTAATATTTTTATTTAAGTACATTGCCATATTTTTTAATTATTTTCCTTACAACTTTAATTATACGTTGGTACCTAGTTAGTTTAAAAAAAACGAAAATTTTTGGTCAGATCATTATTTAACAACGGCTTTGTGTTTTTTATATTACGTTAAAATAAGCTTTTCGGATCGTTTAATAGTTTTGTTAGAAATAAAAAGTTCAAGAAATTGTTCGAAAAATTCAGCAATTTGGGAGAAAATATAGATTTTTTATATTACTTGAAGATTATCACAATTAAATTTATTGAAATATGGATAGGGTAACGTCAATCAAGCCAACTTGTTAATCAATAAAAAGGATAAAAGATGAAATCAAAAAGTAAAGCCTCTGTAAAGATGCCAATAATCAACATCGTTTAGCTAACTTTAAGTATAAAAAAATACAAAATAAATGTACACATCATGAGTAACGTAAGTATCTAAATCAGGCAAATGGTGCCATCGAACTTAACTGTGGGTTAGCAATCGTGGGATCGATTCTGACTCACTAATGTTCACATGAAGCTCCTGCTTGTAAAACATGCACAAACAAACATAAATATCTTCATTACATAATATATGTATTTGTAGTCTGCAGGTTTCTTTCTTTGTCGACTCACTGCTAGCTTTTACATTACGTCGTATAGAATAAAAGTTGCCTTTATGAGTTTCAACTCAAATAGACTTGTACGAGCACTGAATTTAATTTGAATTTTACAATATTTTAAGAAAGTGTTACTTCTTTAAAATCGAATTTTGTTTAAATTTTTGTGAGTATAACTAATATTACAACACACTACCTTTGATAACTTTTAGAAAAGGGCTTTTACCATGTTTATGTGGCAAGATAAAACATTCATATAAAATATAAATTCAAATTAAGTCACGCAAAATTTTACAATGTCACGAACTAGAAGGTGGAAATGTAATAAAGTTAATCATTTCGAAACATTCAGATATTCGTGTAGTAGGCGTATACGAAAATTACATTTAAAATAATACGCACTAGTATATTACCGAGTGTAGCAACTCTGCTCCGAGAAATTGGTGAACTTACATAAAAAACGTATAGAACCTTCTTTCTAGAAAATATTATTTTTTCAAATACACTCTAACAAGCAATTTTAAGAAGTTAACTTATACCATTGTTACCAACCTTATTGTATTAAAATTAAAATATTATTTATTCAAATAGACTATTACAAGCACTTTTGAATCGACTTATACATTATAATATAGAATTTAAATTAAATGTCAGTCTGTAAGTCTGGGAGTAAGCTACCACCGACTGGGGATGCTGATCTGCTGAGAAGAGCCGGCGAGAAACTCAACAGTTGCTCTTTTCAAAAAAAACAGCCTGCCACATGAACGGTCAACTCACGGGAATAAATTAGTTGTATTTCTTCACAATAATCGTGAATCTATACTAATATTATAAAGAAGTAAAGTTTGTGTGTTTGTATATTTGTTAAATTGTAAGGGGTAATCTCGGGATCTACTGAACCGATTTTAAAAATTCTTTTACCAATAGAAAGCCACATTATTGCTGAGTGTCATAGATTATATAAAAAACCGAAAAATAAAAAGGCTTTTACGTGGTAGTCCGTTTTGCAAAGTGAATCGGAGAAAAAACGGTCGAATGAAAGCGTTTCTTACGAACGCTGCCTTAACAATGAAAGATATATTTTTGAGTTCTAGACAAAAGATGTGGAGCTTGAAAATGCCTACAAAAAAGTCAACGACAGCATAATTCTACCTTTTATATTTAAGTTACAAAAAGTCGTTTTTTTAATATTAATTTTAATTTTTAATATTAAATTATCTATAAGTACTAATATTAAAAAAACTCCTTTTGGTAATTAGAAATTAAAACATAACACACTGTACTAAAAAAGGATTATTAACATTAAGCCTAACGAAGTGGGCACGGGTCAGCTAGTTATTAATAAAGTATTGAGAACAACAGAGCTCATAAAAGCTCGTCCCTTCCTTTATCAGACGACAATAATAATAACCATCAAAGTTCTACATATAAGAAAGGACGTTGGCTGAAAACTATTTGAGATCGTGTACCTTCTAAGAAATATGTACAAAGGCAGCATTTCTGAATCAGTTAAAGATTTACTCTGGTTTCTTGGTAAAATTTGTGTTATGTTAAGTAGTATTATTAGTCAACTTCAAAGAGCTGATAGATACCGGTTTATGTTTGAATATGTTACTAGAATTTTATTTTTCTTTATTTGGTAGTGATTTATTACCTCTAAGGATTAATAAAAATCATTAATTGTAGTGATTTTAAACTAATTCAATACCTATAATTGATCTGGAGGATCCTGCAGGGTGTACCTTGTGGTAGTGGACGGTCTTCAATGCATACTTGTGAAACGTTCGAGTTTGGTCTTTGAACATTTTTAAGAGTTCCGTTAATGTTTGTTTTGTTAAAGTATTCTTGACCTATCACAATAAAATCATATCAATTAGGAAAAGAAATACTCTATATTTTTTTAAGGCAATGAGTCAGAGTACATTATCAGTTACGTATTGAGTTAGCGATGATCGGCAATACAATAGCGTAGCTGTCCGACACAGCGTCGCCTCCACAAGTACAAACTACGAGTAGTAGACGGACCAAAGCCCACGCAAATTAATTCAATAACTTTTGTTCCTCTACATTGTTTTCTAACTCTTCATCTTTAGTAATTGAACAAACATCTGTAGAGTTTTCTTTATTGATCATGTTTGTGAATTGATTTAATGATTATGATTATTTTTTTTAATAATTAAACAGTATTAGGTAATATTTATTTAATTAATACATATAATGTTGTAATTGTGTGGACAAATTTAACTTTTTATAGTTTTATATTGAGTACTAGCGACTCACTCTCACTTCTCTTGGACTTCTTCCCTAGATTTAGCACGAGAAAAGTCGCGGGTGCCGCTAGTACATGTATACAAAAACTTGACAAATTATATCATTAGAATCACTGTATCCATTGGTAAAAGCAGCATATAAATCGGTGCAGTAGTTTCAGTTTCTCGCGAACAGACAGACACTAAGTTTGATACATTAAAATAATATATCAAACTTTTTACTCAAAGTCAAAGTCAAAGTCAAAATATAATATAAATATTGAAATTTATTCATTTGAGTATATTTCTAGAAATTTCTGCGAGCTTTGAGGCGTGAGGAGCTTATTTGTTTTAAGCACAACTTTATTAGAATTAAATGGAATAGTTATCTAAGCACAACTAATATGAAATAAAAGTTTTGTTTTAACGTTGTTTGTGCAAAATACTTATCATATTTTGAACTAATATTTTAATATGTTAAAATACAATTACAATTCATATCGATGAAATACTGAATTTATTTTTATTAATGACATTTGAATGTTAGTGTATTATTGAATAATGTTCAAGAATCCCTTATAATCTCAAAGTGTGAACACTGCCTAATCTTCCAGACGTTATCCTTCTACAAGTTATCCTTCTACGAAGTATCAGGTCTATTTGCCAAGGAAAATAGTAAAACCCCGATACACACCATATTTCTTAAAATAAATACTATGTTGTTTTCCGCAAGTAAATCCAAAGTTATGAGTGACTAGAGGTCGATCTGCGGTTTGTTGTCGGGGCACCTTCGTCTATTTTAGACTTAACTATAAATTAAATTGTATCTGTTAAAGTTATGCTCTATGGAGACGTATATGCACGAACTTGTCAATTTTAAGAATAAATTATACTGTGAACAGAACTCTTTTTTTTTTGCCTCGTTGGTCGGGTGTTTTTTTTTTTGTAAGTAATTATCAGCCAAAAGTTGAGAACTTGCAGGGTTTTAACTCCGTGCCTCGGAAAGCACGTAAAGCTATGTCATGCGCCTAATCACTCACCGCGGGTGATATCATATTACCGAATTTTGAGATTAAAATACAATCCCAACAATGTATACTACGATTATGATCCTCTGCGCAGTCCTACAGAGATTGGTCACTGCGACCAATTTGGGTTTGGTAATCAAGAGAAGTTGGCGAAGCGATATGCGGCCAACTTGATTAGATTAAATGAGTCTCTTTCGTCATAGATAGCATTTAATTTCCTTCTATCAGCGAAGGTTTCAGAACCTACTAATCACCATCTTATTTCACATTATTTTCGTGTATAATAATAGTTTCTATTAAAAATAGAAATTGTTATCAATTAAATATATGAATAACAAGCATATTTTATATTTGAATAATGTATAAATAACAAAATGAATGAACTTTGTGATTAAGTTTGAGGAACGACAGACGCTAATTGACTGATAACGACTAATTAATTATTACATATTCCCGAATCATATTACTTATCTTCTTTTTATTGAATATAATTCAATATTTTGCAATGAGCCAAAACGAGACGCGAGTTGTCAATGAAAACAAATGTATGATAAATATTAATTTACTTTTGACTTCTTATTCCAACTTCATTTAATCAAAACTAGATTTTTATTTGATTAATTTTAATAACTTGTAAGTATTTAACGTATTTAATTTTGTTTAGTAGCTATAGACAAGCTTTTCTTGCTATCAACAAAATTGGAAGCTGTTATTAATAACTAGGTAAATTTTATTTACACGAGTATATGTTTACTTCGAATTTTCAATTCATAATTCTGCTATTAAAATATAGCGAAGTTGCACACAGAGATATGTATTACATAAAAGTTATTAAATTAATATCTTAAAACATTTTCTTCACATCTGAGTCTGTAAAATAGAAAATGAAAACCTTGAGCGAGACATCTTAAGTCTCGGGAGAGCCGTCTTGTCCTTGAGTTGCAACAAGTGACCTAAATGATCTGACTTCACCTATTTTGTGCGCTACATTCGCACTTCTAGAGTTTTAAGCTTTTAACACTGAACTTAAAGCTTTTAAAAGCTGACATACAAATTTTAATTATACCTCAATAAGTTTCGAGTCTCTGCCGTTATTGCAATTGATATAATTTACAGCAACGGAGAAAAGTGTGGTCTATTTAATTTACATTAAACGTACTTGTGGATAAAAAAAGAAACGTTCTTGAAAATGTTTTACATGCAATGATGAACGTGCTACTAAAATAAATAGACTGACACGGCTTATAGTAATTTTGTCTCAAATCTGTAAAAGTCATTATTATACAAAGGCCAAATGTATGGTTTTCAAAATTTTTGACAGTCTGTCTGAGACCGCATCACGAGGAAACCAAACTGGACGGACTTTCATGGATATGAATTTTTTTTTTTTTTATGGGACAAAGGGGGCAAACGGGCAGGAGGCTCACCTGATAGTAAGTGATCACCTACGCCCATGGACATCTGCAACACCACAGGGTTTGCAGATGCGTTGCCGGCCTTTCAGGAAAGGGAGGGAGGGAGGAGGGAGAAGGACGGGAGTAGGGATGGGGAGTGGGCCTCCCGGACTCTCACTGACCGGACGAAACGCGACAGCATAGCTGCCACTTCACGCCGGTCTTCTGTGAGAGAGTGGTACTATACGGAGCGTGCCGGCCCATTCGGCTGCTACCCGAAGGTAACAAGCATGGCACTACCACTATATATTCTTGTGAATTTAGACCAGAAGTGAGCCTTTTTTTTAAAAAAAACAAGCTTACTAAATCGACCTCAATTTACTTTAAGTATCTGAAAAGGCTAAAACACAATTTAACTAACTGAAAAGACAACTAATCTACCAACAATGATATTTTTAGAAACAAACCGGCAGAGTAACAACCTAATAATGCTACCACGATAAGTGTCATGACACAACTACCCCCCGATGCCGGTTATACATCGACTTTTATAGATTTCTCCCCACTCTAACATCCTCTTTCCTATTCATCTTCCACACGGCCTTTCCTGACAGAAGACCGTCCTCGGGCTTCTTCACCTTCTAACCTTGGAGTTCAATTAGAACCTCAACATTGAAAAGCAGAATAACGCCAGGAGCTATAGACATCACACTCTCATCATCTGCTGCCGTATAAACATTAAAATCACCAGACAAAAAAAAACACAAAGTGCATTTCCAAAACTTGCGTGTCTATATAAAGGTTTCAATTTGATTCATTCGTGGGCTAAGCTCACCTAGCATAACCTAAGCACAATGGATGTGAAACAAACAGATATCTGTACCAATTACCCGGGGCAGGACCCGTCGGGGGAGTGCACCCTCACGACTCGCCAGAGAACCATGTCATAGCTTTGCGTGTGTAAATCAGTACCTATAAAAGCATGTTTCAATCCAACCTACCCCCAAATATACGTTTAATGTTTGCTACACAAACATATGCAACGGTCAACGACCAATTCATAGTATGATCACAGCTCCAGGACGACATGTCTGAGTAACCTCCAAAACACTATCCGAGCTCACACACATTAATCTTAAGCTACACAAGGTATGTCCCATATACTAGGATCGCATGTCTGAGCGCACTCCAAGACAGCATCCAATAATATGAAACCGTACCCCACTTGAAGTACATCTCTCGACCAGGACAGCATATCCGAGTACAAAGACCTGCGAGACATGCTAACCCCGACCGCAAGATGCATGTTCCCTTGAATGTGTCAACCCCAATGAGAAAACACAAAATAAGCGTCTTTTACATACACAGTAAAAAATAAAATAAAAATTTTACAGTTAACATTTCTATACAGACCCGGAAAAAGGCGCGGCACCTACTACTCACTACGATCTCGCTTGTTGTCTGACAAAATAAAAAATACGATCTAAAAATAACCGTAAAAGTAATTTCATTTTCTAATTTAAGCCTAAACAAAGCCTAACTAAAGCCTAGTAAAACAAAACTAAACTATACACAACGACCAACACAAAACACGAATCACTAAAATCAATGAAAATACACCAAAATCACGGTACCCTCCGACAAAACTTTTAAACACATACAACCAACAAATACATACTACACGCTAAAAAAAGAAGTGGGCGTAACAGGACCTATCCCACTTCTGATCTTGTGAATTTAGACCAGAAGTGAGCCTTTTTTTTAAAAAAAACAAGCTTACTAAATCGACCTCAATTTACTTTAAGTATCTGAAAAGGCTAAAACACAATTTAACTAACTGAAAAGACAACTAATCTACCAACAATGATATTTTTAGAAACAAACCGGCAGAGTAACAACCTAATAATGCTACCACGATAAGTGTCATGACACAACTACCCCCCGATGCCGGTTATACATCGACTTTTATAGATTTCTCCCCACTCTAACATCCTCTTTCCTATTCATCTTCCACAATATATAGTTAATAATAATATAATACAAATATAATGTTTCCCACTAAACTGCAATTTCTAACATAAAATAGTGATTATAAATGAAACCAGCTTTTCGGATCTTGTCGCGAATCCGCGAAATCCGAAAAAGGTAGTTTCATTTATAATGTTGAATATTCGCGTCAACCTAAGAATGTATTATAAAATAGGGATATTAACTTTAAACATTTACTCGGGAAACATTTAGTATTCCGCAATAATGCAGATAAAGACAGGGAAGTCCGGCTTTAAGTATATGATGTTAACATATTACAAAGTTTAATAGCCTCTGCTATAAGCGAACTTTCTAAGAAATCCCAACAAAAGCTCCACCTAAAGTTTTCCTTTTATCGTTTGCTCAAACTTTCTTCTTTCATTCCGCGCCTTCCGGATAAATATGTTTATGGAAACTTTAGCCAAGTGCGCTTCGTCTTCAAATGCAGATGTGTTCTGTACACTCTAACGGCAATGGAAAATATAGGGCCTTCTTTATTATATCTAATATCTTCTAATATATAAAAATCTCGTCTCACAGAATTTGTTATCGAACTCGTCCGAAACGGCTTGACCGATTTTTGTGATTTTTTTTTATATATTTGGTAGGTCTGAGAATAGGTCGTAGGCTATTTTTTATTCATTTAGATGATAGGGGTGGCCCTCTCCAGATTTTTTGAGTTTTATTTTTTGACCAAATTTTTTGCTTTTTATATTTTTATGATTTGGCATCAAAAATATTTATTAGCCCTGATTTTTATCCTTCTATCAACGCAAGCCGAGCGAGCGATTTAAATGCGACAGTATCCAGTCCATCTGTAGATCTCATCTGTAGATGTCAGGGAGTACACATTTATTATAACAATAGAAGTAACTTTATGAATAATAATATAATACCTAACCACTAGGAAAAACTATTATATAACACATAGTAAATTGAAAAAAATACGTAATAAATTTTTTAGTACTTGATTAAACTCAAAATCCTTTTTATTTAATCAAATCACATTTCCATATACCCATACATATGTATAGATAAAAAAGGCAACAAAAAATTCTGCTGCAGCTACATAATAAGATAAGTCTTTTAACATTTTTCAGTATTCAGCAAAATTTTGAGTCTATTTTGATGTAAGCACTACGAGTATAATTGGATGGCCTCGTTGGCTCTCATAATCCATTAGTATAAAACGATATCACTTCTACGGTATCGTAAAGAGCATTTATTATTGTAATGTTCGTATTTTGTATAAAACGACTGGTTTACACCAAAATTATGATCTATAACTTTTTATTAAAAAGTAACTTTTTATTTAAAAAAAATAAATGCACGGAGAAACGTGAAATTTCAAGTCGATAGAAAATAAATAATGATATTATTGGAGACAATTTTTTTTTCGTTCGTCCCTATTGTCCGGCCGCTCAGAGAATGCGTTTCTGACAGATCGTGATCAACTGGGCGATGTAACTTGGAACTGGCGTACAATTTACGGCAATTTTTTAGATATCTTTTATTTACCTTATTAACGAGTGATAAGTACTAGTACTAAGTACTTAAGTAACAGTTCGAATAATTATGCCGACTTACAATAAATGTACTAATTTTGGGCTAGAATTATTACAATTACATAATTAACAAATATAAAAACGATAGCTTTTAAAAGTCAAACCACGTCAAACGACGCTGTTTCAAAGTTATGTCAACTGTTAGTTTTTGTAGTGATGTGACAAAATAACGAGGCAATTGTATTCGAATATTTTTGTAATCTTAATATAATCTGTCGGTATGATATAAATAATATAATATTTAATGTACTTAGGTACATTCGGTCTATTAAAAATTCTAATGTGTCAGAGAGAGACAAAGCATTGTCGAGAAAGGATTCGAAATTACTAGAAACATTTATAATTTTCGGTACTAGAATGTTATAATATTTACACATATAAATAGGCCGGCAGTGTGTCGAGAGTTCAGTTGACATTCGAAGTTGAGTAAAAATAAGAAGCGATACAAAATAGTGAAAAGTGAAGAGTTCGTTGAAGTATTAGTGAAGAAGTATTGAGAAGAGAAATGCAGTGTTCAGAGACTAGTGTTGTGTACAGACTGTGCGTGTATTCATAGTGAAATAAAACATCCTTAGTGCAAGAACGCTTATAAATTCTGATCCCGAACCCGTAGAACGTAACAATACATTTTCCAATAAATAAATTTCCATTTTTTTCCCTTCGTTACATTCAGAAATTACGATTCAATTCAAGTAATTGATTCATTAAAAATGTATTTTACATTGTGAATATTTATTGAAATATAATTCCTATAAAAAAAAATAACATATAAATTAAATTGAATAAATATGCATAATGAATGCAATAAACAATGATATTTTAACTATAGATATGTTATGAGCGCGCAATCGTGATAACTCGAAAACGTCCTAATTAGGACGTATTGCCTTTAGTCTGTGTCACCGCATGGCGACGAGTGGTACGCTGCTACATAATTTTAAAAAATGCCATCCTGTGTATTTAGGAAATGCACCAATTATGATACCAAAGTTAATAAAACACAAGGGATCTCATACCACATTTAAGAACGCAGAATACTTCGATTTATTAATATATTTCAATTATTTGCCTAATATTCTGATATGTCATCGGTCGCTAGACTAATGTTTGTTTACATTGACGCGCAATTGACAACATTAGCTGTCTCTTTTTTTCTTATTGATTTTATCGACTATCCCCTTTCTATCATTTTGACATGTACCTTGAATGAAAAGTGTGTATGTGTGCAGCGCGGAACACTTTTTTCGGTTGTTTAGTGAGCGTATAACATATCTATAGTTAAAATATCATTGGCAATAAATAACATTACTAAATTATTGTACATCACTAGTCATGACGAATTGACAGGTGTCAGAAACGCATTCTTTGAGCGGCCAGACTGTAATTACCATTACACGCACCATGGCAACGGTCATAACTGATACGTCAAACGCCGTTAATTTTATAAAGTTTTTTTTTTAAATTTTCTAATCTTCCGCACAACTTTCTTATTTTTTTCGTTCATTAGAACCTTCTCCTAACAATAACAAACATAACAAAAAAAGAATTGTCCAAATTGGTCCAGGCGTTGTTGAGTTATGCGCTAGTAAGCTTACCAACACATTTTGCGATTCATTTTTATATTATAGACTAGCTGTCGCCTGCGGTTTTACTTGCTTGTGAATTTTTCATTAAAATATACCGAAGAGATATGATAAGCTACGTAGCTCGAATAATTAAAATGTTTATGTTGCTATTAACAACAAGCGACCTTACTTCGCTCGAGTGTTTCTAAGTTGGATGGTCAATATTTAAAAAAAAAACAGACCATCAAATATTTTTTTTACTTTTTTACTTTAGTTATATATATATAATTCGTCGGAGTTTCGTCATAATCGGTTTAATAGCGTAGAGGACAATTTTTTAAATAAAAAAGGAAACTGTAAATAATATTAAATGAGATGAATTCTACACAAGGAATTACTATTCCAGTTTTAAAGCAGAAAGGTAAGGGAATGCGTTCAATTTGTCTTTTTATTACTCGTCGTATATAACGATACGACTCACTTGTACATAGTGATATGATAAATTACAAGCAGAGCACTCAACGAAAGATTTATTGCAAATAAGCTTTCGCGTATTCTGTAGCTTCTCGATCCGCCGCTGACTGACAGCCAAAACTATTTCCGCCGAGATTCCCATTTCGTTTTATTACCGCTTTTATCAATTTTACTTACCAAGTTTATAATAGAACACTATAATATATGCATGAAACTACTGCTACTACACTTACTGACTAACTTTACAACCAATTATTTCCCTTTCTCTACTACGGTCATAATTATTGGTTGAACGAAATGCTAAAAGGAATTTTAAGGAGGAAATCAAAAGTAAGTAGACCGTTATGCTTTTTACTGAAATATGACTGTGCAATTGAGTAATGTTTAATGAAATTTCGAAAATAAATATATTACTTAAGTGTTCAAATTATACTTTTTTTAAAATTACATGATTATACATAATATATAGATTTTAGGAAATATATAAAAAATAAATAAAAGTTTTTCATTTCTCTTTCTAACACTAATGCCATTTAAATAATATTTCTATATATTAATAAAGTAGAAGGCTAACCTACTACCTACTATTATTTATTAATCTATTTTTGGTATCAGTAACGCCGCGAACTTCACTTATTTTAAACAAAGGCAGCGTTGACAATATTTTGTTCGATACAACTTTACGTCCTTTTTAAAACTTTAACTACTAAATAAAAATATTAAAAAGTTCCTACCATAATATATACCATCTTTATATAACAATTCTGCTATAATAAAAAAAACAATTTCTAAATATATAAATATTGTATCTTACCTGCATTATCACTTAATCCATGTCTCATTAAATAACACTTTGCTTCGGTTACACTTAATGCGATCAACAATCAACAATCACAAACCACCATCTTAATCAGAACCCAACACACCCTCATCCCCAGTAAAACATCCCCTAATTTTCAACTCAATTGTTTGCTTAACATAACTTCAGTGAATGAAGTTCAGACGAATGGTTCCACGTTCCCTAAACTAGTAACGGACGTCGTCTGTGTGTTATATCGTTATAAATAGCTTTAATTCTACTTGTTTACAAATAAAATATGTAAGGCGGTGTAGGGCGTAGGGCGGCGAAGGGCGGGCGCGTCGGGTCGTTGGCCGCGTCGCCTGGCAACGACTGCGACGCGACGAGCAGATCCAGAGACGGTAATGCACTACGCTCTGCAACTGAAGCTTTCTATACACTTTTTGCTTTCCTTTCCACGTCAAACGGAAGCGAAAATACTGTTTCACCTGTCAAAGCTTAAATCAATAGCGCAAAATGCAGTACGGCGCTGTATATCTGTAAAATAGACAAAGCTTTACCGGGTCAATACTAGGTATTGGCGAATTGGAGGTCGAATAAAGGAATTTACTTAATATACAAACTTCAATCAATGTAATTTACAGAAAGAGTATAAAATAATACAATATGGCTTAAATTGTATTGAAAGTAAAATATATCGAGATATTTCTAAATATACTGTATTTATACCAAAAATATCGAAGAGAAGCGAACGTAATAAAACCAAATGCAAAATTTAATGATTTTTTTATTATAATTAACAACATCACAATAAATATTAGACGAGGAGGAATGTGTAATTAAAATGAAAACTGCAAGTTGCAACCATGTTATACGATACTACGATAATTACGACGACAGCTTTCCGCGATCTTGTTTAGTAAAACTGATCCTTTTAACTTTTCGAGTAATCACTTTAAAAGGAAAGGGGCTTGAAGCCCGAGGGATTATAAGGGATGTTTTAATTTAAAATTCTTTAAGCTACACCTTAATGCTATATCTCATTCAAATACAATAGAAAAAATTCAAAATATGGCTCTCTATAATTTAATATTTTGTTGTTGAATTTTATTACCTAGTCACATTTTTTTAAAATTGCTTATAAAAAAGCCTTGAGCAAGAATCGAACCCCGTAAGGTAAATGGTAAATATAATAAATGGTGTTCGTGTAAGATGTGAACTGAACGTGTAATTTTTTTATTTGTTTTTATGAAAGTGTAATTTTTTTTTGGTTTTACCAAAAGAAAAAGTTTTAAAATTATAATATTGTTGACTGAAAAATATCTTATTTTGGATTAACTGTTCTTGTCGCTTATAGTCCAAAAGAAAGTAGTAGTATTTGTCACCTAAAGCCGTCGGATCTACGCCGGCTGCCACCTGCTAGTGTCGAATTATCGTCCCATTGGAATGTAAGAGTGACAGAAATAGAAATTACCTAAGCGATGTGTCTGCGCGTGCGCTTGTGCAAGATAATATCTCCGAAATCTGTCAGAATGACACCATCAAATATATTAAAAGTTTCAAATAATTAATGATTCCTAAGTGATTATGATTGTTGATGTCTTGTAATTATATTTAATTGTCTTCATGTGCCTTATGCGCTGTTTTTATTACAAAAATTAAGTTTTATTATTGCACCCTCAGTTTTTTTTAATTTAAATCAAGCGCATGTAAAAACATGTTTAGTGAAAGAATATAATATCGGCTCACAATACTATATATCAGCTCATAATACGTCTTGCCCGACGATGCTCGTGATGGAAAACTATTAATAATTGCCTTAGATTGATTCACGAAACTGTTGATACTTAAAAGTTATCCCAATATGAGGTAGATGTTCGGATATTATCCTCGTGGGATTTTGTAATGTATCCTCGTCTTCTGTAATAAATTCTTTAAATTAATGGAATTAAATAAATAAATTATTTATAATAATAATCAATAACTGTCACACCTTACTATAATACTTTAATCTCTGTAAAACGTTGGAATCTTCAGGAACAGAAAATGTACGCCGACTTTAACGCCATCTATTGACAGTAGACCGTACTCGTTACTCAAACTCTCCAACAAGTTTTTACTTTGATACGAACTTATAATGGAGCAAACTTAATTATAATAAAAAGTACGCTCAATAGATGGCGCTGAAAATCACTTTATACAGTTTGTAGCTTTATTTAATAGATGGCGCAACTCACCTGACTGAAATTTAAAAAAACTACTGCTTTATTTTTCTTAGAGATACGCAGTAAAATTGTGTATTGAACAAAATAAAATTGATATTTGTCTTAATAAACAAAATGATTTTTGCATTGTTGGTAAATAGGATATTTGATTTTGTTATCAAAATAATAATTACTAAGTTAATGTGTGTGATCTTTCTATGGGCGTTGAGAGGAGCGAGGGGGTTCCCAATCATCCCCCTGCCATAAAAAAAAATAATAATTATATAGAAAAGTTAAAGAAATAAAAATATAAGTAGTTAGGTACCATTAAAATCTAAGAAAAATATTAATAAAAAATATATAAGTAAAAAAATAGTTATTCATTTAAAGATTAGTTTGTAATTTGTAGAAGTCGATGCACCCTCCTGGAAATTTTGGGTTGGGTTTATTCGAAAGCATTAATTGTTGACAACTCTCAAAGTTGTTCATTGTTTCAAGTCGACTGTTTGTTTGCACGAAGTTAAATGGCAATATGTGGGTTTCTTCACTACGGGCGGAGAAGACGCAGATACTCAAAATGTATGCGCCAAAGCCACTAGTAGACTTGTGAATTATATTGTTGTATGGGATGTAATATTATTACCGAGTCGTTTGACTATTTTATAGTGACCGGTCAGTGGTCGCGACTTGCTGTTTCAGCGAGTCGCAGTTTACCCCGTTAAGAATATTTTTTTTACAAACTTTAAATGTCTTACTTATTTATATCTAATCAAAAGCCTAAAAATAAGTTTTAAGCTTCTAGCTTTAAAAATAACTTTATTTCCATACAAACTTCCATAACAAACTTCCATACAAAATTCAACCCCTTATTTCAACCCCTTACAAACCTTTTTTCGCCTTGAAAAAGTAGCTTCTGTCCTTTCTCAGGCACTATCTGCGTACCAAATTTCATTAAAATCGGTACAGTAGTTTTTGAGTTTATTCGATATATACAGAAATACAAAAATACAAATCTTTCCTCTTTATAACATTAATATAACATAGTAATATAGTATAGACTAGCGGTTCATCCTCGCTCTGCTTGGGTTCGACCTTCTCCTTAGTTGCACGTTTCATTGGTTAGCATTGCATATTTCTCAGATATGAAATATTTTCAAAGGGAGGTAGTTAAGAGTATCCTAAATGAACGGGATAACTAACTATTTCATCCGACTTAACATATCCCTCGCTAGAATGTGGTAAAAAATGTTACCTAGTTTTACTTAAATATTGGATATCCAGAAACTAATGTCTAATAGCGTAATATATTTGTATATTTTTGGACGAAACACTAAAGATTTCGTCGCGATATTTTTATCTCAGCTCATCGAAACACACGTTCCCCACACTTTCCATGCCGATTTCATATCCTATATTTATTTGATTACAGTTTTTCGAACCATCGTACTTGTTTATTCTGTAATTGTTCAAACGTTGGATTTTTGTTCCTCTCATAGATGAAGGTTAAGACAAGAAATATTGTTATAAAAATTCAAAAAATGGGATCGCAGAGAAATCTTTTTAAAGATAAATGAAATTGAAGTGTCTGTTTGTACCATTAAAATAAAAGCTTTTTACTTAATGTAGGTATATGCATTATTAAGGAAAACAAATTTTTTAAAATGTTTGGCTCCATATCTATTTTTTCCAACTACTTCGAAACCGCTGAACCGATTTTGACGGGACTTTCTCTTTCAGATAGCTAATTCAAATTCAAATTTAAAACGTATCCTAATACGCTTAATAGGCGCGGTTACAAGTGCGAATATTATAATATATTCAAACGACACATGGCACAAAAAATCTAAACCGAATTTTGTTATTATTAAAGACATATTAGCAGAATAAAATTATAAGAAAGATAATTTTACAAACATAGTTATTTGAAAGGGGCTTTTATATTTCTAATGCTAAACAAATAAGTAACCCTTAGTAAACCCAATCAGAGCTCGCTTTGAAGACAAAGTGATGCGGGTTCGAATCTGGGGCTTGCATTTGAGAACTACCTTCAATCGCAAATAATTTTCTCCACGGTTACCAAATTCTTATATGGTGGCACACGGTAAAGGAAAACCTTATGAGATAACAAACATGAAACAACTTTTTAAACATTAATTTTATTTTATTTATGTTACAAAGTCTACTGACGATTAAAATACATCTATCTATACATATTATAAAACAAAGTCCTCCGCCGCGTCTGTTTGTCTGTCTGTCTATCTGTTCGCGATAAACTCAAAATCTACTGCACCGATTTTCATGCAGGTTTCACCAATGGATAGAATGGTTCTCCAGGAAGGTTTTAGTATATAAATTGTCAAGGTTATGTATAGATTGGCTAAAATATAATGATATATGTTGGAGGTGTGGGAAAAAAATAAGCCGTCTGGGAGCTTTCAACGAAAACGCTGCCTAAACCCTTTGAGATATAACAAAATAATGTATGGTGGAATTGTGTATCTTATATAGGTCTACAAAAAAGTCCGCGATGGTATATGTCTATCTCTTAAGGATAACATACTATATCGAAAAAAGTTAAGAAATTAAAAAAAAAACGGCGTTTGATGTATCATGTTATGAGCGTTGCCATGGTGCGTGCAATTCATATAATCAACTCAAATATATACCGGGCGGTCTGAAGTAAATATATACAACACGTACCTAGGGACGAACCCGAGCGAAGCGAGGGTGAGCACCTAGTAATACATATTATGTAATAATGTATCTACCCGACCTTCTCATGCATTGACCCACAGTAAATAAACTATCGAATTTCTTTTAACATATTGTTTTTTTTTAATTTAATCTTCGAATTATAATAAACATTTTTTATTTAACTACTTACTATAAAGATCTTATCACACTAACATTTATGGTCGAACTCAAAAACAACTGGAACGAATTGAATACCTACCTAATTCTTTTTTGTTTTATTTGAGGCGTCTTAGATGTTTAGGAGTTAATAAAGAAAAACCCTTAGAAAATAACTAATGGAAAAATGTATATAAATTATAATACTTCCTTAGATTTACCTGAATATTTGACATTTTAAATAAAACTTCTTCTTTTCGGATTTTTTTTGTGGCTTTATTTTGATTTTTGGAGAGAGTGGCCTCTCCCGTGAGTATGATTGCTGCAAAGCATTCGAAACGTGGGGAACCAAAAACCAAAAGATATCTTTATTTAATGTATATAATTAGTGTGCCATCCTGTCTTTAAGATAAGATCTGCGACACAAAATAAATTAAATGAGGATAAATATTTTAATGTGGCAGTGCAATGACCCTTGAACACTTCCTTATGGGTATTTGTATTTAGGTCTTTATTCTGGTCGGTGTGAGACGTGCTTAACCACGTCTTGTAAACACGTTCATGTAAATATTTTATTTTAGTAACGTAAAGGTACACATAATAATTGTATAGTACATACATATTATATGTGTAGCAAAGTAAAGTTGTCGCGGGAATGGTTCTGGGTTAAAGACCTTAGTCGGGCCAAATTTTGTGTTTCTTATAAGAATTATTGGGTACCCTGAGTCGCTATCAATTTTTTTGCTGAAACAATGTAACAGATAAGGAGCTTAGTTTGATTGACTTTAAAAAAATATAACTCAAAACTCAAGTTTCAAGCTTTAGGTACCTACTTAATACTTATATATGCTTGTATGTTATATGTATGTACGTAAGATACGTATTTGTGTACAATGTACATAAAAATACAGACTAATTGAGAACCTCCTTTTTTGACAGTCGGTTGAAAATACATAATGCGATACCTACTTGAAGGAATATTGTTTAAGACGCTGTTCTTAACTAATTATTGTATTTTGTATAAGTATTAGCGATCTCCCCCGAGCCGCCAGCGCTTGACAGTTATTATGATAGATCGCCATATTGAAGCAAAAGTTTTCTGAATCTTTATCTAATATTTTAGTATATATATTTTTCATATAAATTATACAGCTTCGTCTTGATTTATTTTGTTTTTAACACTTTGCGTACTTTTAAGATTAGAATTTGAACACAAAAATATTAAATACTTTTTAAAATATAAGAATTTTTTAAAGAAAAAAGCTTTGATTATATAAAATGTCTAGATGGAGCGTCAAGTGCGCGCAAACGTATCAAAAAGTGTCAGCCAACTGTTGGCTGACAAGTGCTTACCCGCCGATTCGTACAGATCGTGCCGCTTTACTGTCACTACGTATTTTAATATCTCTATTTTTTTAATGTGATTTATGGGAGAATTGTAGTAGCTGGTATCATTATTTCCGCACACAGAGACGTAGAAGCACAGTGTAAAACGACGCCTGCACGCACACATACATGAAATTGTTGACTCGTTTTCTTTGATACGATTGTAGGGCGACGCTCCATCTAGACATTTTATATAATCAAAGGAAAAAAGTTGTGGATGTAGTTTTGTAAAATTAACGCTACAGTTATAAACAAACAATATTGCTAGTCATTTATTTAACTTATTATAAAAATATAAAATTAATTCTTTTTCACTTTATAACATTTCTACGATATTTTGTGTTCTGAGGATGTACGAAAGTTGGTGGGGTCCAATAAGAGTTAGTGTTTGACTTTTACGCATGCAAACACACATATTACAAAGAAATTATTAAAATAGTTTAGACCAGACTTGGCTGCAAACAGTACTCTCTTGTATAAATATTACTATAACAGTTATTTTAATATCACGTTTAGGCCCTTAGGGGCATGATAGAATGAATTACAAAATGCTTGCTTATATTACAATTCCTCATGTTTCTCTTCTCTTACACTGTATTAGATTTACTAATGACCAGATGGTCATCAGTTTAATGAAGTTAATGAACGAAAGGATTATTGATTATGAGAGGCGTCCGACATCATCAATTAGAGTGATAACAAAAGTTATCACGAATAATCTGATTAAAATTAATCAAATTAATACATTAGTTTTAACCTACCCTCGTTTTGCTCAAATACGTCCTCAATAGTTACTAGTACTACTAAGTTTAACCGAAATTCAGTCGTTTCAGCGAGAAAAAGTTTCAATATTCAAAAACTCGAATTCTTTGGACTGCTCCTTATCCCTGCTTCGCTCGTTTCGCTCGGGTGCGACTTCATTCATTTTCTAAAATGAAAGAAGCCTAAGTTACTCAATTTAACATCAGATATCTGCCAGAGAAAGTCATGCGAAATTTGGTCCAACCGTTTCAGAGATACGGAACAAAAAGAAACATATTTTAAAAAATATGTCTTTTATATGTACCGTATATACTTCCATATGCATTCGGTAAAAAGTTTTTGAAGTGAAACTTCTTTAGAATCGTTGTGATTTGAAACTCGATGAAACGAAAATGCGTCACGATAAAGAAAGAAATACATAATAAAAGTATAGGATTAAGTCGGAGAGAATGAGATAGAATACATTCCCATGTTGCCATGGTAACCGTTGTTTATTTTTTGACATTTTTTGATATTTTTTTGACATTTTTTGATATGACAAACAGACACTTCAACTTTATTTATCCGTATAGATATCCGATTAATCAGTAGAAGCTATTATAACAGTACACAACTAAAGTCGTAGCTCCCAAAAGTCACTGAAAGCGGTAATTCCGCATCTATCCCAGGATTACAGTGTCACGCAACGAGGTACGAGCGGGTTCAAGGGCCGCCTCGAGGTGGCTCGCGTCCAAGTTTATTTGTGACATTTACTCTTCCGTACCCTGTTTTTGTAACCTAAAGTTTTTATTGCTTTCTTGTATTTTGACAACACTTTTGGCTCAGTTTGTAGTAAGTTTGCTTACTGTGCAAGCGGTCGCGGGTTTGAGTCCAGCTGGTGGCATTCATTTGTGTGAGAAGCACGAATGTTTGTTCACCAGTTATGAGTGCCTTTTGTAATATGTATGTATTTATATATAAGATAATATGTATATACATATTTAAAGTAAATTATAAGTAGTAGATATATCAACTATCTGGTATCTATAACATAAGCATCGTAGCTTACTATTGAACTAGATGGCGCTGTGTGTTGATGTCCCAATAATAATTTAAAGTATTATTTTTAAAAGATTGTAAATTAAAATAAATATTTCTACTTCGTTATTATAAAGTAACGTCGTTATTGTAATATTATTAAAATGTAGTTAACATAGAAATTGGTGTTCCAGTGACATTTTCACTGGCAAATCCCATTAGATCAGCGACTACTTCCCACTCTATTTAAATCTCAGCGAGCATGACCCCTGCGTGTGGTAGTTGCAGCGCTAACCAGCGATGCAGGTGTTAATACAATTAACAGGAGTAATCAGGTTAAACGTTTCGCTGGAAATCTACGCTACATCGACGCTATATTTAGAACTGATAAACTGCTAAAATTTTAATGCATTCTGTACATAATTTGGTATCCTCTCAATTCTCTTATATCATTTAGGTATACTTAGATAATATACTAGCGAATTCAAACAGTATCCTATATGGTTCTCCATCACCAGGTCATAGCCTATCTGCTGGCTAAGTTTCATCAAAATTTTTCAGACTGCTTTTACAAGAAACCTTTAATTGAAAACAATGAAACGGCCATGTTCGTAATAACTTATGCTTCCCAATATTAAAGAAATATAGCACGAATAAAGTAGTTTTACGTGCGTAGTGCGTTTCAGTATGTATTATTCTTTCAAGCTTAAAAGGATGGACCGATTTAAATTAAACTTAAAACACAGATAGACTGTGACTTGATGTAGCACAAATAAACTTTACGTTTGATTTAGTTGGTAGTGACCCTATTTGCTGTGCCAGCGTTCGCGGTTTCGAGTCCCGCTGGAGGCATTCATTTGCTGAGCACGAATGTTTGTACTCCACTCATGAATATTTATATTTTTAATATGTATATACTATATATTTAAAGCTATACGAGTATATGTGTAGTGTATCAATTATCTGGTATCCGTAACACAAGCCTGTAGCTTACCACGGAAGTAGATGATGCTGTGTGTAATACTGTCCGAATATATTTATATATTTTTATGTTTAAGCACTTAGAAATACACCGGAGCGGAGCCAAGTAAAGAGAACTTTTCAAAGATATAATAATTAAATTGTACGAATAGCCGAGTCACTTTTCAACCGACTTCCAAAAGGAGGAGGTTATCAATTCGTCTGTATTTTTTTTTTTTATGTTTGTTAGCTCATAACTTTGAACTGGGTGAACCGATTTTGATGATTCTTTTTTTATTTGAAAGGTAGTGCTTCCCATGTGGTCCCATTTTAATATTTTCCAGTTCTGACAATGGCATCCATGAGAAAACCATAAAAGTCTTAAATTTGCATTAAGTATTTGCGCGACAAATGGACGAATAACTCAATATCACGTCAACCGATTTCGATGATTCTTTTTTTAATGGAAAGGATATACTTCAAGGGTAGTTTGATGAGAGTTTGGTAAGGTTCTGATGATGGGATCCATGACAAAGTATCGGAACTCTTCAATTCTTAGGAGCAAATTAACGACGCTCGGCCGAATTTTTTATAGGCTATATAGATATTTGAGTCACGTATCGTAGCTGATGATGGAAGGTTCAACTCCTCAACGGTTAGCAGTTTAAAGAAAATTTTTTCAATATAATACGCAATTATGGACCGATAGTTGTATACTTTCAGGCTATTAGGTTTACCTTATAATAGAAGGTAAATTTTTATAGTCATTAACACAATATGTATCTACTTTTCGCTAAAAATTTAAAAATAAATTATTTTTAACAAAAAAACAAAAACCGACTTCCAAACTTAATAAATCTAAACTAAAAAGTAGAAAATAATACTTTTAAGGACTTTGTTAATTTTGAAGTCGGTGCCAGCCAAAGCAAAATAACCCGAAATAGATACATATTCGATTAATCTATCAATTTGTAAACATAATCAAAATACCTGGCTGGCACCGACTCCAAAATTAACAAAGTCCTTAAAAGTATTATTTTCTACTTTTTAGTTTAGATTTATTAAGTTTGGAAGTCGGTTTTTGTTTTTTTGTTAAAAATAATAGCATATTAGTTTATAAACGAAGGCAACAGGATGCCACTCTGGTCAAACAGGCTTTTAAGTATTTGATACAAATTGTTCTCACGGTCCTTGTAATTTAAGTTGTTACCTATTTTGTTTAATCCACTTTGGCAATTGTTTAGATCTAAATGTATTTTTTTAATTAGAGCAAATAACACTTTTTAATAAAGAAAACGTCTATTCTAAAAGCCCTGACACAGTATTAAAATATCCACTAGTACTCAACCGTCAATGGGACCTCCCCAATGGGGAGTTGTAAGATCATTTACGCACTCAATATTGACGCCTGACGCCAGGTCTGCAGAATCAGTCCATGATAATCATGGGGTGGCTTCAAAAGCTCGCTCTGTTCTCAGAAGTACCTAGAGCAACCCGCATCTTACACATCCCAGTGCATTTCTTGCAGGCTTCGCGCCTGGTCAGATTCCTGGGCGCTAGAGTGGTTCTCGTTTTGAAAAAATGTTTTAGCATTTGGTTTTTACGCAGTCGGTCAATTTAATTTTATAACTCTTACATTATTTTAAATAGTGTTTGTTATTTTATTTTTAATCACTTATGACACTATTATACGCTGCTTTATATGTAAAATATCAATTATAACAAACGTATAAAGTAAAATGGCGACAGTTTTTTACCGCATCAATGTTTAAAGTAAGCAAAACTGCATGTACAAGTTAGCTGAAAATAGCTTAACTACGAGTATATTATTTCGGCATGTTTCACTCTCCTAACTATAACAAATATTCCCTCGCGAAGTATCAAAGTGTAACAAGAAACAGGACTGGCCACTTGAGATCTAGGGCGGGCGTTCCACAGCGGCATCTGCGCCGTCATTGTTGCAATATAGGCCGACGTGTGAACTCTACTTATAATATTATATTATAATTTAATGTTTGTTATGAACGAAGCAGCGATAACTGTTTTTATAGTTGCACAAGAAAATTCTTATTGGCACAGCAATCTTTTATATTATGTGAGGACTGCGCTATCCTAATCAACTTTTCTTTATTAGAAGACAAAACGGTGAATGAATACCAAAACTTAAATTGCTAGGGCCGGGAGTTGAACCTACTTCTCTTGAAATTTCAAACACTAGACTACCATACTGTAGTATACTTTATTGATATCCAACCAATAGAACATTTGATTCCCTCTGCACTTTACGCCCGACTACCACATTTGAAGCGCAGCCAATTACAATACGATTAGTTTTCCTTTGACAGATTACCATCGCAAATACATATAGAGATATAGAATTGGTGAAGTAGACGCGTTCATACAATTTATAAATAATTTCTTTACCGGAATGCACAGTGGCATTGACGTCAAACGATGTATATTTTAACATTTCCCTTGTGGAAGCGCGGGAATGTAAAATAACTTTTATCGTTATATCTATCGGTTTCCCGTTTTCACTAATCTAGACGTGGACCCGGGTTTTGGACGGCGGTTTTTAACACACTCGAATACTGCTTCCCAAATAAACTTGGCCACCCCTTGCAGGGTTGTATTAGATTTTTTATACCATTATAATACATAAAGTGAAGATATCAAGGGTTTTACTAACTTACCTCAAGGTTAGTCTGGGTTGTGATAAGTCGTTCTGGATTAGACAGACTAGGGTTTCAAACCAGATATATAAATACAACCTACCTATGTACTTGCTCACTAAGGCCGAGAGTACAACTTAGCATCATTTTATTTTAAACTGCTGTTTATCTAAAAAGAGAAAACTACTATTAATTAACTATATCTACAAAAAAGGAGGCAGAAATATATTTAAATATGTAAGTTGCAATTATAATTGAGCTTACATTACATAGACGTACAGCATTACAATTTTTTTAATATATTAGTTTATATTTAAAATCTGAAAACCAATATTCAGTTATTTATTTTAATTTTATAGCTTACAATTCGATCTGTGGTTATGATATCGTTTTCCTTCCACAAAAACGTATAAAAATGTTAATAAACCGAGTAATAAATAGTTAATGGGAGGAATTAAATGTAATATTTTCTTTAAAATACTAAATTCACAAAAATTATATGATGTTTATGCAGCCCTTTGAACGTCCCACTGCTAGGCCTTCAGCGTTAAGGGAGCCACCACACTGTAAGAGTAGCTTTTCGATTGGAAAATTTACTTGGTTCTCTTAGACATGCAGATTACTGCTCAACCATTGTTTTTATCCGCGGTAAGGAAACTGGTAAATATAATAAAAATTATTCGCACAAGGCCGAGTAATTCCAACTACTTGTTTTTGCTTTACCTCGTTACCACTTTACTAGGCTACTGATAGTTTTATATAAATAGTGCCAATTTAAAACTTTATACAAATATTTACAAAAAAATTATAATTTAATTTGTTTATTCAAAATTAAACTATTAAACTACAATCTTGGTCAAAAGCAGATCTATCAAATACTTACGTTAGGAGATTTATTTATTAGAATACTTCAAATACCCACTGTTGTTTATTTAAATATGCTTCTATAAAGGAAGTGATTACATTTGCGTGAATTTTATACAAAGTACAAATCTCGTCTTTGATCGTTTCCTCGGAGCAGATGGTTTCGTACACATACGAGTGTGTTTACGAAAGAGGTAACTGATTAAATGTTTAAAGGGATTTTACAAATCAGCATCACACCACAATTTGTATTAATTTCGTAGGATAAAAAGACTTTTTACAGTCTAGTGGCTGGCATGTTCGCCGCCTACCCAGAAGTCCAGGGTTTGAATCTCTCATCAAGCCAAGTTTAGTAAGCTCAGTAGAGTTTCCTGTCAAAGTTTTGGTAATAAGCTGGAATTAGGAAGTTGACAGTGTACCAACCAAGTGCTTGCCAGTCTTAGGCCTAATCTCTAATTGGTCGTGTCGACCTATCGTCGTACGACTAGGGTTGTCTCATTAAATCGTTTTTTTATCGAATGCAATTGATTAATATCGCTGACCATATGCCTTAAAGTTTTATAAATATTCGTAATACGAGCAAAATAAAAGTTAAAATACCATAAATAAATTATAAAAACTAGAAAATTATAAAAACAGAAAATATTAAAAAAAAAAGAAAATTATAAAAACAGTTTAGTTTATTTAACTTACGCCCAGCGAAGCGGGCCGGGTTTGCTAGTATATAATAAAAAATAGGAAAGTAATAATATTATGCCTCGTTGGTTAACTTGATAACAAACGGTACCTGAGTATTGTGTATACATTATAGTGTTAAGCTACAACTTTAATTGTGCCGATACATTGTGTTGGGATTAGAGCTTTTTATAAGTTATGATTGCAGATTGCCATTTGTGAGGGCGCAGAAAATGATTGTTGGAACATAGTTTGATTAAAAAGAAATAACCTTTAATATTGCAAACTATTTATTTTCTATAACACACAAATATGGGTAATATCGTTGACACCTGTTCTTAGCTTGTGATTTATAAAATTATATTTCATAAGTATTATTTTGACGAATTAGTAGCCCAGTGGAAAAGGGCTCGCTTGGGAAATGAGCCAACCCGCACTCGGCTATCGTCATAGTATAAAGAATAGAGAAGTAGGGTATCTCTGGCCCCCACGATATAAATGCCTACCGTACTTGCCTGAGAGGGTTTTCACTGTAGCTAAAATTTTAATTCAGTAGAAGGGAAGTAATTAGTATTTTATATTTGTGCTGTCTGAGTTTTATTGAGATCTACAGCATATATTTTTTTTAGATTTTACACTCTTTTATTTTAAAACAAAGAGCAATATAAAATATTTTGTTTTTAATGTTTGACTAAACAAACATAAAATAATACAAACACATGTATTGAATCAAACCTTTATTACAAAATTACAAATTAACTACAGAAAAATAAAATTTTTCATATATTTAGCGGTGCCGGAAAGTCGTAACGCGCGAGCCTTGTGCAGCGGTGTAAGCCTTGACTGGCGCACTGATAAACGGTCCGAGATATTGTTTGGGTGTGCGTGCGGCAACGTAAAGATACTATAGCACACACATACAAGCTGCGCGCGGTGCGTTTGTATGAAGATACTCTACTTCTAACACTTTATACTATGCCAATTGCCATCGTGGTGCGACCAGATTCACCTCAGTGGTCAGATACCTACTTAATTAAGGAAGGCCCGTGCCCAGCAGTGGGACGTCAAGAAGGGCTGAATAGTGAATACATTAGTAATAAAATACAGATTAAAAAAATTATTACAATAAATTTTCTAATTCCTATAAAATTGTTTAAAGAGTCAAGTTAATTTAAAAAATATTTTCTTTGTAGTGTGTATGTGTAAGCTTTCCCTTATCTACCTATATTGTATAACTTAGAATAATAAGCTTAAACCTATTATTCTAAGTTAAGTAACCTTGGAGCCAAACTGTTCTTCAATTTGCTCCCACATTAGATACACTTTTTATAAGTTTTAAGTTTTAATTGTACATTTAATATGCATACTTTACTGGCGATATCAAAAAATTTAAAGTACATGTTTGTTGGTTTAATATTTATCAGTTCGCCCCACTTTTACGAGCAAAGGATTTGCAAAATATTAATGTAGTTCTACCAAAGCTTAAGCCAAAAAGGTAACCTACTTTCTAACGGTATTAGGCATTAGACACTATAATATTTATCACATTCGAACCTACTCAGTATACCCGATCTCTTGAGTGTCGTTAAGCTTCTGCTTACACCTTAAATTGAGTAATTTCTATGAGAGGACTTTATGTGATTAAATTATTACTTAATTTTATTATATAATACTTATTAAATGAATTTTTCTTTTATAATATTAGCTTCGCAACAAAACTTTCAAAATCTTCTGTTTACTATCATTCAAATTGGCTCAGGTACTTCGCAAACCAATAGACATACACATTACACATGCCATATCACGTATCACGTATGGCTCATTAATTTGTAATGTTGCAACTATTTTCGACTATTTCCTCTCTGGGCAGTAAAAATTTGTCAAAATTATAACATATATTATGTTTTTCTCGAATATATTCTTTTTCTGCGCCAAATTTTAACCATATCGGTTCAGCCGTTCTAAAATGATAAGAGTAAGAAACATCCATCCATCCAAAAATCATGAGTTTCACAGTTAGAATATTAAGATATAATATCAAAATCGTATATTTCGGCTGATCAGTCGATCGTCAAAAGTAAATTTATTAAAGTTCTTATTATAATATAATATTTTTACTACAAAAATTAATTGATTGGTGATGGAATATGTAGAGTGAAAATAAATATGAATCTAACAGCTCTACATAATTGTATCAGGGACGTATTGGTCGGAGAGAGTTGAGATTTCCCCCGCGGCCGCGCGGCCTCGCGGTGATTGCTTTGTCTTACACATTTAGGGGTATCCATACATATAATTTTAATCATATTTTTTCGTATAACACGATTGCCAAAGAGTTTATTTGACATATAATAAAAATTAAACTGTCGGTCCATGATTTTAAGCAAAACAAAAATATTTAGCTCCTATGGTTACTTTAATATGTCCGAATCCAACAATTATTTTGTTTGTCTGTGTGCCTGCCTGTCTACTTGTGCTCAGTTCTGCTAAATTTCAGAATTTTTTGACTGGTTTTAGAATTTCGATAACTATTGATAATGATTTTAGACATTATGATTTCTTCATAAGTTTTTAGTACAGAGCGGTCAGCTGCAAGTCGAGGATTAGTTAAAAGCAAAACTTTACATAAAAATCAGTTACTAGCGAATAATTATTCATCTGATAAAATTAGTTCATAGTTACGTGAATTCGCACACACACTGTTTGCGAATATTAACGATTTCTCAAATGAACTTTTCGTGGCCTCGATTGGGGGACACTGTCCGGTTAAACATAGTCAATGAAAATTATACTTTATTTTCCACGAAATAAGATTCATTATCTATCAACTTTAACACTCACTATAAAGCGGTTATCGGTTACGATGAAAGTCTACATCAAACAGCAGTCGTAAATTTTGATGGAGTTGCTTTTATTTATGTTTGTTTGTACAGCTCGCTCTGCGCCGCCCTTCATTACTCTGTACGTATTAACTCCATATTTATGGGGCTAACTCTTGCGCAGCTTTGAATACTCATAAGTAATAGGTGGGTACTTTAAATGACATAATGCTTCGTGGTCGGAGCATGTTTTCTAGTTAATGTCGTAATTTCGAGTCTATTTGTAGACAGCGCCAGCCAAGAGAACGCCAATTATGGTGAAAATTTGTTTAATCATAAGGAATCATTTTTAAATTGTGATATTTTTTAAATAATAGGTTTATATTCGAAACCCCTCTAAGCTCATTAAGTGTTTTTTGTGTTCAAAATTAAATAGAGCTGGTAATAGAACTTAAGCAAAATCTGGGTTCGTCAATACGCTTTACGTATATCCTTGAGGCATAGACATAAAACAAAGTGTTCAATATGTGTGGCTCACCTGCCTGGTGATAGCGAACGTTTTTACTGAACTAAAAAATCCAAAAAGGTACTCAACTATAATTTGAGATCTTCTTAGAAGGAGTACAATAGATTGTACCGTTTAATTCTTTACATTGTTCATCATCATCATCATCATCATTATATTCTGCCTGCTTGTATCCACTTCTAGATATAGGCCTGTGACACGTCATTAAGCTCGAGCTTTAGCTCTATCCACTTTACATATCTTCGCAGTTTAGCAATTCAAATATTTTTTCCTCACTCATCCTCCTTAATGATATATCATTATCATTATAATTAAGGTAAAACTTTCATCTCCCACTTAGTTAATGTTAATATTTATATTAGCCGTTTATTACACAAGCGGCCCACGCCGAAACATTGTATAATAAAACGAATAATTCGGAGGTCAGATACAAGGTCGCCCATTCATGACAGTTGAATGAATTAGTCGTCATTCAATTTTGGCAATTAGAGAGTTGAAATCGTCGTTTTAGTTACATGCCTATTTGGTTCGAGTCCCGGGTCGAGCTTTATTATTTTGCTTTAACAAAGCTATAATGTACATGCAATTTTAGATAGAAGTTAAATCTGTTACCTCTTGGTAATTATACAATTCATTTTGACCGATTTATAAAGATCCTCAAACCGGTCAAGTGTGTCCTTACGCACCTTTTAATTTTGCTTAAAAATAGCTTGTCACTCTTTGGTCCATTACGTGTGCTCATTGTTGCGTGTATTAGATTTTTAACTAAAAAAGTTATTCGTCATACTCAGACTGAGATATTATCATGGACAGTGTCATTGTACTAAATATGAAGCCAAACAGTACCTACCTACTAATATTACAAAATAATATACAATATTTAAACCGTACAATTCTATCGGTCTGTCTGTGTGTCTGTTCTGGTAATTCATCAACCGGCTCATCTCCGAAACGGCTGGACAAATATAGTCGGGACTTTAACTGGGAGATAGCTGATGTTATAATGGAGTTTTTACTTACAATTTAACTACTTTGTACTTAGAAATAAAATTAGTATTGTGCTTGAAAAAAAGCTCTATGCTCTATCTGGATCAGGGCTCGGATACCGGTATATTTTTCGAAACGTTTTCGACTTAAAAACCTAAGAACGGATTAGTAATGGTTTCGTTTGAACAGAACGCTATATAAAACGTTTTTGAAGAGGAACAAAATTTAAATAGTTTTCGGTTAATAAAACGTTTTTAACGTTTTTTAAACGTTTTTTTTTCACTTTAATAAATACGGCATAAAGACCAGTGCCAAACCTTTCAAAATATCGTAAATAAAATCTCAACAAACGAGTACAAGCCCCTAATAACATGTATATTACCACCCCCACTCTCCAGCCAGATCTTTTTCTGAGTCTGGACAATTTTGTCCATGCGCGGTCGCATCCTGCGGAATAAACCGGTTTTTGAAAATGTTCTCGTATCGGTTTCGTTCCGAACAAAATGTTGTATAAAAAATTCAAAGAACTGTTCGGAACATTTTAAAAACGGTATTTTAAATAACGTTTCCGAGCCTTGATCTGGATACTACTTTCTCTAACTTACCTAGGGGGATAATTAGGTGTTCTGAGTCTCAGGCAAGAGTTGCATACCGTATTGGGATTTCATTCATTTTATTTTCATTCCGTTATTATATAAGAAGATTTATAAAAGAAAAAAACTAAAATGCGTGAGTGAAACTTCTTTGGCAAACTAATTTTTAATCTCATTTATATTTATACTAAACTAAAGCTTTAGATTTCCGAGACTTAGAGGAGGGAAAAGAAAGATATGTTAGGAATTTAATTGTAATTACTCACTCTCTCCCTCTTCTTGGACAAAAACGTCCCACATTTTTGTGCTACTTATATTATAATTATTGCGTTTCATCCGTACAAAATTTCCCTCATGCGCGCAAAGACTTCCATTTCAAAAACATTTAAACACCTAAAAGTATTTTTAAAGCTGTTTGATTCATTGATTTCTACAATCAGTGTCAAATGAACAATGAATCGCCAAAAAATATATTCTCACGGTGTTTGATCTGCTTTTGGCATTTAGCAGGAAGCGACAAAAGTGAGAGTTGGAAGCAACAGCACGTAGCAAGTGACCCACATGCTATGAAACCTTTAGAACTGATAATTATAGAAATGTTAATAATCTTTCTGGATTTTTTTCGCGGATTTATATTGACATAAGTTTGATATTATTTTTTATATTACTAAGCTGAGTTTGATTTTAAGATAAAGTCTCTTCCGTGACCATGATTGATGTAACGCTTTCGAAACGTCGAAAAAAAAAAACCAGGAAAAAACCCGAATACATTGCATTTTCAGTAATTTAATATTTCAGTAAATTTGAGATTTATTATGTATTATACCACACTTACAGTATAGATATGCTTTTTGATTTGATAATTGACTGCGTATTTTATCGCTCTGATGGCTCTTTTATAACAAGTATTCTGTTCCATGCAAATTAATCAGAACGTTTGCAAAAGAACAAACAAAAGGTGAAAACGCGAAAGTGAGGTCAGGATTTCTTTAAGGTCTCTTTACTTTGTATGGTTCAGTCGTTAAGGAAATTGAAAAAAATCATCCTGCTTTTGGACTTAGCCAACAGCTATGTATTAAGCAAAAAGCACATATAAAACCTATTCGTTTTTAATAATTATTATTAAAATTTTCTAAACCACACCAATAATATTTTAATAATTTATGCAAATAAAACCCTAAAACTTTGAGGTGATAGTGTAAAAGTCCAGTACCAGTATTATTATGATTTTTTTCGAAGTTTCCTCTTTCATACATTAATATGCTAGCTGTAATTAGTACTATTTGAAATAATCTCACGAAGCTTTGATCTCCTCGAATAGAGCTTCAACGTATTCTATTAAATGTAATCTAAAACCTTTATTTTAAACATTCATATATTATTCAAAAGTCCGTCCAATGTTAGAGTACCTATCGTTTTAAGAATAAACACGCACATTTATAGAACTTTACCAAGCCAAGTGAAATATAACATTGGGAATGTGTATGATATAGTACATAATACACGTGAGTGCGTGCTTGCTTGTGTGTGCGTATGCATGTGCGCGTGTGCATATGTGCGTACACGCACACGCGTAAATAGAAAGTTTCATTTTTTTATCAACCGTTGATATTTGATATAACATAAGCATAATGTACCTCGTCGTGTACTTTGACAACATCTGCTGTCAGATACTGTGCTTTGCGAGACTTTTTATTTATTTACAAATCTTTCATTTTTTTTTGTTTCATTTATGGGTCCATTCGTCCGTATTTAATGACTAAACTTCATAGCATTCAATTAAAAAGTTGCTAAGCCTTTTTATTTACACTAAAGAAAAACCATGTAATTATAATTTGCTGTAAAAGCTAGTAAAAGGTAATTTAAGTTGAGCTTTAAAATAATAAAGTTTAAATGCTATATTTACGTTATTGCAAATTACTACTCAGAAATAGCTTTCGCCGTTGCACAAGTCGTTATTGCCTTATAAGCTGACAATCTTAGTAATTTCTCTTTTAAATTAATGGTTGTAGTAAAATATGTTATCGGCATTTTGAAGCTTAATTACAAGTGACAGTGCGCTTGCGCAATCAGATACCGTAATAATTGTATGCGAATATGGAAATTATGTAAAATGCCTCGGTGGTGTAGTGACTACCATGTACGGCAGCAGATCCGGAGGTAGTCGTATCGAGTCGCGGGGTGGGGTAAGTTCAGTTATTGATTATTTCGTTCAAGAAATCCTAAGTAACACCTCGGACTCACTAGGCCCTAAGTATGCCTCGGAAAGGACGTGTCGCTACGGTTCAGGACCTTAACTCTCATCGGTCGTGCCGAAGTATTATAGACAATATACACTGAAAAGGTATAGAGAGTGCGCTTGTACCTGCGCTCTAGTCTCAGTAAGATTGGCCCTTTTAGCCGAAATCGGTCAGGAAGAGAATATTATGTAAATTATACGTTGATATTGAAAGTATCCGAGAGCCCTAGACTTTGCGAGAATAGATGCAAGATTATGGGCTCGAAAACGTTAGGCATAATACTATCTCAGATTTACGCGAATATTTGATACTTTAAAGGAAACTTATCTTTTCGGATTTTCTCAGATATATTTTATATTGGATACCGAGGTTTTTAGTACTTTACAAACTCGGTCAAGAGAAAGACGTGGGTTTTAGACTTAGGACTAATTTATATTCATGAATAGTCGCATCTAACTTAAAAAAGTCCACCTCTAAATGTCAAGTCGTTACTTTAGTTTTTCAAAACTTAATGTTTCTTAAACTTATTGAAAAGTTACATCAGAAACAGGTTATACTTTTCTGACAGACGCACAACGCGGCCTAGACTTATTAATAGAATAAAAACTGAATGGTGTAAAACCATGACATTTTATTTTAAAATAAAGACAATCAAACTCTCTATTCCTGACATCGAGGAACCCGATAACCGGCACGCTTTGAAGCCATTTACTAGAAAATAGAATTGATAGTAAGAATACTATAGTCTAATTGAATTACATTGGAATGAAAATATAAATCAATTTTACGATGAAGTTTAATGCAGCGGTAGAAAGAACGCAATATAAAACAATGGACCAAGCACTCGTCATTTTTGATAACGAGGAAATAAAAAGCTTATTCATGGTTTTACTCAGATATTCTCAGTATCCTAAACATATAACTAAATTCCAACCAACAATCAACGCTCTGGGACCGCCCTCAATCTGCGAGTCATTCATGGCAGCGCGTGCTCTCGGGATGGACTAGACGTTATTTCCATTCTCAAATAGTAGAAAGCAAATTGAATATTTCTATCTAGAGCCAGAAAGCTATAAAGTATATGGACGGACGAATCCACGTAACCAAATAATATATGTTAATTTGATACAGATATATAAAATTGAAATATCTGTTTGTAAATTCAAAAACTGTTAGTAAGAACTAAATGCATATGGAATTATACGTCACTTAAAAGAAAAACATATTTTTTTTTTCATTTCGTCTGTCTGTCTGTTTGTTCCGGCTAACCTTTGAATTTTCAAGATATCTAAAACGGTGAAAGAATAATTCAATAAAAACTGTGAAACTACACTATTTTATTCCTGAAAATATTCGCAGTTTTTTAATGAACATATACTTCAAATATTAATTAAAAATCTAAATTACGTTTGCGACGAGAATATAGGTAAGTGAAGCGAAGAAAAGTGGACGGTATTTAATTAAAGCTTATTCAATAATCGCTATGGTTTTTGAGATTGGTTTATTACCTAGAGCTTCGGAAGATGCTACCTTAATATTATTTTAATAGCTGACAAGATTACTTCGAACTGTTAGGTTGCAAACATGCTTAGACTGAACTGTGATTGATGATAGAAAATTTAAACCCGTCAAGTGCGAGTCGAACATTCTCAAGCACAGACGATAAAATGGCATAAAAAAATACTTTTATTGATATTTTGTGTAGTATAGTGTATTTAACAATAATGTATGCTTACATTCTGTCAGTCTCAGTAAGATTAAAAATAAATAAATAAAATAAATATGTTGGGACAAAAACACCCAACACCATCAAGTTTCATGGTAAGCTATGTGGCATTTGTTATGGATACCAGATAGTTGATCCACTACACATATTATATACTACTTTAAATACATAAATATTATAAAGATAAAAACCTATAACTAGAGTCCTAGCATTCGTGCTCGTCACATGATTGCCCCCAGCGGGACTCGAACCATGACTCGAACTCGATCGCTGACACAAGTAAGGTTTCTACAGGCTGAGCCAAACGTATCGTCAAAGTAATCGTCATTATATTCCTATTAAGAACGACCTGTATCATTTCTATCAAGTGCATTCGAAGAATATGCGCCGTTAACTGCGTAAAATTCATAGCCACATGTATGGAACCCCAAAAATATAATCCAGTTACACCTTTTAGAATTTATTAGCACATAAAATATGAGGTTTTGTAATAAGCAGTCAATATCCGTCCGAAGCGGCGCGGCTGTTAATGTGATTAGAATACTCTCGACCTCGTTTCTTTACGATATTCCGATCTTCTTCAATTGACTTGCTGTACCGAATCTAATCTATATGAATGAAGTCGGTCGAGGCCAATGGAACTTTAACGGGAGATTAAATTGTGATAGATGCTAGTTTACGTTTAACTAGATGTTATATACCTACATAGATTATAGTTATAGGTAGGTATCTATCGTAGGTAGTTTCGTCTAATAGATGAAATTCGGCAATAATATTTTTTATTTACTGATAACAATAAAGCTCGTCAATAGCTACTCGACGAAAAATTGACAAATAGAGGAGAAAAATGTACAAAAAAAGGTAAATTTTTAATAGTCTCTTGGAGCTTTTGAGGCAGGTTTCAGGTTCGAGTCTCAAGTTGGGTCGAAATACTTAAACTTATTTAAAAGAGAGACTTTACTTATAATGCGCATACATTGGTGCACTATTATACTCCCTCGCGTGAGTGCTTCCAATATCTTTAAAATCGGTCTAACCGTATTAAAAATTCTTGCGTATCTAAATACATAACCAGGTCAGCAATAAAAGATGCATTCGGGCTATTTTTATAAATGCGAAAGTTAATGCGTATGTTTTAGTTATTGGTACTTCTTAATGTTGGTTCGACTTACTTTGGAAGAATTTTAGTCCACATATTATAGACTATGACATAAGAACTGTGTTAAGTGTGTCAAGTCCGCTAATTCGCACTTGGCCAGCATGGTGGACTATGGCCTGATGCCTCTCGTATTGCAGGAAAGCCCACCCGGAAAGACGCTGTTATCTATACATATAATAAAACTGTAGAAAAGTCGTTTTTGTACATCAAAAAAAAATACAAAAAAAATAGCCAGGGTGTTAAAGGACAACCAATAGAACCCATTTCCAGCATTTTTAGAATTTTTGTCTGTTTGTCGGTTTGTCGGTTTGTCTGTTTATTTATCCGGGCATCACGTAAAATGTACGAAAGCAATGTAGATAACTTTAATACACAACGATTGAACGTAACTTTAAGTAACATTTAGTTTTTGTTTCATTGCAATCGGTTCAGTCTATCAAAAGATATTTGAGTTTAAAGTGAAGAAGTAGAGAAATTCCAGAAGTAAAATTAGGGTTATGTGCATTTGGTCTCACAACTTCAAGTAACTTTTATACACAACAATATGTGCGTAAATTGAAGTAACATTAAGTTTTTGGTTTCATAGTAATTCATAATTTATTCATTAAATAATTTAGTTCACACCTTATAAAAAATGTAAATTAATAAAATTATAATAGTGTTTCCGAAGTAAAATATTAAAACAGCGCCATCTACGAGTATTCGAACTAGAGATCAACTGCGTGCAGTATTGTTCGATAGATGGCGTTGTGCGTGTGAAGTCATTTTCTGAATCGCGGTGTTAAGATTTTCCTTGAAAGAATGACCTTCGCCCATGTCTGCCGGCTATCTTTGAGTTTTCAACCGACTTCCAAAAGGAGGAGGTTATCAATTCGTCTGTTTTTTTTTAATGTTTGTTAGCTCATAACTTAGAACTGGGTGAACCGATTTTGATGATTCTTTTTTTATTTGAAAGGTAGTGCTTCCCGTTTGTCCCATTTTAACATTTTTCAGTTCTGACAATGGCATCCATGAGAAAACCATAAGTCTCAAATTTGCATTAAGTATTTGCGCGACAAATGGACGAATAACTCAATATCACGCCAACCGATTTCGATGATTCTTTTTTTAATGGAAAGGATATACATACTTCAAGGGTAGTTTGATGAGAGTTTGGTAAGGTTCTGATGATGGGATCCATGACAAAGTATCGGAACTCTTCAATTCTTAAGAGCAAATTAACGATGCTCGGCCGAATCTTTTATAGGCTATATGGATATTTGAGTCACGTACCGTAACTGATGATGGAAGGTACAACTCCTCAACGGTTAGCAGTTTAAAGAAATTTTTTTCAATATAATACGCAATTATGGACCGATAGTTGTATACTTTCAGGCTATAAGGTTTACCTCATAATAGAAGGTAAATTTTTATAGTCATTAACACAATACGTATCTACTTTCCGCTAAAAATTTAAATATAAATTATTTTTAACAGAAAACAAAAACCGACTTCCAAACTTAATAAATCTAAACTAAAAAGTAGAAAATAATACTTTTAAGGACTTTGTTAATTTTGAAGTCGGTGCCAGCCAAAGCAAAATAACCCTAAATAGATTTGATTTGATTTGACATATTTGATTAATCTATCAATTTGTAAACATAATCAAAATACCTGGCTGGCGCCGACTCCAAAATTAACAAAGTCCTTAAAAGTATTATTTTCTACTTTTTAGTTTAGATTTATTAAGTTTGGAAGTCGGTTTTTGTTTTGTAGGAGTCATTAAAGTTCTGTCTTTAAAGAGGTTTGTCTATGTAAAGGTCTTGAATTAAATTGATAGTATCGTAAATCGTTCGTTCGTTAATTCATTATTTCGTTTTATCTTTCAAAAAATTTTGGTTAGTTAGATTCGTTCTTAATTTCGAAGTGCGAAGTAAATAATAACTTGCAATTTGAGTCAAGTAGTTTTATTTACTTCGTAGTTTGAAATTTTATTAGTCTTCATTCTCATTTTGAAAGTTTGTGTTGTTGTAAATTGTTGATTTATTTGGTTCAATATTTTATTTGTTTGGTTCAGTTTTTATTTTGAAAATGACTTCTAGAAAAAAAACAAACCTTTCGCAGCGTAGCCGAGATGCGAAAAGGAAGAGACTAAGTAGGTCCCAGGAATCAGAAGAAGATCGTGAAGTGAGGCTAACAGCAATTCGATTATCCGTTGCGGGGGTGGACCTAAGTATTGGATGCTTTTCTCATGGTCAACTATACGTAGCTCTTTCCCGCGTAAACAACCCCAATAACCTTTTTGTGTACGCTCCAGATGGTTCCACAGCCAATGTTGTTTATTAAGAAGCACTAGCATAAATAAAAAAAAAATGATTTGTATCGGTATCCTCCAACAGCGCTTCGCACTAAAAAATACATTGTTAAGTTCCGACATCCACGCGAACGAAGTCGCGGGCACAGCTAGTACGTAATACAGCACGAACAAATTAAAAGCACAGTGGTATGCATAAAATGATTCAATTGCTTCACTTTAATAATAATTAGTTAGATTATAATTCAGTTAAGGTTAACTTTTATCAAATGATAGCAAAATCAACTCTAAGACGATTGGTTTAACGAAGAAACCCGGGTGTATCGATTCAATTAATTACAAATCGGTATGTAAGAGTGAATGTCCTCGTGTACATGCGGACGTAAATCCTATTAGGAGTTAACGATCGAGGACGCTGAGCGACGCCTGATCGACGATAATACCACCATGGAAGGAAAAGGATGTTAAAGCAAATTATTTTAACGGTTTTTAATCGATTTTGTATCTCAATAGATTTTTTGTATCTTCTTGTTTTCTAGCTTCTTGTAACATTACTTATTTTTTCGACTGTACATTATTATAAACATGTCTTCATGCTACGAAAGCAGAACGAATCCTGTACATATTCTTCTATTTCTATTTCTTAGTGTTTTGTTTTTATATGATGACAGTACATAGTATAAAGAATAATAGGTTTATTAACAATATAATTTATATGACCTTCACTTCCTAGGTTACTTGGCAATTTCCAGTCAAGAAGAAACCACAGGCCATAGCAGTGTGCATACTGATAAGTGAACACGATGTACTCGTACGTAAGAGAAGACCTTGTTAGTTGAAGGGTGTGGTTGAGTTTTGTAATGGTGTAGTATCAAAATTCGTCTCATGTTGGACAATTGTACCTCGAAAGAATAAAAATTCACTACATTTCCATATTAACTGAGTGACAATTTACAAACCACTAAATACTGACTACCAACAGATCAGATTTGATTATCAAAGAGTACACACATACATACGAGTATACCTGCGAGTTTAAATATAAACCTACTAGTTTTAATAATGACTTTGAAATATTTTTTTAATTATTTCAATACCGAATAACCACGCTGTAAGCTGTTCTTCGCAG
The DNA here is from genome assembly GCA_951802675.2 of Boloria euphrosyne. Lineage (NCBI taxonomy): Eukaryota > Metazoa > Arthropoda > Insecta > Lepidoptera > Nymphalidae > Boloria > Boloria euphrosyne. The sequence goes on from OX637874.1 coordinate 15,457,643, forward strand.
GTGTCGATATTTCGAATCGTAGTTTCTTTAATCAGATATAAGCCAAAAAAATTCATTAAAATTCCATGAATGTTTTTGTTAGCAAATAAAGGGCGAGTCTTTTACGTATAGCAATCTAACATACCTACCTATACACTTACTCATATGTAGCAAGTGTAAGACCACGATGCACCCGTCGTCTTAATTAACATTTTTCGTTGTTTTTTTTTTAATTTTGATTTATTTACTCTCAATAATCTGCAGCCTTTAAATAAGAAGCTTTAGTTTATCCGATAATCTCTGATCTGACCTGATGACCACAAACAGACGTCACCAATCAATCGATTTACAGCTTGAACTTGAAACTATTTAAATAGTCAATTTAGATTATTAATAAAACCTTGGGTTTGCCAATTAAATACATGTGGTAGGTAGTGAGTGGTAATTGTTTGTATTGTCGTACATATTATAAAGTATACTGCACCTCGTACCTGAGATATATCCCCATTCTGTATTTTTTAACGATTAGGTTATGGATTTCTTAGAGATGAGTTATTTTTCCGGAGTAAAAAGTATCCTATATTTTGATCTACCCAGGTATCACAAGCTACTGTCATACTTTTTATACAAATCAGTTAAGTGGTTTTCTCGTGACATTCCTAGACAACAGACAGGCATTATTTTTAATTATAGATTCGGCCTGAGTATCGATATTAATGACTTTCAATCGAATTTTCCCAAAAATATTGACTACATATGCAATAAAAAATATTTTATACATATTTATATTGAATTGTTTCTAAACTTATGAAACTACTCATAAAATACTTTTTAATTTATTAGTCGTCGTAAAATACTACTCGTTTTCCGCTTGAACTTTCTTGAGGCCTTTTAACAATATATATTCGCGTGTTTTTTGTATCTTTTCGAAGTAGTAACATGGGAACTTTTTAATGTGTCTCAGAAACCTATAAAGATAAAATACATCGATTCTTCATTTCGTGTCATTTATGTATATTATTCCTAAAATAATCAAATTTTTCGTTCCAAAATTGACTTATATTCTTCGTTCAAGCCCAATTTGGAAATTTCCTGGCCTTACCGACAAAATGGATGTCACCTTAGAACAATGTTTAGAAAAATTCTAAATTTATCTTTTGACGATTTTTCATGGACCCAAGCTTCTCTACCAATTAGAAACGGTGGCATCGGCGTGAGGCAAATTTCAAGTATAGCCCTTCCAGCATTTCTCGCTTCTGAGCACAGTGTTCGAGAACTTAGTTCTCAAATTTTAAAATCAAACCAAAACATTACTGGTGCTGCAGAAGCATTAGAAAACTGGAAGTCAAAATGTCCAAATGTTGACATCCCAAAGGAAGTTTCCATTCAAAAACTTTGGGATGCACCATTGGTTCATTCTACATACCAAAATTTGGCTCAAAATCTTACAAGTGAAGTAAATCGTGCCAGACTTTTAGCGTCAAAGGCGAAAGAATCGGGGCACTGGCTGCACGCCCTACCCTCGACAAATCTCGGTACACTTTTGGATAATGATAGTTTTCGTATCACTCTAGGTCTCCGACTGGGAACACCGCTGTGCACTCAGCACAGGTGCCCGTGTGGAAAAGAGGTCGACTTTAATGGACTCCATGGACTCTCTTGCCGAAGAAGTTCAGGTAGACTTTTTCGTCACGGTTCCCTAAATGATACCATCAAAAGGGCTCTTGCCACCATTTTTTTTTTTTTTTTTTATACTTAACCTCCGACATATGAGAAGGAGACTGTTTTTACATCTGTCATACCAGTTCTCGCTTTAATGCCTCTCGCACTTTCTTTCCGCATACTTGTTCTTTCTTTCGTTCATCCGCATTTATCTTTCTATTTTTTACTATTACTTATCTTACTAGTTTACACGGGGATAATAAGTGGGGCAGGTTTCTTAAGTTTTTATTTACATGTTTTATGAGGACACGACTTTATGCTATTTATATTTTTCTACGGTTCTATATACTTATTTCTATATACTATTATTCATACAATAATTTTATATACTATTTTTATGGTTACATTTTTCTTACATTACTATTACTATTTTGCTTATTACTATCTACTATATTACTATATTGTGTATGAAATTACATTTCATACTACAAATACTACTTAATACTATTCAACTTATTTGTTTACTCTTAATACTATATTCCTACTTATATACTTATTACATTATTTCTGTTTATGTTATCACTAATATACTATATTATATTTGTCTAACATAATTTTACTTGCTAAGTTTTATTTCTGTTATTTACAATTTTACACAGTTTTTTACAAAATTGCAGGAATATTTCTCTTTTATCTTTATTGTTTATGATTTTATGTAATGTATTTATTTCTATTTTATGCTCAATTTCCATTTCTAGTGTGTTCCTCTCGTTGACATGTACAGGGCACTCCAAAAGTACGTGGAGGGCAGACTCCGAACACTCAGGGTCGCAGACGCATGACGGACTCTCCTTGCACTTGAAACGATGCAAGTACTCGGAGAATCCGCCATGCCCCGTCAACATCTGAGTGACGAATCTGTCCACCTCCATCTTTCCTATCGTTCTATACGCGGCTATCGCGTCCGGGAAGAACGTCTTGGTGACGCTCGCGGTTTCTCCGTTCTGGTGACGTTGGTTCCATTCATCAAGCGAACGCATACGAATGCTTCGCTTGATGAATGAGACCGGACAGCTGTCGTAGTCAGGGGTGCGCTTTAACTTTAACGCGGCTTCCTTAGCCAGGAAGTCGGCACGCTCGTTCCCTTCATGTCCTACGTGGGCCCTGATCCAGTACAAACTAACTTGTTTGTCCTGGAGCACTGCCCTCCTCAGGTAGCCCCGTGCCTCTACGGCCAGGGGGTGAAGGGCCTCTACATTAACCACCGTCTGTAGTGCCGACATGGAGTCGGAAAAAATTCCGACTGAGCTGGCTGAGTGTTCTGCGGTCATCCGCGCCGCCCTGCATATCGCCAGGAGTTCCGCCTGGTAGACCGTACAAAACGGCGGTAGAGCAAGCTTGAGGGCTTTGGTTTCAGCAGCGCCAGTCCATACGGATAGCGCTGCCCCCACCTTGCCCTCAATCTTGCTCCCGTCCGTGTAGATCTTTACTTCATGACCACTATGGGTCATGATTTGGTCCTGGTCGGCCAGGTTTTTGACTCCTATGTCGATATGCTCAGCGGGATGCGGTAACTGCAGCGCAGGGTACATCCGCTCGACCTCCCGATCTCCTATTCCTCGCTGGGGCACCCCCCTCCTCGCACCATACAGCTCCGCGGCTTCGCGGACGCGCAGGTCGAGGGGGAGTATCCCAGCGAGCAACAGTGCCGAGTTCAAGGAGGTGGTGCGGTAAGGCCTGCACAGCTTTTGCGCAAAGCCCCGCTGCACTACGTTCAGCTGTTTACGTATACCTAATTTGTTAACCGCCGGTGCCCAAACCGCCGCCGCATACATGATTACGGGTTCTACTACTGCTCTATATATTGATCGTATGATCTCCGGATGGAGGCCCCAGCTTGCTTTCGCGGCTCTCGATAGCTGTGTGTAAAAAGCTATCGCCTTTTTGCACACGCTTGCAACGTGTTTGTTGAACGTTAAGCGTTGGTCAATTACGACGCCCAGAAGCTTAATTTCCGATACCATGCCGATGTCGACTCCGCCCATGTGGAGGCGTGGGGTGTCGTGCTTTAATTTCCGCGTAATAAGCATCGCGTTCGTTTTTTGCGGCGCGAAATTAAGCTTATTTTGGACTCCCCACTCCCTCACATGTTCGAGGGCGGCATTGGCCTGGTTCTCAACCTCCTGGGCTGTTCGGCCTTCGAAGACCAGCACCACGTCATCTGCGAAGGCTTGCACATGGAACCCTCCAGCCTCCAATTGCCGAAGCAATGGATCTAGTAGGAGGTTCCATAGTATCGGCCCGCCTATGGACCCCTGTACGCAACCCTTCTCCGTTTCCCTTGCGAACTCCTCCCCAAAAAATCGCGTTCTAACCTTCCTGTGACTCATGTAGCTACCCAAGAGCATTCTAATATTTAGAGGTATACGTTCCTCCGCCAGTCTGACCTTTATGCGAGGCCACCATGCGTTATCGAATGCGCCCTCTATATCTAGGGACACAAGTGTCAGCAGTTTTTTATTTGCCAGTCCTTTTCTGATGTGATTTACCAAGGTATAGAGGGCGTCCTCGGTGCTACGCTGGGGCATGAAGCCAAACTGACGGGTACTCAGCTTGGGCGCTAGGTGATATTTCAGTCTGGCAACCAACATCTTCTCCAACACTTTTCCAAGCACCGGAAGGAGACCTATCGGACGATACGACCGTGGTGTCGTATACGTGTTTTTCCCCGGTTTCCGGAGGAAAATCACCGTTGCCTCCTTCCAGGGCGTGGGAAAGTGCCGGAGTTCAAGACACCTGTTGAATAAGGTGAGGGAAAGGTCGGGGTCGTGCTCTATCACATTTAGACATATATCTGCGGTAAAGCCATCTGCGCCTGGTGCCTTCTTCGGATTGAAGGATTTACTAGCCAACTTCAGTTCCATTGGAGTGAAGGGCGGGTCCCATATTTCCGAAGAAGTTTCGTCGCAGGATTTTTCAGCTTGCAACCTCACCCTTCGGTGCTCCTCGGTATCATGTTCCTTAGAGTCTTTGGGGTAAAAGGTTTCGGCCATAAGTTTGACTGAGCCTTTCGCATCCAGTTGCAGGTTATCGACCTTTAGCGGTGGGTCTTCTTCTCTCTTACTCGTTCTACTTAGTACCCTGTATATTCCTTCCCACATTGACTCCCTGTCCTGCTTTTCACAAAATTCCACCCAGCTGCGCGTTTGCGCGTTTCTTGCCTCCATTTCATACCTATTTTTTGCCTCTAGTCTTGCCACCATTGACATTCCTGCTCTCATTGAGCCTTCTGGAATAAGTCGAGATGATGGCACGAGACCTGATGGTCTGTCGCTGGTTCCTTGGGAAAGGGGACGGGCGTTAATGTGGGACGCTACATGTGTTGACACATTGGCCCCGTCCCATGTCAAGGAGACGGCGTCTAAAGTGGGGGCTGCGGCGGAAAAGGCTGAGCTTCTTAAGATACGTAAATATGCCTCCCTTATTCAAAATTATATTTTTGTACCCTTTGCTGTAGAAACCCTTGGCCCATGGAGTCAAAGTGCTAAGCACTTTTTAAAAGACATAACACCTCGTCTTATCGCCTCCACTGGTGACAAGAGAGCTGGCTCATTTTTCGCCCAAAGAATCGGCATCGCCATTCAACGGGGGAATGCAGCTAGCATTCTTGCCACTATTCCACGCGGACACGACTTGTACAGTAATAATTAAGTGTACATTTGCTTTGTATATATAGTTAAGTTTACTTGTAATTTCCTTTACTGTAAATAAATTTTAATCAAAAATAATACGTTAAAAATAAATTAAGAATTCTTAGACAATCCCACAAACAAACATTTACCTATATAGATTTTTTTGTTTTCTGTATCATTCGTGAAATTATTAAAAAAAGTTCATTTACAATACATAAGATGTAAAAAGAACAATTGAAAAGAGCTTGTGAAATTCTATTAGAATAAAGTATATTTTGATTTTATTTGGTTTGTTAGGATATAATTTCGAAAGTTCGTTACTGCTCCGATGTTTAATTACCATCAGGAGAAAGTCGTTCATAAATACATTATACAACTATACAAATACAAGATTTATACTGGTTAGTATTCAGAATAAATTGTATATTAATTATAGTTATAATATGTAAATTGGTGCAGAGTAATCAAAACATTTATCACAATCTTGTATTTACATTTATGTACCGACGGCACGCCCTCGAATCGCTCAATGTCATTAATTTACATAGAATTATATTACAACTAGAGTTTGCCCAAAGCTTCGCCATCGCGGTTTATTTTTAATTTGGTTTTGCTGTTTTTCTTAAGACCGTAATGTGATGCTAAATAGTATGCGATATTTACAAAAAAAAATTATGACAACAAAAATAAGTATATTTCTAAATCAGGCTAGTATTCACAGAATATAGCGCGCTCTGACAAACTTAATGCTATATTAATTTTAATAAATAGATTTAAAATAGAAATTTAATAATAAATTAGAATTATATTATATTCAATCTTTACAAGATATATAACAATAACTATATAACAAATAACATCAAACAAACATCCCGAGGGATGCACTTGACAAAATTGTAGAAAAGTATTGTTTTCTGTTTAAGAGCAAATAAAAATGTTTGTATTGTTTTTTTATAAAAATCAATAAAAAATAACAATAACATTTGGACTACAGCTATCAAAAAATGTTATGTTAAATTAAAAATATTTTTTGATAACATTCAAGCTCTATCAGGATCCACGTAAATAATTTCGCAGATTAAAATTATTGTATTGAACATATACAGGCTCTAATGGTTGAGAGTCTGCATCTTTACGCCAAATATTTGAATCGAACTATAGTTTACTGTAAGGCGTTGTTAATATAGATATAAAAGAAATGAAATTCATTTAATAATTTATATTTATTAATTAATACTACGCTTCCTTCTTCTCCACGTCCTCATCAGAGTATAGATGAGCGTTGCAAAGATTGATCAGCTTTGAGCAGAACCAGAAGAACATGAGGATCAATAGCAGTATATCCAGGTTGTATCTCACTACGACGGAGGCCCTCTCAGAGGGACGGAGGTGCGCCGCGCCAGGGAGGGTAAAGACCTGTAGCCAGTGTAGGAAGTCTTCCTTTGGTGAAGTAAGTCGCTGTCGGAGTACGGCTTTAGCAGATTCTATATTTTCTTTGTAACTAAAAACAATCACACAATATTTTGTCGTTAGATGTTTTACTAGTTACGAGTAATTTTGCGAGCACAAAATTTATAAGTTTCTAAGTTTAAAAGAATGTACATTTGAATTATATAATAAATGTGTGTAAAATAATAATTTCTCTATGTACCTTGTATTAGTTAAAATATTTTTTATTCCTTTCGCTACTTTCCAAGATACTTCATTCAAATCCACTCTGATCGCAAAGCCTTGCCTCAAAATAGAATTTATATTAGAAGCTTGATCTGGCAACACCGGGATTCCCATGAGCGGCACACCGTGGTGCACTGCAGCGATGATGTGCGCCATATCGCCGTGGCTCACAAACAAGAGAGTATTTGGATGACCTTTCAAATAACAACAACACTTTTTATCTAAGACTTAATAATTTTATTCTTTGGAAGTATCAGGAGTGAACTTAGCACCATAATATGGAATCGAAATGTGAAGAGTGTTTTAAAAGTACATATAATACTAGTTCTAGCCAATTTCAGTAGGAGATTGTATCATCCATACTTAGAAAAAAATATCAAATTACCAGTATTTTTGTCTGTTAACCAGAATAAATGAATATTCATAATAATAAAATTACAATACTTAGATACAGCAATATATAAAAGGTAACAACAATCTTGTGTAAAATATTAAACATGTGGTTGAAAGTTAAAGGTCTTACTTAAAATACTTTGCAGCGGCGGGTTTCTCATGATGTGAACGTTCTTGGGCAGGTTGAGGAGAATTTCGTCAAATTTCAGAATTACACTCAGCTTAGTTCCAGCGAATGCTTCAGTTAACTCTTGTATTAGGTTTTGATGTTCGTCATGTTTAATTAAATAAGTTTCCAACTCCACGTATATGACGCCTTCTACTGAATCATCCATTAATTTTTTCAAGTTCTGTAAAATATCTGTTATGGAAATTTCTATAGTAAGTCCAAACGGAACTTAAGCATAAATTAGGTTTAGTCTTATTACCTAATTTTCTTTATTTGTAAATGTTAGTCATGTTCATGCTAAAAATATTTTTTTTATTTATATCTTTCACCACGTTTCATTCCATTATAAGTAAATTTTTCACACATTTATACTACATGTATGTTACAAATTGAAAAAAAAAACTGCTTCTCAGTCTTTACGAAAGCCATAGCAGCAAGTTGAGGTAAGAGGTAATGGAAAAGTTACCTTTGGCAATTGTGGAATGCGATCTGATAAATGGTGTCCTCCGATATACTTGGCGATGGGTGGTAGAGACCACTTGTCTCCAAATAACGCGTGCGAGTTAACTAATAGCGCGGAGGCATTGTACACTAGAAATTCATAATTCGGCAAAAATATTCGTTTGCTTTCAAAAGGAACTCGATAGCAATCTTCATATGCTGACATTTCAGTGGTACTGAAGTGGTAGCTAAAATATTAAAATGAAAGTTAACCTTTAAAGTTACCTTTATATTAAAATTAACCTTTGTGAATATAAAGTTCATTCTAAGATAAAATTGGCCAAGTGTTAGTGAAACTTGCACAAAGTGTTTCAAACGCATTTTAGATAGACGTCTTTTATATCAGCAATATAAGCAAAACATACCACTGTATTGTTTCAAAATCTCTCTCTTTCAAAAACTCATATCACATTTCACATCATATACCCACTAATTCCGATACGCTGAATGAAGCTGCGATATCATCTGATACAGCCTATCTGTTATAGATGAGTCTGCGGCTGGAGCAGGAACTGTTCCTCGTACCAAGGCTAGAGACTTCCACGAGATGTCCGTGTGCGTGTACCAGATGAGAGGACAGTTGAATACTGATGATAACCTGATGATGAAGAAGGATATTTCTGTAAGTATTGAAATTTTATCCTGTATACCTCTCACCTTTTGTAGTCACTCAAAAGCCACCATGTATAGAAATAAATATTATCTACACATAATTTTAATTTTAATTTTAATTATATTTTTACGACATAATTTAAATTTTATTAAAACAGTATGGGAAAGTAAACAATAGAAGGGTGATATACGATATGCTATGATTCATTCGAACTGGGGGACAAGATTAGGGTGGGTACGGTCGGTCGGTTTATAACATTATCACCATTTTATAAGCCTACATAAATAATTTAAACATTTTTGGCTGACTTTTGACATGCCATAAAGACCTAGAGAAGAAATACTTTCATATATTGCCTATACATTCGTAGTATTTAAAAAAAACAATGTTTGAAGGCGGAGGCATTAAATATGATGTTTATAAACGGACTTACGGTGCCAAAAGTCCAGAATAGAACCATTCCGCAATAATCAGATCGAAGTGCACGGTGTCGTTCATCATCAGAGCTTGCATGTCGGGGTGTCGGAGAGCTTGCCGAGTCACCTTCACTCCAAGAGCTTCCATCATTAAGTCCTTATTTATTTCATTTGGCGTTATTTTATCTACAAAATAATAGTATTCTGGTATTATACATACATTAAACCTCTACCGTGTGATTTCTGTATACGCAATTAAGTAAAGCTTTATATTGAATCAAGACTAAGTTATGTATGAGTCTAATTTCAATAATATGCAGGTTAAGAGAATATAATTTGATTATATATTTAAGTGTCGTATATTTTGAGTAGGAATATGGAAGTCAATTCGAAGTTATGATATCGAACACACCTGCACTTTCTAACGAGGAGCTAATGTGAACATACTCCAAATTGTGTATTTCCTCCTTAGGGAAATGTGTCACGTAGGTCACCTGGAAGATAGGAGTCCTTTATACATTTCAAATATGTTTTAACAAACATATATATTTTTACAAGCATGGATATCATGCGGCATCAAAAATCTGCTATAATAAATTATACATGAAACAATATAGGATTTATTTTCAAATTGACCATATTTTTGACATTATAAGTACCTCATGTCCTACGCTTAAAAGAGTTCTCACTAGAGAATCTCCAAGAACACTGTGACTTCTCTCTGGCACGGGGAATACCACCAAAATACTACTCCCAGCACTTAAATTCAAAAAATAGAACAAAGTTAAAAGTCTCAACATCTTACAGCTATAAAACCATAGCACAAACTATAACGATGACGGACATATCACTTGCTGTCTAGATTACAGCACAATCTTTTATCTCTTAATTGATAACACGGTAGCGAGAGATGTGTTGTGGTAAAACTATTTATGGAAAAATATTTATAAATTTTTTGTACACTTTCTTTAATATATTTTACATAATGTATTTTAAATACGACGACGATACGTTTGGCTTCGTTTGTAATGATCTTATTTTCTGTGCCAGCGGTTGCGGGTTTGGTTCCCGCTGGGAGCATTCGTTCGTGTGATGACCACGAATGCTTGTACTTCAGTAACGGGTGTTTATATTTTTAATATGTATGTATTGAAAGTTGTAATATGTAGCTGTATCATAACGCAAGCTTTGAAGCTAGGAACTAGATGTTGTTAAGTTATGATGCTGATGGTGTTAAGAGAAATGTACCAATAAAAGAAAGTTTTTTTTTTCTAGTCACTACTAACTAGCACTTACATCATTACTTTATAAACATTAAGGCATTCTTTACTTATAATTATAACATAGTTGTATTTTATAATCTTTTGTTTCACACTCATAGTGTTACAGACATACAGATAAAATCTAAAAACTATAGGTTTGGTCTGTGTAACAATAATATTGACTATTTGTATAAGATCTAAAAAAAATATAGTGTACAGATGTACAGTTAGATTTTTTTTATAATATGTATAGATAATTAAAATATGGTTGTGTTTATTTGAAGCATGTGTGTCGGCCGAGTTCTTCAGCGTTTATTTTGGGATATGTTATTTTTATAAGAAATTTATTTCGGGTCAGCGTCGCTCGTAATTCATTGCGAATACCACAAACCAGTTATTGTTTATATTAAAAGATCGATTTTATATCTACTCTAAATTATATGAAATATGACTCAACAAAATGGGGTCGTCTAGTTTAAAAGTGGGGAAGGATAGGAGGATTTCCCACGATACATATTTTCGCTATTTACTTTAACATAGAGCTAATAAACAAACTCCAAATTATGTTTTCTTTAGGAAAGAGCAGGTAGGTTATCTAGAAGATGAAGTCCTTTAAAAGTTTTAAAGAAAACTATTTTTACCGCATGTATTATTATTTTTGGTTCCTGACTTTTCAAAAGCTGTACTGTCATAATTGGCATGGGAGAAAATATTTTTAATGCCAAATATAGACAGTTCCACATCTTTATCGATCGACGTACAGAAATACCTTCACCCTTTATCTTATGTAGAGAACCAAGCGCTAATATTACGCATATTTGCTTCTCCTAATACCATCATTGTCGTCTACCCTCGTTGAAGGGTACTGATACTTAATCGCCTTTAAATGTAATAACTACTTAGTCTTTAAAATCCTCTCCCTCACGCTAGGACGTCTTTATCAACAGACGATGTTTATGATGTACTAGTGATGTACACAGACTTCGCTTGGGTGCGTTACACAAAATCTTAGTGAACTATATAGCTAGACCCTCATTAACAAACATATGAAATACATACGGTAGTTTTTGTGTTTATGGCGTCCAGACCGACAGACACACTATTCATATAATTGTAGTAGGATCAATCTTAAATTTAATATTTACAATTTTTTATCCATATGTCTAACAATTTTCACTATTATGTTGTTAATACATATAACATTTTTAAAGAACGTGAGGGATGGGAGTCCACGGTTTGTTCGTACGATGATCGTACCGTCTTTTTAGTTTAAACAAAACATTATAAATGAGTGTATTTAGTTCCCCACGTGACGTTTCGAATGCTTTACAGCAATCATGGTCACGGGAGAGTCTCTCCTCTCGGAAATAAATCCGCGACAAAATCCGAAAAGGTAGTTTCATTTATAATGTCGAATATTCGCGTAAACCTAAGAAAGTATTATTAAACAAAACATATTAAACGAACAATACACGAAGTTAACTGAATTTGTAATCGATTGTTATTTCATTTAATTTCGATCTCCAGTTCTTACGATGTAAATTAAAAGTGTCACTATGTCATAATACTAACATTTAGTTGTGATTAGCGTTTGTGTAGTGAAATTATGTACTGTATTCGAGGGCTCCATATACGAGTACTAATACAATCGTTGACCTGGAAAATTGTACTCCAAGTGCTAATGCTGGCCGAGATGAGGTTAGTGATTTAAACAGCACCCATATCTTGAGATGGTGTTATTTTATTACGCCATCAAATTGTGAAATTCATTATTTTCCTAAGTCTCTGCTGTCGTAAACGAATATTGAATTTAAAAGCATTTTCAGTTCAATTTTACTTTTAGCTCTTATTTTTACGTCTGTGTAATTTTCTCGATTTTATTATCTTTTCTCGAAAACTATAAAGCTAAATACATTATAACTACTTAAGAATATATTTAAACGGTTAATATTGACAGGCGAAAAGCGTGTTGTATGAAACATGTTACGTACATACGAGTACATAATATTATCTGCGTCGGCGGTATCAATGACCCTAAAGTAATAAATTTATATGAATTTTTATTATTTTACAGCTTCAGTACAGTTTTTTATATTTAATTTCAGTCGACTAAAGCATTGCGGATGTTTTTGCAGTGATATATTGTTTTGGTCCTTACGTTGCTTGGGATCTGTTTAGTTTTCTGTGGAGAGCTCTACATTTCTTTTATTTATTAATTACACTGGGAGTTCTAACAATTACACACTGCCAGCGTGTAATTGTTTTTTGAAGACAAACAAGACACGTATAAAATGTCTAAAATTTCTACGTTTTATACCTGAAATTACCCAGAACTAAAACAGTTAAAGCAAATTAAATAATATGCGATTGACATCAAAAAGCGCCAAACTATGTAAATACATATATTATTTATTGAGCTTTAATATATCATTCTATATTTACTCTTGCTGTACTCGACGCCGCCAATAGAAAGTAAACGTTTATGAATAAAAAAAATTTATACTATAATTCGACATGATTTTTACTGTCAATAATTCCTACATTAACAGCACATGCCTTTCCGGAAAGAGAAAGTGACTAGAATCGGCTTATCGACCTTGTGTTTTAGTAAAATTCTCAGAGGCCGACATTATTTGACTTTGAGGATATCAAAAATAATAATCTTATAATAAAAATTCAATTGTTGCTCTGAAAAAGTAAAGAGAAGTTAAGTTGTTAAGTTGCATGTCATTTGAGTAATTTTTTTTTATTTGAATAGACTGTCAAAAATAATATATTGATGTGCTTATTTACAAATCAAATTGAATCAATACAAAGGGATTCCTTTAATGGACTATTACGAATTACGATCATCTTTGATTCGTCAATGTTTACATGTACTTAATGTCAGTGTTGTAAAATTGCGAGAAAGCCACCAATGGGCGATAGAAGCTACTATACGCCGATTGGTAGCTTTGTTACGTAACTTAGTTTTAAACAATTCTACTGAACAGAGGTAGACTTAAAAATTGCTCTTCTGAAAATAAATACTAGCGACTTACCTTCGCTTCGCTCGGGTTCGTCCCTAATGAAAAATAAACAAATCTATCCTAAGCGAACCATACCTTGTTCCGAGATAAAGAGTACCAAATATGCTATTCTTGACTATAATCTATCTTTGCGCTAAATTTTATCCAGATCCATTCAGTCGTACTGGTGTAATTGCGTAACAAATACTCATCCGATTCTCGTATATTATGCGATTTACATTGCCGCAAAATAATTTATGTGCCTACTTATCCAACCTCTGTAAGCACAAGATTTAGTTTCACGCATTCTATAGCAAGTAAAAAAGGAAAATATGCTTTACACCAACACTTTGGAGTTGGTATTTATTTTATCCTATTATAAAAAATTTCTACAAAAAAACAATTTAGATCATTTTCTTCGTTTTTTAGGTATATACAAAAGCCTTGCGAGTACACAGTATGTACTCAGAGCACAGTACACACGTCACGTTGTGAAGAAGGCGGAACATTCTTCAGCGTTTATTGGGAGTGAGAATTAAACCGACTGGGCTGGCGGGAATTCCCGGCCTTTTTACTTTTATTGTCTTCAGAATTTTACGATCGCTTGTTTATAACACTTTATGTGGGTAGTTGCATTAAATATAATATGATCTTACTATATACCTTCACGCTTTTTATGGGGAAGCCAATTTTGGGAAGAGAACTTTTTTGCATTTTTATTTATCAATTTACAGCCCTTATTTATTTTAAAACATATAAAGTTGTAAATATTTTGATAATCGCCTCTAAAACCTCACAGCTCGATCGGTTCGGACGACATTTTTTTTCCAAAAGGCATAAATTTGCGCATAGGATCAGCCATTTTGATTTGTTATGTAACCTTTATAACATGTGACACTCGCGTAATCTAGACATATCTAAGGACCTACGAAACATCAAAATTGATTAAACCGTTTCGTAATTACGAGCATAGTCAGGTCAGGCATACATACATACATACAACCATATTAACAGAACTCTCCTTTAGGCTGCACCGCAGTCGAGTAAAACTTCGACGGAGAATCTTATACATATTTTCAGAAATTTGTTACTACAAAATTATTTCCGCGAGCCACGACATAATATTTCCAGCAATAATTGGCATTGGCACTGTAGAGTTTTATGATAAGAGGATACATAAATTTATATCAACGTTACACTGACCGCTTTATGAGTTTGTAAAAACATTGCGAGATGATCGAAATACAGTCGTCGTACTTCCGGGTATAAATACATCAGTTTAGTTACCACATATATCTTTATGTAATAGACAATTTTTCTCGTAACTCTACTTATGCTTCCTTAATAAATAAGCAATATTTTTTTTCTTAAATTAGACCAGACCAAGTATTTATTATATTTAGTTTTTTATTTCAAAAATACCAGAAAATTACCTTAAGCATAAAAATTACATTGGCAAGTTCAAAATCATTACTTATTTTATCAAGATTATTTCATGCAAATGATGGCCACCAATACGTTTTAAATGATCTATATGCAAAGTCCAATTTTGAGTTACTTTTTCAATCATATCAGCTGGAATATCACTGATTGCACGTGTTATGTTACTTTCTAGTGCTTGAATTGATGCTGGTTTACTATAACACCTACAATTCAAGTACTAGAGAATCAGTAATTTTATATATAATACGTACAAGAACAAACAAACAGGCTATTTTGGTATTGTATTTGAAGAAAAACGTGATCTTCCTTTCGATTTTTTAAAGTTCACGTCAAAGTATCTGAAACCCGTTGTATAAAACATGTATTACAGTTGGAAAACCAATCTGATTCATAAAAAGTTCCATTATGTTAGAAAATCGATCTTCTACTGAGGACCGGCCTTAATAACTTTTTGTTCTTAGCTATTGCTTTTCAGACGTTAAAGTAGTAGCCATTTGTTACGTTTGCTTCCCTAAAATCTAGATAAAGAATAACTATTTTACTATGCCTACGCCCTACATTATAACGATAATGATCCTTCTAATAAAGTGTCGTGCCGCGGTACCTCAACTTTTTGTGTCAATTTTGTACTTGAAACTTTTACAATTAATTATTGAAGTTTTTTTTAAATAATTTTCTTTAATTATATTCAGAATTAAAAACATTATCGCACAAAGTTCCATCAATATTAGTTTAGCCATATGCAAGACAAAACTAAGCCCATAAATAGATGTATTATGTAGAGATAAACAGCCTATTTAATTTATAGCATGAAAAAAAGCATCTTTTCCAAAATAAAATAACTTGACTCTTTTCTGTAATGAAAAAGAATTATTAGGAGAGGAGTAAAAGAATTGTATTACTTACTATTTGTTGTAACCAGTAAAGTTTTACGACACTTTTGTCACAGTTTGTAATGACCCTACTTGCCGCCTACAACTGTGCCAGCCGTTCCGAGTTTTTGGGGCATTCATTTGTGTGAAGAACATGAGTGCGAAATGCGAATTCTTGTACTCCAGTCATAGAGTGTGTTATTATTATTATTATGTCTCAACGTAAAAGAGCAAGGCGTTGTATAAAGAAAGCTATTAAATTCAATAAAAGTATCTATTTAAAATGTTATTCCATATAAATGTTTTTAAAGAAACATTATTTCTTAGTAGATGTAAATAAAGTTAATTTGATAGAAAAATAAACATCTAGTCAATAATAATTTCCAACCTATAAAATAAATATAAATTGTTATGAATCATTTTCTCAGTCATTTTGAAAAACCCAACTATTTTCCTTCCTACTGAAAACTCAATCGGCTTGTTTATTAAACGTCAGAGCGGCTTTAAAGCCGGCCCACGTGATGCGTCGCGTTCTCTCTCGAGACTGAAAGTGTTCATAGAAAATACAAATATTATTTTAGATTTATCTCCTAAAGTTATCCCTTTTTTTTATTATCAGCTTCAGACTTAATTGTCAAATTTAGAGATTATTACATATTGCTCGATTATATATTGTATTACATCTAAATAATACGTACTTTCACTTTCATAAGAAATATAGATTGTCTTGCTTCAAATCATAGTCCACCACGCAAAAATATGCGGTTACTTCACATGTTATTCTTTCAACTAGTTAGGCCCTATTCGATATAGAGGTATTTTTTATCATAAAATATTAAAAATACGAATCGTACGTAAATCTCAAATATGTTATTTTCACCTTTTGAACCAACTCCTTGACTTTCCAAATCGCCTTGTTAACAACGCTTAATGTAATTGTTAAAGCGTTACGAGTTAAATTAAGTAAAATTATTTTAACTAGACTCCTAATAGTATTTCTAAATTATATAACTTTCATTTATTTGCGTTGAAAAGTTAACGCTAATTTTGAAGTTAAATTGAAAATCCACTTGGTGGGATTCTTAAGTTCAATTACTATACGCAGCTTTAGATGAAAATCGAGCATCTCGTTTGTCGTGAATTATAAAGTTACGATACTCAATTATTATTTGTTCTGACATTTCGTGCGAGGTGCACATCGTCACTTTTTATTGTTGCCTAAAAAATAATTTACCAACTAAAACATTTCATATTTATACACTAATATTATAATTATAGTTAAATTATAACATTTTCTCTTGAAATAATATAACATCTGTATTAAATACCGCAAAGGCTTACGCCAAGTGAGAATCATAGAAATGATTTGCTTGATAGTTCATTTTCAGTATTGTAATAATTTCTTTTTGTAGCTCTGTATATATTAAACTAATTAATATATTACTATAATTGTATCTCCTTAGAATTCACAGGCTCTAAGGATTTATTTATTCACACGGGTCCAACATATAAAGATCCATTTACAGATTTAAATCCGTTTAATGTGACGCGTCAGCCCGAATTCATCTCTGAATAACCCATAGGGAATTACTCAGAGATGGTCTTCGAATAATCAAATCAAAATATACTTTATTCAAATAGACTTTTGAATCGTCATTTTTATTTACATTATTAAAATTTGAACTAAATGTGTGTAAGTTAGTCTGTGAGGAGTCTTCACCAGCTCAGACAGCAGGTCTACTGGGAAGAGACGGTGAGAAACTCTATAATAGTTGCTCCTTTAAATTAAAATGTGATTACAATATATCAATATTATAATTATCTCTTTATTCTGGTAAAACTTACTAATTTTTTTCCACACATTGACATAATATCATAAAGTATTCCATAAAAAATCCATTCCAGTACAAAAATGAAATTACAAAAAACGTAGAAAAAAATAATTAAACACATACATATAAGTATGTATCAAAGATCATAAATTAAACACGTCAGACAAAAATTTAGTAACTGAACTAAAAAAATCTTCATAATATATTAACACTGCTCTGATTTTTAAATACTACGAGTAAATATAAAGTAAGTTTGAAACAAAATTACCGCGCACCTTTATACTCTTACATAGAGCGCGGAATGTCGAGTCCATTGTTGGAGACTTGCCAGGTGATATATCCGAGGATTGACAGAAATATTACAATGTTTGAAGAATATTGAGTCTACTAAAAGCCACCGGCGATTGTGGTTTGAAGTTCTAAATATTTGTTTTTGCTATAACTGAAGTCGGTTACGAATTGTTCGATATTTAGAACTGCCACAGACCACAGTAGACAATGTTACCTAGCGACTAGCGCCTCGCTCCGCTTGTGTTTCTTCTCTTGATAAGTTTTAACGATTGATTCAGATTACTCAGAAATTAGATATTTTCCTGTATTTAAAGTATCTATCGAGCTTGATTGATCGAGTATTGATCGAGCTATCATCATTCCAAATTTTATCAAACTCTGTCCTGCGGTTTCTTCGTGATACGGTCACCATAGAGTATATTGCTACATATAAAAAACGATCACGGACAGAAAGACATATCAAAACGCTAAAAACGATAGTTACAGCATTTTTATCGATAATAATTTTTTTTTTTATGGGACAAAGGGGGCAAACGGGCAGGAGGCTCACCTAATGGTAAGTGATCACCTCCGCCCATGGACATCTGCAACACCACAGGGCTTGCAGATGCGTTGCCGGCCTTTCAGGACAGGTAGGGAGAGAGTAGAAGGGAGGAGGGATGACGGAGGAGGGATGGGGAGCGGGCCTCCCGGACTCTCACTCACCGGACGAAACGCGACAGCATAGCTGCCACTTCACGCCGGTCTTCTGTGAGAGAGTGGTCTATACGGGGCGTGCCGGCCCATTCGGCTGCTACCGAAGGTAACAAGCATGGCACTATTTCCAAAAGTATTTCAAAAAATTATTTAATGTACAGGATTTGACTCAGTTAGAATTGCGTTATACGGGTATATATAGGTAAATGTCATATTTTGATACCACTAAAATGTTTCAAGTTCAAATTCAAAGTTAGGAGCTTTTTATTGCCAAAAATCAATCAGATTAATGGCAATATGTTTGTTTATCTTTTGTTTGAAACCACTCATCTCCGTTACCACCGGATTTGGAAAATGCTGTTTAAAGTTATTTATTTATTTATTATTATTTATTTAAAGTTAATCGAATGTTGCGCTAAGACCTTTATAACAACATTAAAGGTAAAAGGTTGTAGTCGATCAGTAATGAGAAGCAAATCGCGTGATCTTGTTGATAGCGTACGTGATAACAATTAATATAAGCTCCATCAACTTGCCATTAAAGCTAGTTAATTGGGTTCTGCTGGTTTCAAAGCTTACAAATATGATACCATGTGTATACAGGTATAGGTTATTATAAATAATTATTTTTAACAAAAAACAAAAACCGACTTCAAAACTAAACAAATCTAAACTAAAAAGTAGAAAATAATACTTTTAAGAACTTCGTTAATTTTGAAGTCGGTGCCAGCCAAGACGGATAGACTTATCTTGCCTTTGCAAGGAACTTTCGAACGGTATTTTGATTATGTTTACAAATATTATAAATATAGATTAATCGAATGTGTCTATTTAAGGTTATTTTGCTTTGGCTGGCACCGACTTCTAAATTAACGAAGTTCTTAAAAGTATTATTTTCTACTTTTTAGTTTAGATTTGTTTAGTTTTGAAGTCGGTTTTTGTTTTTTGTTAAAAATAATTTATTTTCAAATTTTTAACGGAAAGTGGATACTTATTTTGTTTATGTACAAAAAAGAATTTTCCAAATCGGTCCAGCCATCTTCGAGTAATGGGGAACATACATAAAAAAAAGTCCCCAACGAATTGAGAACCTCCTCCTTTTTTTAGAGTCGGTTAATAAGAGCCTGAAAGAATTTAACTATCGGTCTATAATTACGTATAATATTGAAAGAATTTTCTTCTAACTCCTAACCGTTGAGGAGTTGTACCTTCCATCATTAGCTCAACCACAGGAGATGATGATTATCAGACGCAAATACTTGAACAGCTTTAGAAAATATATGAAAAACGTAATAAGTGCCTATAAAATTTGAGAGTTGTCTTCGATTTCCCTGGGATCCCATCATCAGATCGTGACTTGGTGACTATGGGACCAACTAGAAACTATACCCTTTCAAACAAAAAAAGAATTTTCCAAATCGGTCCAGCCATCGTCGAGTAATCGGGGAACATACATAGAAAAAAAAAAAAAAAAAAAAAAAAGGCCCCGACGAATTGAGAACCTCCTCCTTTTTTTGAAGTCGGTTAAAAATTAAAATCAATCCGTGAAAAAATACAAAAATACAGTTTTATTTGAAAAATTATACAACTACATGTTAATAAATTTTGTAGGAACAATATTATGAAAAAAATAGTTATATTCTCTATTTATGTCTAGAAGCAATATATACGAGTAATATTAAAAATATCGGCTCACCGGTTACGTCTGTGGTTGCGTCCTGGACAATCCTTTGGTCACCTTACGACATAGTTTAATGTCATTATGAATATAAAACCCATGTTACTTCGAATTAAATATTCATTCGAAATAAATATCATCGATGTCGTCCAGCCGTTTCTACGTGAAGGTGAAACGAACAAACAAACACTTTTAAAGTGATTTTGTAGATATTATTGAGTCATTTTTCTTAAACCATACTAGTAATAATTATTTGAAGATGATCCGTTTGTGTAAATATTTTTAAATCATTTTAAAGTGATATGGCTTTCTCGATGTTCTTGAATCATTATTAAAAGAAAAGCGTTATTCAAGCAAATGAAACGTCTAATAAATGGACGCCCACGCTGACCCTTCAATATCCTTAGTCAAAATATGCAGAAGATACTAAAGCAACCTTTAAGTGTTATTACAAACGGTTCACTTAGCAGACTGAATTAATTATAAAGCCTTCTGATAAACTTGTATTTCATAGAAAATTTAATATTTTATAATATACTAAAAATACAACTCGCTCGCTTGAGAAATCCTATGAAATAAAAAAAGTGAACCCAACGCGGGTCTCTCTTTGCGATTCAAATTTTCAACACGATAACAACTTGCTATAAGGAAAATATAGGTACTTGGCCAGAAAAAACTCACAAATTAAAAAAAAAAAGTTAAATTATTAAAAAATAAAATGAAATTAACAAATTTACGTTCATAAGTTCATAATGGTGTGTAAATATTGTATCTTAAAAACAATAAATCACTCAAATCAACACGCTGGCAAAATGTATGTAGTAACAAATAAATCGCGGGTATGGCAGCTTTATTTTGTTATTGTTTTTAAGATCTTCAAACACGCGTACGTCGTACACGCGGCTGACATAAACCTGCCAGTTAACAGGACTGTCCAAACACAACCTTATTTACCGACCTCGGAGCAGACGCAGCGCGATGAATGGACTCCGGAGATAGATATTGGTTGTGAATTGTTTAACTTTTAACAAGAAACAGACTCGATACTTGTTCCAAATATCAGTTTTCACTGAAATATGCAAATTATTTAGAAATTCTGGCAACTGTTTATCTACTGCTGTAACAAGTAGACTCGATAACTTTCCGTGAATAGTTCCTCGGATTTCTTTTTTTTGCGAAGTTAAAATTGTAATGTTTATTTCTACCAGCGATAGAGATTTCTTTCATCTAGTACTAGTTGATGTTTTGCCGGACTCATTATTTCAAATTCTCTATTCTGAGAAGTAGGTTCATTTTAGTACTTTCTTAGATTTACGCGAATATTCGACATTATAAATGAAACTACCTTTTCGGATTTTGTCGCGGATTTATTTTGATTTGTGGTTCCCGACGTTTCGAATGCTTTACAGCAATCATGGTCACGGGAGAGACTGGTTCATTTTAGCTTTTCAAAGACAAAGATGTATGAATTTAGTGCAAATTTTTTTATACAGTTCTATTAGGTATATAATTATATATATACAAAACAGTTCAATAATTTTTATTGTTTCTGTCTGTTTGTTAGCCGATTTTCTTTTTGTCTTCTGTATTTGAAAAGGTCAGTTATTAGAAGAATCAATCACTCGAAGCTTTACAGTACATAAGTAATATAAGTGTGAAAACATGTACACAAAGTCTTTTAATTAACCCATTTCTACGTTTAATTTATGTGAAGGTGTTCGCTGCGAGATAAATCTCCTGATTTATAGACGAGAGACACTAATTAAATGAGCCTTGAAGAGTCTTCTAACGGTTACGAGAGCTCTGTTGGAAACTACGATTACTGTATTGTAATATTTAGTCAGTGGTAGCCCAGTGATAACGTGCTCGTTTCGATATCCGAGGGAAAAAGGTTCAAATCCGAGTCTCGCACCTCAAATATTTCATGTGCGAATCATTTGCAACATGATTACCATTAGTCTTACGTGAAGGAAAACATCGTGAGGAAACCTGCAAGTCTGAGAGAACAATGAAGGTTTTCGAAAGACATATAAAGACCTTCCACACTAGGCCAGACTATGGCCTGATCCCCATCATACTGAAGGGAGGCTCGTGCTCAGCAGCGGGTCGTAAAAGGGCTAAATACAATAATATGTAGTCATAAACCTGCTTTATTTTTCAAATTTTCAATCTTAAGCCAAAGCTAAAACTTAAAGCTATAAGTATAAAACATAGAAAATAGGTACCTACTTGCGAATTTCACAACTAATTTTAGGCAATGAGTATTTTAGAGACTAGATTGATTAAGGTTTGTGTAACATAAGTTTATTGAAGACCTTAAAAGATAAGTTAGCCAAGATTGCTCAGAAATAAAAGTGAATCGCGTGCGTAAAATAACCTTTCAATAATCAAAAGATTTCTCTGGGCAGTTAACTGTAAATTACAGATTAATGTTGTGGTAAAAAATTAGATTTGAAACTTCAATGAAGCGAAAGCAGTTCCAGCCAGTCTACTGAGAAAGCAAAGCTCGCGGAGTTCTTACTTAGTATAAAAAACTTTAAGTAACAAAATTAATCTCTATTGAAAAACTTTCACTAAAACTAAAATAATCAAAAGAAGTAATGCCAACGAACACATCATACGTATTTGGTACACCTATGTATATTTTATAAAATAAGATAAAACGATAGTTGCTTCAATAAAAACTATTGTTTCCAAGATAGCGAATTATGTCCGCACATGCTGTGAGCTTTATAAGGAAATGCGTATAAAATATGCGCGTGCGCATTTTTAAATCATACCTTATAATAGCATAATATGTAATTTATGCTAATATGTACATGTAATACATTTGTAAATCTTGTTAATAAAACAACCTTCAGTTTCCAGTAGTAAATACATTTATTCGCTATCTTCATACAATTTCCTCTTTTTAATAAATAATACATAATATATCAAGTTCTTATTATTTAAACCATTATCTTTTCGACCACAATCCACATCTATCCATCTCAACTCCTCGCAGATCAATCCCTTGTAGCACAATCCCTCCATTCTTTCGTCCTGTCATTCTTTTTATATTCATTTCAATATTCTTTATTTTTCTAACAATTTTCATAATATTGACTGCCAGAGTTACAAAATGGCCAGTTTAACAAATTTAAAAATAGTGAAACCTTACACATTATTACTTCTTTATATGATTATTTCAATTGGACACGATCTTTTCAATAATACTTTATGACACATAAAATAAAACTTATTAATTTCTCTCAAAAGTCTTTTTAATCTCCCATTGCTAGGTTTAGGTCTCTTCTTAGTATAAATTGCTATGGCTATAGTATAAAACGTTGGCATTATGCGAAGGAAATCAAATGTCTTCCAAAATTTGCAATTTCTCTCAGACATGCACATTCTTACGATATATTTCTTCGAGATAGAGCAAAAGGTAATAATGATGGAAACGATGTGCACATGAAGATATTCGAGGTGAAGTATTTGAACCCATTTCACTCGGTTTCCCAAACAAGCACGTTACAGGGCCACCGCCGTCTTTTTAACAATATACCTACATAATTAAAATAAAGATTGTTTTTTATTAATTAACGCTTAAGTAACTCGTTTGCAATGAAATTACATCTCTTTATTATTTAATTTTTGTTAATGTTCAAGTAGATTTTTCAATATATTATAATTAAATAAATACTACTTTAATTATGCTTTGAATATTTACTAGGTTACCTTTCGAGAGTAACACATCCATACAAGACCTATAGCAATACATATCCACAGACAAATAGAATTTGTCATACTTGGAATCGAACCCGCCAACACCGTCGCAAAGTTCAATCCCGCGATTAGTACGTCGGTAAACATGTTACTTAAAACTTAAAGCTTTCTGGTGGTCCAGCGATAGCACTTAATTTATCACACTAGGTATATGAGATAATGTCTCGCAGCTGTCAACGGACGCCCGCCGTCGCCGGTCTCGCCTGAAACTTGCTCGTAATTAAAACGGCTTGCTTTTAAATCCCAATTTAATCGAATACAGATCAGTGCAAATAAATTAATTTTAATTAAGTCGTTCGTTGTCAAATGATGAGCAACTACATTAATTTTGCCAAAAAATATTCAAAATTCTTTATTCGATACTATATATTACTATTATTCGATATTATATTTTGACGACACGTTTAGCTCAGTTGGTAGTGACCCTACTTTCTGCGCCAGCGATCGTGGGTTCGAGTCCCGCTGCACGAATGTTTGTACTCTAGTCATGGATGCAGTTAATATTTATAATATGTATATATTTAAAATTTATATGTGTAGTATATCAACTATCTGGTACCCGTAACACAACTCACAAGCACGTAGCTTACCACGGAACTAGATGGTACTGTTGTAATAATGTCCCAACATATTTCGACATTGGTAATTCAGAAATACACTCATTATTTTAACCACTATTATTATATACTTTTATGACATTATATTATGACGATTTTAATTTATTTTTTAATATTGCCTTCTTTTATAAAATGACATTTATTTAGAATTATTATTGTTATTATTATCATGACTTTGTACTTTTGAATTATGAATCTGGAAATGCTATGTACACTTGTTATTGACATGCATATAAGGTATATTGTTATGTTATAAAATTATTTGGAAAATGTTATTTATGTATGTTGTAAAATAAATAAAATAAAATTGTTTTATCAAAATCTCCAAACTAAAATAATTACAAGAATAACTGCTAGAAGAAGCTCAGGAGCAATATTCAATGGAAAAATTTCTTTACGTAGGTACTTGTAAAAATTAACATGTTAATTACTACTTACTAAATGAAATGAAATGCTAATCGTAAGCTCATCTTTAGAACAGTCGGACCAATTTGAATAATTTCCTTCTTAAAATTTTCGTAACAAATAAGGTTATACCTTATTTAGAGTACAATTAATTAATTATCTAAGCATAATAGAGCACTTTCTCAGAACCCTCAGTCGTTAGGTAGTCATTTTTTTGGATAAAAAATATGCGAGTACCTAGACAGTGTTGGTATGTACTATGCATACCCGCTAGCTTGGACCGACGCGACGGTCAATTTACAGGTACCAAGTGTTAAAGGTACGTAAAAAGCAAAACGACGATCTTTTATTAATGTTTAAGTGCTATTATTTATATAAGTTTTATAGAACATTGTTAAAATAAATATCAGTACTCTAACTTCTCATCTGGCTACTTAAAAAATGAACAGATGTGTTCTCTTTCGAACTCGATCAAATCTGGCCATGGCGGCCAATCTCAGGTTGGCTAGTCTCAAGCCAGGAGATGGAGGAGGAGGAGAGTACACGAGTGTACGCGTAGACACAAGTGCACTCTCTGTTCCTATCACTCTCATACTCCGGTGGGACGACTACTCGACACAACAAGTGAGAGCTAAGGCGCAGGACCAACGGCTTTACGTGCTCTGCCTTGGCACGGGGATGAGACACCGCCAACTTCCCAACTCCGGGCTGTCACTGAGGCTTACTGAACAGAAAGACTCAATAACTATAAATATAGGAAACTTGAAAACAATACCAGTGAGTGAGTGACCTAAGTGGTAGGCAGGTAAAATACCTATTATTTACAGTTAGCTAAAACTAAATCATAACTGGTTTGTTTAATTTAAAGTATTCAACTAAATTTAAGATATTATATTTAGGTATACCTACTTTAGATCTTATTTACATATTTCCTTTGATAAATAAACATGTACGAAGGAAGGTAAACACCGAAATGTAATTAGCAAGAACGCTGTAATTGGGCAACATCCGCACAAACATCCGCACTTGCACATTTATTGGTAGTATTTAATATTTCATTAGCTGTTACTTTAGAATAACATGTTTATTGCTTACTTTATCTAAATAGCATTGTATCATCAAATTAGTCTATTGCTAGCAGTCACAAATTCAAATTCTGCTCGAGGCAGATTCTTAATAAGCTTAAAATTTGCTAAAACTAAATTTCTTTATGCTCGTAATACATATTATACAAAATACATGGTACGCCTTCTACCATTGCCAAATATTGATAAGGCTGGTTATGGTTGCAAATACTACTCACATTTGAGGGTTCAGCCACAATTCTAGCATCTATATGGCAAATAAAAAAATCTATGCTATAAAAGTTCCTGAACTAGGACACGCACTAAATAAGGTAATATTATAAACGTGCGTCCCTATAAAGTTGTGAATAACATTCGGGGCGCTATACTAGTTGAACGGCGCCGCTTAGTAAAAAGGCTAGGCTGTTAATGAAACAGTTAACTGAGCTGGTCGGCTGCGATATTTGCTCGAGTATTAATATTTAAATTATTGTGTGACAGGCTTTCAGCAACTTTTATTCGATAAAATGTTTCTCTTTGGATCACATTGTAAAGGCATTTTAGTTAATTTTTTAAAAGCTTCGTGTTATGTTCGAGCGCTCTTTAACTTTGTTCCATCCATTTAATGGCATAATAATAATTGTAAAATTCACTTTTTACAAAATCTCAGGACATTTAAAGGAGAAAATGATGATTTTCTAAGTGAAAATCCATTTTTGTCATCGAGCATTACTTTTGGTTCGATGCGTTCATAACATATCTTGCCTATTGAGCATTTTATACGTGCGGTACGAGAATGTCTTACAGAAACACGTATTTCTGTATTTTTATAGACCCATTTCACTAAAATATTGATAAATCTTTGGTTTTATTATTCCGCGCATTCGAGTTTTCCCTTTTTACAATATATTTCGATCCTGATTATTTAAGTTATAGGGTAGTTCTATGCAAATTGTATAACGTATATCCAAATATATGGCTAGCAGATCCTTAGGTTCTGGGTTCAGGCCAAGAGTAGTTACTGACTTTTTCAGTTACAAAATTTTGAGTGAAAGCCAGGAGTCATTGATATTTAGAAACACCAAGAGGGACATAGGTACCTCCGTACTTGCAAAATTATGTAATAAAGCCGTCGCGTCGTCCGGCTTTGAAAGTGAAAGGAATGAGAGAGCACTGGTATTTGCTTACATTTGTGCACTATAATTTCTTTTGTAAAACGAAGTACTTACATTATATTTGATGCTGCACTACTAACCCTTGTATAGAACTTAAATGAAATGAGTTTTAAGTTTTCCGTATGTTTATCTTCTTACTTTTCGAAAAGGACTTCGATAATTCATCTACCTAATGTCATATATAATATACTTTTTATAAACCTTCTATACATACATGACTGTATAATAGTCAGTAAAAAGGAATATAATACAATAAAAGGAAAGAAAAAAAAAGTGAAAACATAAAACAACAACGGCTTCGATAGAATTTCTTCGATACATATAATAAAATTCTAACTGAGCCTAATCTGTACATTGAATATTTTTTTGGAATATAATTTTTTAATAGTACGTAACTCGCACTGACTTGTAACAAAGCTCTACAGTATCAACAAAGAAATGTGTCATAGTCTTGTCAATCCCTTACATTTTTTAAAGAAGTCCCCCCTGCTACACACGTTACGATATATCGTAGTGATAAAACTGCGCAAACTGGTTTGCGTCGATTTATCGATCGTGTGTATGGTAAATCGTTGCAGTTTATCGTTCATCGGTGGCAGTTGCAATTTCTATCCAATAAATCGTTGTCGATTGCGTTTGCACAGTTTTATCGTCACGTGTGGATGGAGATCGCTCAGTTCGTGCCAGTATTCAAGGTGCTCGCTTGTTGCTATATACTTTCCCGCCGCGTCAATTAAAAAGTTTCTACGCCCGCTTTATATAAAAACTAGCCTTTCCCGCGGCTTTGCTTGCGTTCTAAAGTCTGGAAATCAAATTCTTTCGCCAATCCGCCCATATTCAACGCGATGATAATTATTTTGTTGCGGAGTTATTTTAAAACTATGATATCTCATAAGATATTCATTGAAATCAAATGATTCCAAGAGCAATTTTATTCAAAATTAAATACTTGTGATGAATATCTTATTTATTTGGATAAGGATTAATATCATGTTTATTAAACACCATCGCATTATCTTAAAACAAATTTTATAACAATAAAAAATGTTATAGCGAGTCAAGCTTAAAAGATAGACATATGCTATTGCGGACTTTTTTTAGAACTTTTAAAGAGGAACAATTCCGTCATACATAATTTGTGCATAACTTTAACCGTTTACGCAGCGCACGCAACGGAAGCTCTCAAAAGGAATATTTTTCTCCCGTTTTGGCAACATTTTTCATTGGTGCTCCGCTCCTATTGATCATAGCGGGATGTAATATAGCGTATAGCCTTTCTCGATAAACGGACTATCCAACACAATAAGAATTTTTAATTCGGACCAGTAAGTAGTTCCTGAGATTAGCGCGTTCAACCAAACAAACAAACAAACAAACAAACAAACAAACAAACAAACAAACTCTTCAGCTTTATAAATAATGTATATGACTTGCTGTGCAGGAAAGGGTGTCCCAACACGTCTCATAAAAAACACGTCTCATATTTCACAAGTTATACTCATAATTTTAAGTAAAACATTCGCCTATACAGAAAATTAATTTGTTATCAAATCAGACGAGGCCTAATATCGCAAATACGTCATCATCTTCCATCGTGGACGACATGTTTCTTGCGTGCGCTTCTACGGAGAACTGACGATCGACGTCGATATCGGAGGCGTGTGGAGACACTATGAACGTTCGATTTATCTGCACAGTTTGAAATCGCTACGATATATCGTTACGTGTGTAGCGGGGGTAAGTGATTGAAGAAGTAAACTTCGGAATGCAAAGTTAACTTTGCGGAAACAACTTTAAACTTTAGTTACGACTATTAATCTCACCTTAGGCTGATACAAAGGTACCAAAAACAGCCTACGCTACACCTATGCATTGTAGGCTATTATGATACCTATTATTAAGGTACCTACTTTGTTTTTTTTTTTTTTTTGATTTTTTTTTTTTTTTTTAGCTTTTACTTACCTACTAATGTCAGTCTAATATTTTATTCTATAAGTTTTTTTTTTATTTATGTTGTCATGTCATAGGAATGCAGTGTTGCTTTTAATTAGGGCATCATTTAGTCTAGTATTTTTGTCTTTCTTGTTATATATCACCTACTTTTGTATGAATGTATGCTCTGTTAGCAACCTATAAATAAATAAATAAATAAATGATTGATGTAATTTATGTGGACTTACAGTGTAGGAAAACATCGTGAGGAAACCTGCATGTTTGAGAGAATCTAGCAAGTTTTCGAAAGACATGTGAGACTTCACGTCAACCCGCACTAGTAGAGCGTGGTGGACTATGGCCAGATCCCACTCTCATTGAAGGAAGGCCCGTGCCCAGCAGTGGGACGTTAAAAAGGGCTGAAAAGAGTAGTTGTAGTACTTAAGTGGAGTTGTGGGGAAAAATAGCTGCTTTTTATATAGATATATTAAGAATGTGAGCCAAATATTATGTACATTTTCAATAGATCCCACATGCGGTCTACATTAGGGAATCTATTAACCAACCGCGCACGTGTCGGCGGCTGCGGCTGGATTTGGCAAAATTTCAATAGTTTAGTGGAAAACGAGATATTTATTGAATCGAAATATCATCTGGCGACTTCGAAGAACCATAAATAAATATTACTATTGACTTAAAGTAGTTATCTTATATTAAAACTACATAAAATCTACCAAAAGCAATAAACTGCATGCATTTTGAATTATACTACTTAGAATCGTAACTTTCTTTGCAATAAATTTTATTGTATAAAGCCACTTTTGGTTCACAAAAAATAAAAATCTTGTATTTGTTATAAAATGATTGTATATTCTTTACGCTATCACACTTTGTTATTACTTTAAAATTTAAGTTAAAATGCCACAAACTCTTCAACCAAACTAATTCTTCATAGCTTTTGCAAATTTTATATTTAACTGTGTGAACGAACGAAAGTTTGAAATGTTTAAAAAGCGCGTGCGGTTACTGCTTTTCTTAATGTTAATTGGCTGTTGAAATTAATCTTTTAAAGTTTTTTCTTAGCTTCTAGTACATTTATATTATTATATTTACATTAGTATATTTAAATATTACTTTACTGCATCAGTGTTCATCACCTGTTGGTCAGTTTATCTATAAGTTATGTATCAGAATAAGTATGTAGAGGTACAACGAGGTTTTTACATATTAGGTTTAAAGTGTAAATTTTGGTTAGTGTAACCAAGCACCGGTCAAGTGCTAATAACCCTCCCCATAATTGGGTGGTTTAAGGAGCCCTACAAAGTGCAACCCCTGCATGAAATTTAATAATGCATATCTTTTTTCCGAAAAGTCTGTATCGGGGTCTTATACAATATTTTAAGCCAGGACTTCCCAACCAGGGGGGCACGCCCCACTAGGGAGGCGTAGAGAAATGTTAGGGGGGGCGTCGTAAGTACGTAATATGTAAGATTACATTGCCAAAAAAAAACAGTCATTACAGTTTTTAATATCTAGTTTAAAATAAATATTGACTTTTCTGTGTACAATATATTTTTTAATGTATTATATTAATATATTATATTTAAAAAGCGTTGGAAAATGAATTTAATCGATACTATCGAGATATCAATTCCGAGTCACCAATATGGCACATGACCAGAAACCCGTTAGTTGTCGATGTCTTACAACTACCTGAAGAAGTTCAAGAAGAATTTCTAGAAATGAAGGCTGATTCGAACATGAAAGATGACTTTCATCTCTTGACATTAGAAAAATTTTGGATCAAACGATTCGTTGTTAATCCGAAAGTCGCTTCTCTTGCTTTAAAAATACTTATTCCATTTTCGTCCACTTATTTATGTGAGGCAGGTTTTTCAGCTCTAGATCTATAAACATCTATAAAAACTAAGCAGCGAAATCGCCTTGCCGTCGATAGCGATTTAACCATAGCTTTAGCAAAGACTGAACCCAGAATCGACCAACTGGTACAGAGCATGCAAGCTCAAGTATCTAATTAGCTAGTACTTTAGAAGATTTTATTTATTTGTTTTAATATTACTTTATATTAAAAGTTGTTTAAAAATCATATATTTATAAAAATATAATTTAAAATATAAAAGAACGTGAAAGATAAAAAAAACTATTCTAGCAAGTAATAATGCATGGTAGGCCAGTACAGATAATTTTAAAAAAAAGTCACAGGATGAAACCTATCTAAAAAAGAAAAAAAATATAATTAAAATAACAGAAAAAAATAATTACGGGTGATTTGAGGTCGGGAAGTGGGAGGATGTGGGCTTTGTAGGTTTAAAACGGGTTTATCACGATTCTGCAAAAAATCCAATGTGCCAATTACAGTGCATTTGTGACATAAAAAACGAACATTTTCACAAAGTTTCATGAAAACCCGATTTGTTTTGTGTGAGAGAAAAATAAAAAACCCAAAATGTCGGTTATTTAGATTCTTTTAAAAGTACTTAATGATTCAAATATTCATTCTTTCGTTCATTATCCTTAATTAATATATTGTATCTGTATTTAACCTATTTAAAATACCTAAAACTAAATAATTTAATTAATAAATAAAATGTGCGTTCCTTATTTTTGTTGATACTTACCTAAGGGGGGCATGAAAATATTGTTTTTAGCTCGGGGAGGCTTGGACGTATGTTAAGCTAGCAAGGTCAAGTGGGCAGAACCATATAACACACTTGCAGTAATTAAGTGCTCATTTAGTGCTAATAAATGCTGCAAAAAGTAAATTTTACGCTGCAGTAGATTGATCAAAAATTAGAAAACTGCCAGCTTTATATTAAGCTAGCAGTGTCGGCCTCTAACAACGCTAACCGCATAGCACAGCATCAAATCAAACGAGTATTAATTTAGTGCCTAATTAGTGCTGGCCATTCGTGAAGACAAATATAAAATTTTATAGTTTTTTTCTATTTTTATAGAACAAAACTTGCAAATTTAATTTAGCGCCTGATTTTTCGAAATAGCAATTGATTTATATATTATATTATTTATTAATAATATATATGTAGAAGGCTTTATGATAATTGATATTACGTAACAATATAAGTAATATCATAAAGCCTTCTACATATATATAAATCAATTGCTATTTCGAAAAATCAGGCGCTAAATTAAATTTGCAAGTTTTGTTCTATAAAAATAGAAAAAAACTATAAAATTTTATATTTGTCTTCACGAATGGCCAGCACTAATTAAGCACTAAATAATACTAGTTTGATTTGATGCTGTGCTATGCGGTTAGCGTTGTTAGAGGCCGACACTGCTAGCTTAATATAAAGCTGGCAGTTTTCTAAGTTTTGATAAATCTACTGCAGCGTAAAATTTACTTTTTGCAGCATTAATTAGCACTAAATGAGCACTTAACTACTGCAAGTGTGTTATGTGGTTCTGCCCACTTGACCTTGCTAGCTTAACATACGTGAGGCTTGGCGAAATGAAGGTTGGGAAACCCTGTTTTAAGCCATTTTAATACAACAGTATTTTGTTTCACAATAGTTGCGCTTTTCTGATATGTAATATGGAGATTATCTGTCTGTCCATGTGCTTATCTTTAAGTATCCGGGAATAATCCCAGAAAGAGAAATATTCCTGCGGAATAAAATTTTGTAATTTTTTGTAAAGAAATTTTGTTGAAACTAAATTTAAACTTAATTAGAAAATATATGAAAAACGTACTAAGTGCCTATAAAATTTAAGAGTTGCCATCGATTTCCCTAGGATCCCATTATCAGATACTAACGTGGTGACAATGGGAACATCTTGGAAGTATAGGTACCCTACCAAACAAAAAATAAATTTTTGAAATCGGCCCACAATTGACGCATAAATCGGTGAACATAGATAAAAAATAACATTTGAAGAATTCTACCTTCCATCATCGGCTCATCACATGAGATTACGATTTTGACACGCAAATGCTTGAACAGCTTTAGAAAATATATCAAAAACATAATAGGTGCCTATAAATTTTGAAAGTTGCCCTAGATTTCCTTGGGATCCCATCATCAGATCCTGATTTTGTGATAATGGGACCCCCTCAGAACTATACCCTACCGAACAAAAGAAAATTGAAATCGGCCCACAGTTGGCGGAGAAATCGGTGAACATACATAAAAAAAATACATACAGTGGAACATATAACCTTCTCCTTTTTTGAAGTCGGTTAAAAATAATCTTCTCTCTATCAGTTTATTACATGTTTATAGCATGCTTTTTTAATGTACTTTTACTTATGTTTTAAGCAAAACCTGTCGTGTCTAGATTTCATATTTTTTATTGAGTATTTTCAATTCAGTGAAAGTGTCGTTACATGCAGAGTATTAGAAAAAAATAGTAGTTTTATATGCTCATAGTTTGCAATCTGTTGCTAAATAAACTATAATAATTTATGGGCGATAAATGTAGAAAGTTCTGTAATTTACCTTTTTGCTGAGTCATAAACATATGTTTCAAAACAAAATACGAGTGCTTAGACTTCTGCGACAAAAGCTCGCTTGTCCACCAAACAAAACTTTCTCTACATCCTGTGAAAGGAAAGTAAAACTATAATATATCAAATTGTTTCTAAATCCTACTTGTAATCTAATTTAATTATTTTTATTTTATTAATAAACATTGTTGTGATATTTAGATTTTTTTATTGAATCAAGTTCATCGTTCAATACGAAAAACGTAATATAATAAATGTAAAAAATGAAATGTAGTTTGTACATATATTTATTTAAAGTACATTAACAACATACATATGAAAACATTTTAGATTGATTTAAATATTATAACAATTATTCAGATATATATGTCTTTATAAATGTACATAAATTACTCTATAATTACACAATCAAAAGTATATTAGTAATAATAAGTTCATAAAGTCAATAAATTAACGATTAATAAAATTTCTGTCACAATAAAAAAGTCAACACCGGTCAATAGGATAAATAAATAAATTAGATTTATTATTGTCGACAAAGTTAAAAAGTATAAATCAAATTAAAGTCAATCAAATAATATCAAAACAATACATGTCAAATTAATTTATTATTATTAGCTATACTTTATGCAGCAACTTAACTTTTTTAGTTAACTTTAAAAAAAACCTGGTCCTTTCTCCAACACTGGTGGAAGCCATTACCTTTCTTAAATAAAAAAATACTACAAAAGTAAAGAGACAAGAAATTGAGGTAATTTAAGAAGTCACCGGAAAGAAAGACGTATACCGCAGTCCCGCTGTCTACATAATGACGCCGTACATTATTCTGAGATGAACTTTCACCGAGCGAATAAAAAGGCAGTAGTTACGTGGAGTTTGTATGTAAGTTAATAAGAATTGTAGAAAACTATTAATTATTGTAACTATAGTAATTAGTTATACTTTGTTCGGTTTTGATCAAGATAAAGCGCAAACTGTTTCATATAATGTAGAATAGGTATTCGTTTAAATTAAAACACGTTTGTTGTTTTAATTTGACTTCAAGAAGTAGGCGATTTAGGTTTGAAGACATGTTTGGCTCAGTTGGTAGTGCCCTACTTTCTGCGCCAGCGGTCGCGGTTTCGAGTCCCGCTGAGGGCATTCATTTGTTGAGCACGAATGTATGTACTCCACGGTGTTAATATTAATAATATGTTTGTGTTTAAAATGTATATGTGTAGTATATCAACTATCTGGTATCCGCAACACAAGCACGTAACGTAGCTTACCACGAAAATAGATGGCGCTGTTGTAATAATGTCCCAACATATTTATTTATTAGGTTCAAGTAAAAGCCAAGCGTGAATATTTTATGGAATCAGTAACAACCAGTCTAGAAGTAATAAAACTAATTATCTTATTAATAAGCTGATATGTTAAATGACCGCATTATTACTCTATTTACTCTGCTTAATTATTGTGTACTAAGTAATTACATTGGGTTACCATATTGTTTTTGAATGTTTGTATATTTAATATTTATACGTTACTTTGTAATGGATAAATTAAAAATCCGCTGAACCGATTTGAATGAAATTTGGTTTGAAAATATTTGAGATCCTGGAAAGATCAAAGAATAGGTTTTATCTTTAAAATGGTCCCTTAAGAGGTTGAATGTTAATCTAATAATAGTGTTAATCAATCATTTCTCAATTAAAACCTAAATCGCTGTACATATTATATGATAGAGAGTTATATTATCATAAGCATATGTTAAAAACCGCTAGTTCCAAGAAGCCATGATTGGTCGCCGATTAGATCAGGTGCACTGAACACCGTCAGCGGATACTACTCGTATGTAATCAGTACAATTTCCTTTCGACTACACCTTTGCTATTACACCGTACGTTTTTACGAGTAACTGCGCACCAACACTGTAGTTACACTTGTTTACAGTTAGTTTTTGAAATTTAATTTTTAAATTAATACTATATTATTATAGAAATAACCTAACATTAATAAATAGATCACAAGGTTTATTACTTGATTATACGACTGTGGAGACAGATATCAGTTGCGCATGACATCCTCCGGTATTAAAGTTTTTAAATATAAGATATTTCATTTAATTTTTTATTTGTTCAAATACTAAAATAATTTTTG
Organism: Boloria euphrosyne; assembly: GCA_951802675.2. Classification (NCBI taxonomy): domain Eukaryota; kingdom Metazoa; phylum Arthropoda; class Insecta; order Lepidoptera; family Nymphalidae; genus Boloria; species Boloria euphrosyne. The sequence continues at coordinate 15,493,413 of OX637874.1, forward strand.
TACGTAACTCCTAAAGATTGACATATCTAAGGTATGCGTTAAACATAAAGTTTGTGGTTCTAGTTCTTGATATCGTATACTTCAACGAACGTTGAAACGTTTGAGTGAGTTTGAGAGGAATTTATTTCTCTTACGTGATTTTTTTATCTATAAATCCTCAGGCTTTTATTTTTAGTTATCAAAGCTTGACAAAAATGAGGGCGAGTTCATGACATATTTATTGAGATGTGAATAAATATATGATTATAGTTATAACTAAGTGTATATAGTGAGATCTTTAGAGGTTAAACGCATTTTTATAGTTTTTCGCAATTCGATTAACAATTTGATCGATTTTATCTGAACTTTTCTTTATTAACCTTTATTAAAAATTATGATTTTAATTATTAATTTTATTAATTTCTTTATTAACCAACATCACCTTACTCACTTCACTCGAGTACAGGTGCCTTTAGTATTTAATATATTAAATTCAGGCAGCTCACTACTTTGGGAAAAATATGTAATTTAAAATTTATACACCTTTATATATCCCAAGAACTGACAAACAAGCATTAACGTTTCTTTTTCATTTGAAAAAGTAATTTCGCAATATTACACATTATGTATAATGTATAACAATTTCTAGTACGCTTGCTGCATGTGAGTGAATTTCCTATAGATAATGGTTACCGATTAAGCTTACTTTCAATCATAACATAATGAATATAGTCGTGTTGTCCGTTAGTCATCCTCAATAGCAGGCCCCGTTCCCAGGCCCCCGGGGACATAACGGTTAGTAGTTACAGGCCAAAGGGATATGAGCTTGACTTAAAAAGTAAGTTACGACTCGAATACCATATTTAATGAAAATATAGTCGTATATTATGTTTAGTAAATAGTTGAGATATATTAACGGTTAATGTCTGTTATCGGAGGATGCCAAATATGTTGATTTTATAATAAGTGTAAAATAAAACAGCTTCTATGTTGGTTTAAATATACGTTTTAGAGAGTACACAAGCAACTATTTTTACTATTTACTAAAAAATTTGAAAAATAGGGTATACTTTATTTATTTTCAGACAAGATACACTGACAGATTTAAGATTTTAGTTTTGATAGCGTATCATACCATAGGTTAAGTAGTAAATGCCATATTGACCAGGAGCGTCAGACTGCTGTTTACCATAAAGATAAAATTTATTCGTATTTGCATAATTTACCACCAAACCCATCAAATATGAGGGTAGAATCGTAATGACGTCACGTCTCACTTCGTTTGTAGGACGCGAGTATCGGGAGCACTTTTCGTGCTCATTAGGAAAGGTGTTCAAAGGGTTCCCGCGCGATACATCCAAGGCCTACGTTGGAAAATAATGACATAGGATAAATATGTGGAATTTTAAGCACGTCATGTCAATACATGACCTATATTTACGCATTTAAGAAATGCCAGATATTTTCTTCCTGTATCTTTCGAGGCAAAAATAAACATCGTGTAGTAAAAAAGTTTCGTTATTCTGTCTTCGTTGTCAAGTATTTTTGCCTTTATTTTGACAATAAATATTATTAGTGAATGAATTATGGAATCAGATATTGTAACCAGACTGTCATAATAATAATATTTATGCTCATGACCGTGGTTTACGGTTGTATGACGCTTTGTCGTTAGCTGTATTTACATATGTGGTATGGTGGTATGAATTTTATTTGATTAGACATTATAGTCACATTGACCTTGCTGATTTAATAAGCAGTTCGTTCCAAAAATAGCTACATGCACAATGTGATTCCATAAGAGTCATGGTTTATTGTTGCTGATTCTACATTGAGTAAATCATACAACGCTGCAGTCAACGGGTTACTTTGTATATTAATATTATAAAAAAATAGAACAAGCGCGAGTACCATAAACATTAAGTTAATTGCCGGAATTATTTTTAATCTTTGATAATTTAGCTACAAAATTGTCGTACGTCGCGTCGTCTAGTACATGGAAAATCTGAGCCCCGTCGACCTGCAGTGCGCCGCGAGACAACATTCGCCCACACGCGGCCGCCGCTATGATTTACGCCCGTTTACATTTTTCCCGCTGATGTTTTTCCACTCTCGTATATAAGGCCGGGAACGGACTGAACTAAACTATTATAAAAAAAATAGATTCAGTCAGTCGATAAATGTGGGACTGTTGATCTAGAAGCCCTGCATTTTAGTCTAGACTCTAGGTCCATTACCAGGAGTTGTGTTTCCGTAGTTTCAAGGATACATAAAGCGAAGTATTTTAAATTGTCACCGCACTGGACTGTGGGGTTTCCTACAAAAAAATAAAACTATTACAAGATATTCATGACTTCTTTAAAAATAAAAACAACTTTACAAATACATAATATATCCTTAGAACAAGTTCCTCCATTGTGCGCGGGGCCTTACCGCGAGTACAATAATTTATCGTCCCGGGCTCACATGTCACGACTGTTTTATGCGAAGAAATCAGACGCGCCTATTTATTAATGTTTTAAATTTGTATTTTCCGCAGTTATCTAATTATATTTATACTCAAAACGCTTATTAAATTATACTCTTCAATATTTTTGTGTCTCTTTTAAATTAAATTAATGGCGCTCACGATTCTTTCGGAATTCTCAATTTTACAGGTGATATCGCTATTCGGTTTAGATAAAACGTGTTTATGACACATGAATTGATTTTTATTAATGTGTATGACGTAAGCCGTGATTTGCCCTAGTTACAGAGTTGAGTTTTTTTTTCATAAAACCAAGTTTATGTTTTTAATGACGGATATTTTAAGGGTGTTCACAGGTGTTTACATCATTAAACACACAAATAAAAAATATTGAAGGTCATTGACGGGTTTATTTTTATTAACACTCATCCCAGATCGATATTGCATCTGTTCATTGCAAAATTGTAGGGTTTTTTAACCTCACACTACTGGGCACGAACCTTCCTTCAATACGAGGACGCTCAGGCCATAGTTCATTACACTAGTGTCTGAAAATATCGCGTAACACACAAGATTAGATCATCTAGAATTATACCCAGGCCTTATTTTGGGTCCTAACTCCCGCTATCTGGTGCTGGCAGAGGGATGATTCAAGGGTTACCCAAGTGTGAATCATGAATAAGAATGGCCTCATCTGCATGGAAGGTCCCTAAAAGATCTAGCCGCTTTATTGATAAGGTTTATAGTCAATTTCGTCAAGTTAACTCCTAAGCTAAGAAATTTAGATAGTAAATTGTTATTTCCAAATCTTATAATCACTACCGCTTATAAATGTGAAAATTTGCCAAGGGATGAATGCATTTAGATGAAATTTAGTGCTAGGCAACGACCTGAAGACTGGAGAGAAGCGCAACCCTGCCAAGATAGCTGTGAGAAAGATAAAAGATAATAGTATATATTAACACTATTCTTATTCTGAAAGCCACGCATTTCAAATAGCATATTGTCTAAGGCACGGTTATAAAGCGACCCGATCCAAAGTTAGAACTAACATATCAAGTTTCCTTATTTGTAACAATTTACATATACATCGAAGCAACTTCCCATAACTGATGAATAACATATTATGGCATAAGCTTTTGGCTATAAGTATTACCGAATAAAGCTTTTACGAACAGGTTGGAGATTATTTTGGTCGTTGGAACCAAATTTGTTAATTTTTTAAATGTGCGTGGGTCGCGACACGTCTCAACGTCTATCTCTGACAAGTCCAAACCATAATGTTGATACATTTTTTTAAGTTCTTTGTTTGTATAAATAAATATGTTGGGACATTAATACAACAGCGCCATCTAGTTCCGTGGTAAGCTACGTTACGTGCTTGTGTTACGGATACCAGATAGTTGATACACTACACATATAAATTGTAAATACATACATATTATAAATATTAACACCCATGACTGGAATACAAACATTCGTAGTCGACAAATGAATGCCCCCAGCGGGCCTCGAACCCGCGACCGCTGTCGCAGAGAGTAGGGTCACTACCAACTGAGCCAAACATATCGTCAAATTTCGTTGAATATAGTAATAATGTCTTAAAATAATAAAAGCGCAGTTCTGAGTATATTTTAGAAAAGGATGTAATAAAAATATCTTTGTAAGTTTGTCTAAAAAAAGGATATCTTCACCGTAAGCGCCGAGCGCAGCCCGCTCGCCAAGGTATACTACTTTTTTGTTTACAGGAGATCTTTACTACAAAAATGCGAGAGTCTATTATATCGATATGATTTTCGCTGAGCTTGAGCTGATATTAAAGAAGCTGGAAAGTGACATAGGCAAGAGGTGGAAAATATTTGATTGATTTAGTTCGATAAGCATCTAGTAAGGGCCATTAAGTTTGTCGAAAGACACTAAAGTAAAATTTGGGCTAATATTTAGTAAGAGGACTCTCAGCCCTAATTTCTCTGCATATTATCTACTTTCCTTATTCAGGTGTATTGCAACTTCATTTTCTTGTTAATTTAACGTCCTTATTTACATGTCGTATATACAGACGTACGTACAATATAATAAGAAAGCGGAACTCACAGTTCGGGCGACCTCGGCCTTCATGACACGCTGGCTGCATTTGTCGCAAGTAACATTCAATACACAAATGTATACTTTAAATCCTCTTTTATACAGCTTATATTCTAAAAGCATTCTAAAGTTAATGTAGTACGCCGAAACAAGCTTCATTTCATGAATAGCAGCGAGATGCATGATAAAGGAGAATAAACTGTGCTCCGTGTTGGACACTTACGAGAGGTAATGAGGTGCTCTTAAGGTTCTATATCTAAAGGGTCAACGCCTTCAATACTTAAAATGTTTTGTACGGTAGGTAATACGTGCTATCACGTAGTTCTAAGAACAAAAATTGAATCAATTGAAACAACCCATAACTAATACGCGAGTCCGTTAGTAAGTCATTGTAGATAATATATTCTGTATATTTAACTTTAGTCTATCGTAACATCAGTAGACAACACATGAAATTGTCTGATACACTTATATAACTATCAAAACAAACATTACCAAGTGTGAGTCGGCATAGCGGTAGAAATTTTAATCGCTATTCGATATAAGGTCCTGTTTCGAGCTCATAAATATACATGGCATGTATTGCGTAGTTGTAACTCTTATTATAAACGGACTTGACCTTTTTTCATTTTCGTAATATTTCCATGTAGTAAATGTTGGGCAAACTCCGGCGCAGAAATAAATATTTACATATGAAGGTAGGTATCTGTCTAAAAAGCTGATCACAGTGACGTTTATTAAACTTATTTTAATGGCACTTCATATTTTAGAAAATACAGTTAAAATATGTTTAAATATAATGTGTTGGAACATTAACACGCCATCCATGGTAAACTACGGACCTTGGGTTAAGGAAAACAGGTAATTGATATTCATATAATAAGTAAATACATACATATTATAAATATAAAAACTTATGAATGTAATACAAACATTCGACAATCACAAATGAATGCCCCCAGTGACTAGTGAGACTCGAACCCGCGACCGCTGGCATAGCAAGGACCGACACTACAGACTGAGCCAAACGTATCGTCAAAGTTAAAAATACCAACTCCGAGAATAGCAGAAGTAATAAATAAAATGTCTTAAAAGTTTTCTGTCCATTTTGACTACTTGCTCTTTGCACGAATAATGATAAACTCAAAGGTAAAATTTGATTTTATGAAAATTTCGCTTTATTATTTTATTCACAAGCTACCTTTAATACTGCTCTTAAAAAAGCAATTTGATTCATATTTCTGTATCTATTACATTAAGTCAATATCAAAGCATGTTTCAATCCTTAAGAAAATATTTATTTCTTGTCAGCAATAGATGAGATACTTTCAAAGTCGATAAAGAATATGATTACACTCGTATATTTGGCGAAAACTTTATGGAACGCTCTACGGTATCTATTGAAATAATTTTATTTTCCCTTTATATAAAAACATTTTTTATGAATAAGATATCTTAAGCCTATACAGTATACACCACAGATATTCCGCGGTATACACTATACAGGTCTACCACTATGTATAAATAAATTATAATCGATTTGTTTGTATGTGTTCTTTTACGTTGGAAATACTGAAACTAAAACTTTATTTTCTTTAATATTAAGTTACACAATACCATATTAATAAATTAATAATTATTTCATCGACGAAGATGAAATGCTTTTGGAATTATTTTTTACTATTTGCGAATCAAAGTAGATTTAATCTATGCAGATACTTGTAGTCAAAAAATTAAACTGTCTAAAATAACTTTTTATTACATACCTACTGTGATTCGGTCTGTTTGTTCCGACTATTCTAAGAAACGGCTTAACTGAATGTTTCAAGTTCCTCATAGATAGATGATCTGCTTAAAAAATTAAAACATATCAATGGAGATTTTTTTACATAAATGTGTTAATACTATTAACATCGATAATGACATTCGATATAATTGTTCAAGGTATCTTACATTTGATATTACTAACACGTGGTACGAATTTCGTACCGTTAATTGCTCTATAGAGAACCACTTCGGCGTTATTTACTAAAGTGAAAGTAGATTGGAATGCGATGGAGGCGCTCGATGCTCATTAACTGTATTGCTATCGATAGTAATGTATTTCATTAGACGCCGCAGAGCCCTTCATCTCGTGGTATGAGTAGTGGATAATATAAATGTTAATGTTGTATGTTACTTAACCTAATCTTTAAGTATAAATTTTTAAAAAATTGTAAAATTTTTAGTATCTAATACTTTCACTTTAAAAAAAAGATAGTGGTAGCTCAGTGGTAATGTGCTTGCTTGGATAATCGAGTGATGCGTGTTCCAAATCCGGGTTTCGCACCTTTGATATTTTCATGTGCGAATCATTTCTATCGTGATTACCACTTGTCTTACGATGAAGGAAAACATCGTGAGGAAATTTGCATGTCTGACAAAGCCTAGCAAGTTTTCGAAAGACATGTGAAGTCCGCCAACACTTTCAATTTCTTCATACATTTTACTTTTAATGTTTGATTTCATGAATCAGTATTATCATTTTTAATACGTCATAATTTTTTAAAGACATCATTGTCATTGTAAAATAATTAATAAAATTATATAAGAAAAACAAATTAAAGATAGTAAATTCTTGGTGCAAGAGGAGAGGTCGTTAGTGTACGTATTTCGACTTTAAAAAATATCTAAATTATACACGATAGGAAGCTAGTTATGGTTCAGGTCGTCGCTCCCAAGTCCCAGCCCTTCAGACAGAAGATTGGCAAATAATAGTTATCACGAAGATATATTACTTTGTATTTAGATTTGATTACAGATTACAGTTTTATTTTTGTTATTTTACTTTGTAGCGTAAATATTAGTTTTGTGGCGACGACGTTACTCGCAAGTGACTCGTGAATATTTAACGTTAGGTAATACATGTGTATGAAAAGTAGAAGCAATTATAATTTAATGCCTTTATTCAAAAATATTTGAAGGACAAACAAAGTGGTAGTGTCATGCTTGTTACCTTCGGGTAGCAGCTGAATGGTCCGGCACGCCCCGTATAGTACGACTCTCTCACAGAAGACCGGCGTGAAGTGGCAGCTATGCTGTCGCGTTTCGTCCGGTGAGTGAGAGTCCGGGAGGCCCACTCCCCATCCCTCCTCCCGTCCTTCTCCCTCCTCCCTCCCTCCCTTTCCTGAAAGGCCGGCAACGCATCTGCAAGCCCTGCGGTGTTGCAGATGTCCATGGGCGGAGGTGATCACTTACCATCAGGTGAGCCTCCTGCCCGTTTGCCCCCTTTGTCCCATAAAAAAAAAGAAGGACATGATACTCGCAATATCAATACTAATATATCTCGTGTTGAATGTAGGAACGTGTCTCGTGTTGGAGGTGCAATCGATGACGCTACCTGTGTAAAATTATGAATACAAAAGACCCTTAAGAGCGTACCAAGCAAATAATTACTTCCTAAGAAACTAATGAGAATTTTGCAAGCTTTTCAGGGTTCAGAGAGGCACAGCAACAGGGATCAGGTTGAAAAAACAACCAAAATAACAACATAGGAATATCGACAGACAGAATATACTGAGGTATTTTCTGTTTGCTGTTATTCCTTGTGATAACTATTATCTGCCGTGCATTTAAAGCTACCCACAATATTTAATATCGTTCATTATATTTGGCGGAAAATCGAGCCTACTACTCTCAGATAACTCCTGATAGTAGTTAATAACTTGGAAATAAAACAAACTCAGTGAATAAAGTTCAAAGTTATTGTCAAATTGTCCTTATAATTTCTCCGCCTACTCCCACTCTCGCAGCCTCGCGTCCATCACGGTGTCAGTGATACAACGATCAGCGTCGTCTGACGGCGGCTAATGAAGCGTGTCGGCCGCGGGCCGCGGCGCTAGGACACATCTCTCGCGGTCCGACACATTCCGAACGGACGGCCAAATTATTTATATTACTCGTATATCGTATTTTATTTTTATTTTCCATTGGCATGTCTCTTGTATTTATTGAGATTATTATAGATTTGAATATCCCAAATAGTGGTGGAAAAAGTGCCTACTTGCTCGTTATTACGAAATATATTGGGTAGTTATATATAGGTTTTGCGATCAAGTGTATGAAATATTTTATTACAAAGTTTAACTTAACTGTGTAAGAACCAGACAAACAAAGAAATTTTTTATTATCAACTTAAAAATTATTTCATTTAAAAATGTTAAAAATCTATATTAGACCTCTCCCCTATTCTTAATATACGAGTAATTCTATTTACTAGATCTGCTTACATAGAAAAATGGCAAACAAATATATAATAATGAGAAGGAATTTATATAATAACACAACGAAACAACTGTTTACATAAAATCCAACAAGTAAACACGTTTGCCTCTAAAATGTTTCCGTAATTTAAATCTTTCAGTAAAGTAAATATGTAATAAATAATCATAAATATAGAAATAAGTATCTAAGAATGTAAATGTATTAAGCGTGTAATGGAAATTCATTCAAAAGTTAATTCATGGAGGTAATCAAAGTATTAATTCATCACTGCTGTTAATATCATTACAGTAAACTATCAACAACACCAAGAGATATTTAAACGTCATGATACGTTATCTGTGATTTATTACTTGCTCCAGTAAGAATGCAGTTAGAAATCAATAATTAAAAATGAAAACAAATTAAGAATGCACTCATTCAAAATATGTGTCATTTGATAAGAGAATAAGAATGTACGTTGAGATAAGAGAAACATAAACAATTGTAGTTAATGAACGACATAATTGAAAGCTCTCTCATTAATCGGTTTTATGAAGGTCTTTTTTTAATATGCTTTACGGTTATCTTATATGTCGTCTTTAATGTATGTTTATGGTTTATATGTAAAATGTTACTACAATGTCTATATAGATGTATTTAATTAAATTCAGAGTCACAATCATTATATTTTGAATAAAAGCGACACCAGGATCAAGTTCAAAAGTAAATTTTCAACGTTTGAGTGTGAAATTTTTATAATTTATTAGTAAAAAGAATACTTAATATCGATTTTTTTAATATTGAAAACAACGAAAAATAGAACCTAACATTACTTACTCTGTTTTAAGGGTTTTAGGAGGTTTAAAGAATAAATACTTGGTTGTTATTTTACTATTAAGCGTACACAATTACTATTAGCATTCGCCAAACTGTCATACATTTGGAAACAACTTTTGATCTAATTTTAAAATTACATCAAGGATTTGCTCGCATAGTGCCTTAGAATATCATAGGAGCTTGATAAACTTAAGACATTAACATAATCCGCAAGAATAATTATGGTTCCTTTCTTCTATTAAATTATCCAGACACATTAACGAGCACCTGGAGCAAAAATTTAAAGGGCTTAACCCTCTTGTTAACCTAACCGTATAAGGAATTATTTTGGAGCTTAATCCTTAAAGAGTGAAATGGTGTGGAATAATGTTATACAGGATTAAAAAAAGACAGCCAACAAAGTTCTTGTTGCTCACAGAAAATTAAATGTCTTGTTATACGAATAAACTACACTAATTATGATAATCTAGTCCGATCATTAAAGTTCCGAAGATCAACTCCTCGTCTCATCTTCATATGAATAACGTTAATAGCTTTCAAAAGATTCACATTAAGCCCTCAAGACAAACGGCCGGCGCCGACAGTTCGTATTATATACGACATTGAAAAGAATGTCAAGGAGTGCCGGATTTGGTTCCCGGTTAGTGTAAATATAGAATATCCATGAAACAGGTGGTTTACAAGCGCTCCCTTAAATAGATGACTTATTTTCGTAATAAAGTTTGAAACTTCGTGTGACATTCATTTTCATAATCGTTTAACAAATTATGTATTCATGCCTTTTTCCTTTACAAAGCTTTTACTGTTGTAATTTTATCTTTTATCTTACCTACCTACTGAGTTATGAATTCTTAATATTGTTTTATGATAATTCGAAAGTCAACAAGTTTTTATACTCCATAAATATTTATTGTTACATAGCACGAATGAAACAATACGATAATATAAGAGTACACACTTGAAATCTGATATTAATATGTATTGCATAGAAAGATTAGTCATCGAAATAGAATCAAAAAGAATCACCTAAAGCTATCTTTAAACACATTCCGCCGAGCCGTCCAGCAGCAGGTAAAAACACTTTAAGAAAACATCCTTAAACTTCGTATAAGTTTTACTACAAGTGCTCCTTTGTCTATTACCGATGTTTAAAATATTAAAGGAAGAATATTTATCACAGTGATTATTTAGGACACAAAAAGCTTCGAACATGATTACCGCTTACCATTGAACTGACTACCTGACAACATCGGGGAACTTACACGTCTGAAAGAACCTCTCGAAAGACGTAATAACTCTCCTAGCACACACTTGTCCGACCTAGTCCATGGAGTCCAGCCCTGTAGGATGTTAAAAAGTGTTGAATACAAACATACATTTAAAATATCAGGGCTGTTAATATAATATGTAGTTATAAAATATAAAATGACTCATAACCATGTGTAGGAAGAAAAATAAACAGGAAGCTCCGAGACGGCCGCGTATCGGTTTTTGGTTTAAGGTAATATAAATCAAAGTTTCGATCACCGCGGGCATGAGGAAGTGCTGTATATTTAGACGAGGTGTGAACTGGCGCTGCGAGTGCGGACGAGGGCGAGGGCGAGGGCGAGACTGCTAATTAACGGACGGAAAATATTACTTACAATTATTATTAGTAGAAATAGCTGTGATACTTTTTATTTGTAACAATTTGCCATTACTAGGTAAAATTCGTAAATAAATAAAAAACTGACATCTCAGTTTTTTTTTAGAATCCATTTAGACGGTACCACGATTTACACAACACTAGCCTGCGGCTCCAGTCGCGTAATCCAAAGCATTTGCTACATTTGTGTTACTCTGATGTATTTCTCTATAACTCTACAGTCTAGCCAAAATCCGCTCAGCATAGAATAAAAAGCATACATTCCTATAAACATTACAGTAGGTTGTGCATAATATTAGTGATTTTTGTCATACGAACTACAAATACACGCCCAGAACCAAATATTATTATAATTAAATTACTTTACGACTAATATTATAAAACTGAACTATACAATGGAAACAAGCAAGATCACATCACACGTGAGCCGCGAGGGCCGTTGCCCGCTGCGGGCCGCGCTATCGAGTATCGACGCGTCGCGCCCTTTAACACCGCTTCCGCCGAGCGGCCTATCTGCAACCAGCCGGCTCTGCGGGTATCACAGTATGAGACAATACGCCTGTTCTTACCATTCTTGGTAGTTCTTGAGTAACTTATTGAAATTTATCACTATAATTAGTGATAAATTAAGTACTATAAAGTTTCTTGTAATCCATTTAGCATTTTATACTAATGATTATTGTTACGAAGATAAGACGCTTAAAAAGTGGACTCAAACCGAGGTATAATATAATATCCGATTATCCTACAAAGTTTATTGCGCGGCGCGTTGAAACATGATCTATATTTAGGTAATCTACATCATATTTTAACCAGATTACACGAACACTTTATTAGACTCTATAAGTAGCAACTCAACAAAGTAAAGCACGGCGATTTTTGAATATCTATATTAATAATTCCGTGACGGGGTACGGTAGACTCGATCGAAACCTTAGCTGAATAATAAAACATGAAAAAATAAACATTTCGAGTCGACAACATATATCCGCAAAATTCGGATTGTCGAGTATTTCGTTTAATTCTAATGGTGATAACAGACAAATCGCAGTCGCCATATTGGCCACTCAAGCGAAACGTCACTGACATCGGATGACACCTGTGTTGCCAGAAGGTTACATTTCTTACATTTTACGTAATTTTTAATAAACTAATAAAGTGCAGGTCACATATTTTAATAAAAATATTTAGAATTTAACTTAATACATTTTAGTAGTTCACTTGATAAATAAATAATAAATCAATCTCTTCAGTAAGATGAAGTCGTTCAAACAGATGTTAGCAGATGGCGGTATTTTATATATAAAAAATCCTTAAAACGTACTTCGTTTGTAAAATATACTGTTAAAAATAGTAATATTTTTATTATTCAATTTGAGTAAGTGTTAATTGTATTTTGCTATAATATTTTATGTATTATATAGGTATATTTAAAAAATAACGATAATTGGCTTAATATGAAAAGGAAAAATTATCACGATTACGTTCTTTATTTTTGTGAATTGTTTTATAAAACTGTAGGTTAAACTGTAGGCCTCTGCTAAAATTTCATTCTTCGCCACTGATACACAATACTTATTATTATTTGAATATTTATATAATATTTTTGGTGGATAAAGAAGGGTTAAAGCATAACCAAGTTTTGTTATATTATTATTATGAATACAATCTGAGGCATATATAATGAGTATACGCTGTAACATTTTATATAATTAAATTTTAAATAAATAAAATGTGTTTAATTATACACTGCAGCCCACTGACCTCTATATTACCACTAGACTGGCTGTTCTAAGCGTTTGACAGCAATTTTTTTGTGTCCATTTGAAGCGCCACTAGCGAGAGGGTCGAGAACTAATTTTGACGTATATTGCAAATGACAGCGAGAAGTGTTTGTTTACTGTAAAGTAATTTTGCATTTTCGTTGTTAATATAACATAAGTAGTAATTATGATGATACGGTTATTGATTAATAAAAATAAAAAAATAAAAATCTTTATATCGACATCATTACTTTTAGTACCACGAACTCTCGCTACGTCCGACAGCGGCGGACAGCGCCAAAATGGCGAATATCAAGCAGCCACAAAAGCACGTTGACAACAGCCAGTCCAATGGTATCATAGAGGTCAGTGCTGCAGCCCCTGTTAAATATTTTGTACTAGCGACTCACCCTCGCTTCGCTTGGGTTTCATTCCTAGATTTAGCGCGAGCGAAGCCGCGGGTTCCGCTAGTCTATATTAATAATTCCGTGAAGGGGTACGGTAGACTCGATCGAAACCTTAGCTGAATAATAAAACATGAAAAAATAAACATTTCGAGTCGACAACATATATCCGCAAAATTCGGATTGTCGAGTATTTCGTTTAATTCTAATGGTGATAACAGACAAATCGCAGTCGCCATATTGGCCACTCAAGCTAAAACGTCACTGACATCGGATGACACCTGTGTTGCCAGAAGGTTACATTTCTTACATTTTACGTAACTTTTAATAAACTAATAAAGTGCAGGTCACATATTTTAATAAAAATATTTAGAATTTTAACTTAATACATTTTATGTAATAATTAATAATGTAATAATTCAGTTTGTTTTTCATGTTTATTATTCCTTAATTTGTGTTTCAAGTGAAATTATGCTTAAGTTATTTTAAAAGCGTTAGGTAATTTAACAACCAATATAATTTGAAATATAATAAACAAACCCCCCTATCTACATATTTTACGTTTAATTTAGTAGTTCACTTGATAAATAAATATTAAATCAATCTCTTCAGTAAGATGAAGTCGTTCAAACAGATGTTAGCAGATGGCGGTATTTTATATATAAAAAATCCTTTTAAAGTTAAAAATAATAATATTTTTATTATTCAATTTGAGTAAGTGTTAATTGTATTTTGCTATAATATTTTATATATATTTAAAAAAATAATGATAATTGCCTTAATATGAAAAGGAAAAATTATCACGATTACGTTCTTTATTTTTGTGAATTGTTTTATAAAACTGTAGGTTAAACTGTAGGCCTCTGCTAAAATTTCATTCTTCGCCACTGATACACAATACTTATTATTATTTGAATATTTATTTAATATTTTTGGTGGATAAAGAAGAGTTAAAGCATAACCAAGTTTTCTTATCTTATTATTATGAATACAATCTGAGGCATATATAATGAGTATACGCTGTAACATTATATATAATTAAATTTTAAATAAATAAAACAACACTGCAGCCCCTGTTAAATATTTTGTACTAGCGACTCACCCTCGCTTCGCTTGGGTTCATTCCTAGATTTAGCGCGAGCGAAGCCGCGGGTTCCGCTAGTATGACATAATTCACAGCATGTTGCTTCTAATATTTTCACGTATAGTTTCGTGAGAACATCAGTCACTGCACTAATCGCGCGTCGAGGTGACATCAGTATGCGCCGGCGCAGCTCTAAACACTTGTACTAGATAAGACAAGGATCTTTTAAGTTGAATATAATTATCTTTGTTGTAATAGAAAAGAAAGTAAGCATAGGCTACTAATAGGCAAATATTTCATAGATTAAACATCATGAAACTATCATCATTGAAACGCAATACAAAGAAATTTAAGAACACAAATACTAAAATTATATTGTTCAATGCATTAGTACGTAGTCAACTTGAATATGCTTCATCCGTTTGGAATCCAATCTATATTAATCACTCTCAGCGTATAGAGCGCATACAACGAATGTTTACTCGTTATTTAGCATTTAATTCCCGTGACATATCCTACAGGTGCCCGTATGACTATCGTTTGATTCATTTTGAAATGAATCATTTGCGAACTAGACGTTTAATCCATGACTTGACCATACTATTCAAAATTGTTAATGGTTTCATAAACTGCAGTCATCTTCTGTCACAAATTTCAATCTGTGTTCCAAGTAAAATCCCTAGGCAACCAATGACTAGGATTTTTTATTATCCATTTGTGCGTACCAATCTTGGAGCAAATTCTCCAATTATAAGAATATGTAATTTTTATAATATGTTAAATAAAGTAATTTTAGACTTAGATATATTTGACGACTCTTTACCTAAATTTAAAAAAAAATTAAATAATCACTTTTCTTTAAAACTTAAATAATTATCTATAATTAAATTTTTATTGTTTTAAATTATAATATGTTTTTGTTACATTCAATTAATTATTTTATCTTACTTGGTTTAGTTTATTATTTTTAAATTAGGATTATTTTGTTTCTTTTTTTGTTCTGTTCTGTTTATGTCATAACAATGTTGTGTTTACCTGTAATTGGTATATTTAAGATGATCCTCGATTATAGTAATGATTATTTTTATAAAACACATTCTTATATATACTGTTGGTAAACCTATATAAATAAATAAATAAATAAATAAATAAATAAATAAATCATAATAAATATTACAGATTATAAATTGTATGTATATAATTGACTGCACTGTTGTTAAAAAAGCTGTTAAAAAAGTTTCACCTCTTTTTAACTCCTTTTCATACCTATTAATATCTAGTCTAATCAAGCAGAGACCAGTTTTATACTTTAATTAAACGATAAGAGCGGCTTTATAAATTGTTTATCTATAAATAATATCTTATTAAAACTCTACATTTGCAAAGAATTTATAGCCGTCAAGTCGTGAGAGAAATGAATAAGTGTAGCTCTCGCGTCAAGCCGACATCAGTATGCGCGCGCGCACCAGATCCGCATGCTCTGAAGCTTTATGTTTAAACATCGTGTGACAGATCTTACGTGGTGCGACTTATGTATATCCAGATAGTATTAAGATGTTTCTGTTTAGTCTTTGTCCTTTGTTCGCACAAATAACAGACGAGCATAGATTTTTTTTATAATCTTCGAACATGTGTTTGTAAGGTAAATTATATTAAAAGTAATTTCATTTGACTGACCTGTAAATAAGTCATTACTCACACTCACTTCCGTGATCATGATTGCTGCAGCTGTGTGGAGCATTCGAACGCCGGGAACAAATATATCCGTCAACCGTAATTGGTCGTCATAAGATCCCTCTAAGTATCGATGCCCCGACTGCGGCTGGCCCGCTAAGACTAATCGCTAGGTCTTATCTCATATCATAAAATTTTAACTCTAGATAACAACATCTTAAAAGTCGCTAAATCCTTAAAATACAAATCATGAAAAGAGGGGAAAGTAATATTAGTTAGTGCTCTCGGCGTTTCATTAAAATTCGAGTCAATTTAAGATTAATAAACAATTTAAGTATTAAGACTTAAGAGTGTATTTTAAAAGCAGTGAGACAAAATATACAAGTAAAGTCACAGTCGACAATTAGCCTCGTACCTCACAGAGTATTAACATCCGCCGCACGAGATCAATCTCTATACAAAGTACCTAAATAAAGAGCGTTTAATTCACATTTGAATAAGAAACGTTTCCTGTTTGTTTGTACGGTTGCAAGCTTTGTGGCCATTCAGATGCACTCTGCGTCGCGTTGCGCGTCAGAGGTGTTTTTAATAACTAAATATAACGCAAAATCCTATGGTTATCTTAAACTAGTGGTTCTACCCGGCATTGCTTAGGTGAATCGTCTATAATAACTTTCTAAAGCTACGCTTTGCTTTTGTTTGATTGTTTGATCGATAAAATCTCTGGGCGTAATATTTCGATTTGTAGTTACGCATCAAAAAAAAAAAGATGGGACATCTATATAATATCATTCTATGACAGGTAAGATCTAGGTGAAGGTATTTAATATCACACTGCGACGTACACATAGGAGCAGGAAAAATTATATCATACACTAATGAAAAACAAGATTAGAGCCACGGAAAATAACTATTTTGCAGATTTTAAGTATATAAAAGAGTCGGCTTCGAAGATCTTTTAATAACTTTTGTATTTATTATCAAAACAACGTGTTAATTTTTATTTATATTATTCTTAATAATGACAAGTGTTTTTTTTAAAAAAACCTTATTTACGCATCGCTAATTCATGTTTTCGCTGAATGAATGTCCTTAAAATATCTTAATGTTAATTATTTTAGTCAATAAGGGGATAAGAAAAAAAACTGGATCGAGAATCGAACTTGCACCTGTCCATTACCTACCACTGAACTGCTGCTAAACACTTCCTGTTTACTTTTGCAGTAATACATAATGATGTGGGATATTTGCACGCTCGTCTCGTCGAGAGTCATCGCAAGAAAGCTATTACAAGCGCCATATTGTAAATATTTATAAACTAATTATAATAATCATATGCTTATTGATTCTCCGATCTAAACCTTTTTATAGCACACTTTGCGTGTTTATGTTCCTGTAACAGTTGCCTTATATGGTATCTAATAAGTGTTTACTCGCCTGCTTATATTAGAATTGATTATGCAATCATTTCATTACGAGTACATAATAAATATACATAACTTAAGATTTTGTGCTGTTTAAAGTTGATCCTTCCTTTTCTTAATTAATGGTAATGGTTTAATGTATTAAAGTACATTATATATGTGTAAAGAACTTCAAAAGTTACTGCTGAAGCTTTACCGTAAGTACTCTGCGGTTATTATAAGAAGCGAGAGCTGTCATAATTATGTAGCAAGTAAATATTTTCGCTAAAAGCTTTGCCTAAAAGTCAGATGAAACAAAACTTAATGTTCTTTTTTAAAGCGAATTCAAAGTCGAGTAAATACTTTAGGTGAAGAAATTAAATCATATACAAGCAGATAAAGAATGTATAAGAGCTTAGAAGTTAGAACTAAATATATAACAGCAGTCACAGTCTAGTTCTAAAATTGAAGCGACCCAGTAGTGGGCGCTTGCCGAAATAAACGCAATCGATGCCCCAGTCGATCCGTCAACAGCTTCTAGCTTATATGTGTGTATTTGTTGCCGGGCTCAGAACTGTCTCTTGACAAATGGTGTTTCTGTCAAACATTTGTAGTAGTTGGTGCGAGAGCGAATAGCTCTTGTTAGAACAAATAACAGTACTTCTAAGTTTACTTCGAATATTAATCAAACAGAAACAATAAAATTTATTTTACAAAATGTAATAACAAGATATTAGTTTGCGGCTCTATTATCGAAAATTTTAGAATAAAGTAATTAGACAAATGGACAGCACAAAAAGGCAAACAGCTTGAGATACCTGTAAGGGTATTACAATTTTTTATTAGCTAACAATAACAAAGCAGTGGTTGCCGAGTGGTAACGCGCTCGCCTGGGTATCCAAACGAAGTGGGTTCAAATCCATTATGATGTCATATATTCACAGTAAATACAGTTTAGTCGAAATAAAATATAGGCTCTAGCTATGTTAATATAGCATCATATAAATCGAAGAATTTTAGAACGAAATCAGTAGTTTCAGAGAATGCCCTCCGGAAAAAACTTATAAACATTAGCTTTTATAATATGAATTAGTAATAAACATAATATGTATTCATATCTTGCCAATCGATCAGCGCCCATTCTTTGGCAAATCCAAATCCGACGAGTGGTTTCAGAATGAAGTAGTAACAAACCTATACGCACAAACAAACTTTCGCATTTATATTGGTAATATGATACGAATATGTAGGTACATAGCAGAGCCTCGGAACAATCTGGCGACACACCATTTAGGCGAGTTAATATTGTTATGGAACCTGTTGCCTGTTCTTCTTTACGTACGTTCAAAAAAAGCGAGACATTCAATTTATTTTTTTTGTACTAGAGTACAAAAATTCGTTATTATCATGACGCAAAAAATGTCCCCAGCAGAATAGAACTCGCAACCACTGCCATAACAAGTATCACGACAAACTAAGCCAAAGGTAAATGAGTCGTATAATTGAATAAACGGACTACGTGAGAATGATGCACCTAATCACTCGTTTTTCGTCTGTAACTTAAATTCCTCGCCTAAAATAATAAACAGTTTTAAACTATGTAGGTACTTAGATTTACGCAAAAAGGTAACCTTTTTTAAAGTTGTTTATCTTATAAATGTTTTAAGGCATAGGTACAACAAGTATAGAAGAGACCTCTTCTTTTTAAGATAAAAATCTTAAAATGCCTTTGTGTAAATTAACTAACTATTCCAAAGTTGTAAAAGTCTTTTTCAGTAACGTAGGTATATTTTCATTTATTTTCTACAAAGTGAGTAGTTGTGGAATCCACCATTATATTAGTTCGTTTATGAGCAGCGGCTGTTTTGTTTGAAAAACGGGAAAGTGTTTATTTATTGTCTGACTGTTTTTACGATTTAACTGATTTTACGATTATTCGTATACACTTTACAGGCGAGTCGTGTTTAGAAATAATTAAAGGTTGTTTGCAGTAAATTTGAATGACTAAAGATTACGATGTCATAAAGTATGGCGTAAAGAAAAATTTAATTATAAATACAACTTGTTTTTGCAACAAGCGTTGCTCATCTGGTATATACATCGATAAGCGGTTTTATAACCTTGGATATAATCTACCTCCCTTCAGATACTGAACTCGTCATAATATCAGCAGTTTACTTTGATGGCATCAAAAAAATCTTTTAGTTTATTTCGAAAGTTAATTTGACTGTACAATAGTCATTATATTAAAACGCTTATATTGAGAACAATCGTCACATGATTTATAATGCAATTAACTTTCACTTCTTTCAATATAAAGGCACTATTCAAATTGAATTTAAAGAACGAGCTGTTCTAGATTTTTTTAATGTTAAGACTTTAAACCACAGCACCACCTCCATGTTAAGTTCTATGGTAATATAGGAGGCTTGTATTATATACCGGATACCAGATAATTGATTTTCTACAAGTATGTATATGTAACATCCGGAAATGGACCGGGAGAAGAATTTAGGAAGATGACTGCCGACCTTCAGAGAGGCAATTAAAAAAGAAGATGTATACAGCTTAAAATACATACTCGTACATATTACAAATGCTACTGTATTAGTGCAATTCAGTAGTAGCCCTGAGTAACTTAAGATATTGAGATGAGAATTAACAATAGCAATTTATTAAAAAAAAAGCCACTCATACCGTTACAGTACGTAATGGCTAATGGTAATTGAAAGATTATATCTAATAATGTTACAGGAAATGTAAGAATACCGTAAAGCTTTGACATAAAGTGCGCCGTTACTCCACGCCGGGCTGGCTCCGCGCCACTCCACGCTGCGCGCCGCCGCACAATGTGACAAATTACAGCAATTACATGCTGATGGTGCTTTCTGAACTTAATGGTTAAATATCAGGTCATCGGTATGAAAAAACCTAGAGCTTAATTTAATTAAAACTAAGTTTTGGTTTTAATTTAAGTCGAGAACAAATCAAAATTAAACAGTGGAAGTGGAGTTCCAAAGAAAATCTTAAATATAAAATGCATTCGTGTCCAGCCCTTTTTTCTTTTTTCCTATGCACGAACCTCTCTAATATGAATGGGCTATTTTTTTTATTATCATTAAATATTCTAATAAATCTAAGATACTACTTGATCACGTTAACATTGCTTCTTATACAATTATTTTTATAGGAGGACGTACGTCATTATCGGTTAGAATTAATGTCTTTTTAAAAGCGTATGTACATAAGTTTATAATTAAATTAATAAACTGGTTGAGCAATAAGTGGGTCTTGCAATTAGTAATCCGCACTTTGCTTAATGGCTTCCTCGCAGAGCTAATATTAAAGTATCAGTAACGGTCAACGGAATACGTACATATGGCATTATTTATTATCCGAATGATCAGATACAGTTATATAAACTGTACATCTACTGATTATAAAATCCACTCGCCACAAGTTGCCTGATTGAATAAAGCAAAGGAAAGGAACTATGGTAAATTTAGCAAAGGAACTTTTCCGTTTTGTAACGCCCTTATCAGTAATTAATGTATTTTACTCGTGTATGTACATACTTAGAGTCTAGAAAAATCATTACCTATATAGTTTTATACCTAGTTTGTAATTTCAGAAGCCATTTAATATAGTCTTTAAATAACGAGTCGGTGCACCGACTTCGAAATTAACGAAGTTCTTAAAAGTATTATTTTCTACTTTTTAGTTTAGATTTGTTTAGTTTTGAAGTCGGTTTTTGTTTTTTGTTAAAAATAATTAAAGAATATGTACCTATTATACCTTTTATGCAACAAAGCAAATCCGTAGATAATATATGTTTTAAACCGCTGTTACGGCGTCGGTACTGTTGTTTTCAGGTCCAGTAACTTAGCACAAATAATATACATACATATTAATGTTATATTATATTCTTTATTGCACTTTGAAAATGTTAATAAGTAATTATATCATTTGAAAAGAAATTACTATGTGTGGTTATTTAAAAGCCATATTTACATGAATACATTATTTATAGCTTTAACCACAGACGTATATCTATGCACGTAACATTATAATGATTTGTATCAAATGCGCCGGCGGCGATTCGATGACCATTGACCACGAACACTATATTATGTTAGTTACTACATAAAAAACGGCAAAATTATTATTATTTCAAATTAAAGACCACACGTTTGGCTCAGTTAGTTAGATAGTTTATAGTGAACATACTTTCTGCGCCATCGGTCGCGGATTCGATTACCGCTGGGGGCATTTGTTGAGCACAAATGTTTTACTCCAGTTATGGGTGTTTATATTTATAATATGTATGCATTTAAAATTATTTATGTGTAGTGGATCAACTGTCTGGTATTCGTAATACAAGCCTCGTATCTTACCACGGAACTAGATGTCGCTGTGTGTAATAATGTCCCAACATATTTATATTTATTTATTTTAATAATTACAAGTCGTTGCTAATATTATAAATAAGAAAGTATATTTTTTAATTAATTCATTTGTGATTCTTCCACGCAGCAATAAACGTATTTACCTGATGGTGAGTTCAGAGAGAGATGAATGATGAATGTACAGGGTTAACCCTGTACATATTATATCATGTGCGTCCTATTACCCGTACCCATATTAACGTCTATATTCACTCATTTGATTGACTATTTCCTATAAATAAGGTTAATGGAATAAACACATCGAGGATAATAATTTTAATCAATATGTATATGTAGTACACTGTGTAATAAGAAACAAACATGTAAACTAATAATAAAAAAAACAATGAATAAAATAACAAACTTTAATTACGATCAAATCAAATTATATTTTTTTAAGTTGTGGTCTGTCGATGAAACAAATTCTTAATCAAAATGTCGAAATTATCTCTACACATACTTCACGAAGAATATTACAAAAATGCGTATTTTAAGATTCTCTTAATATGTACATTGGACATCATTTGGACATTTGAACCAAGGTAACTAGATATTTATACCAAAAAATCTCAGCAGAACAGCCTTTTAAGCCGGTGGTAGCTTTCTTACCAAGTACCAACTTACATACTGACGTAAAAATGGCGATTCAAAAGCGTCTATGCGAATAAAGAATATTTATTAAAATAGCTATAACACTTGAAATGATGAGCTTAGATAAATATAAGTTAAAGAACAAATTAAAAGGCTTAAACTAAATGTTGTCACTTTTATCGCAGCACGTCAGTCAACTTGGACGATGGTTCGTAGAGTAAACGTTATACACCGCTTGAGAGTCTTCATCATTTCACACAAACTCCCTATCTCTGACGCCAACCGCTTCATCTCGCGTGCGATCCGAACTCGAGATGACAAGCCGAGATGAAATCTACTGCGTCAAGTAAATTAACTTACCTTTGATTTCCTTGTTTAATATACATAATTTGAATTATTTTTAAACTCCGATTATACCTAAATTAGCAAATTACTAATGATTTATTATTTCTTACTAATCGATGGTATAATAACACCTTTAAATTTCCATTAGTAGAAAATATATGTATGTTCATTACAGATTCTGTCCGCTAGACGCTTGGATAACCAAGTGATGTGGGTTCAAATCCGGGTTTCGCGACTCTGTTATTTTCAGCGCGAAACATTTCTAACATGATTACTACTTGTCCAACGGTTAGGGAAAACATCGTGAGGAAACCTGCATGTCTGAGAGAACCTAGCAAGTTTTCGTAAGACATGTGATGTCCGTTAACCCGCACTTGGCCAGCCTGATCCCCTTCGTATTGAAGGGAGGCTCATGCCCAGTGGGACGTAAAAAAGGATAAATAAATAAATGTTATGATTGTGTGTACATTTAATAATAAGATTTCAAATAATAGTCATATTTAATATCCTTTGCTCATGTTTGCATTCCAGAAACTAATATTTGAAGTGTATCAGCAGATTTCTCAGTATCTCACATATTTGTAAATACTTAGCGAAGCTAACATACAAAATATAAACTTACGCACAACTCGGTATTTAGCCTGAATACCTTCGCGCCTGGAGCCTAGATGCCTGGCCTCCATAAAAGCATGTCAGCATAATGTCAGAAGTAGTGTTCAAATATGTTGTACAGGTTAAATATTAGACATTAAACACTAGATGCTACTGTAATTACATTTGCAAGAAAATTTGCATTACAAAATTTTATTAAGTGTTTTTATTTATAATTTTTTCTTTAGAATATCTGGTCAGATTAAAATATTTTTATTTTTAACTATTTATTAATAGAGATAATAAAGGATAGGAAGGAAGAAAGGATGAAGGAGTATTTACGAGTACCATACAAAGTGTAAATACGCGAACAAAAGTGCGGGTAAAAGATAATAATATAAATGCTTATTTTTAGTAAGCCCCGTGATATATTAGCACATTTAAATATCATTTCAATACATATGCTTGAAAGACAAAGTGCTTAAAAGGCCAAAGCGAAGCGGCACTCAATAGTTATAAAACAAAAATTAATGTCAGACAAAAGTGCATTCTATGTAGAGTTCACAACTAACCGAGAGTCTTGGCAGCGTAATTGAGCTCTTAACTCCGGGCCTTCCGTCGAGTCGCAGTCGAAACCGAGATATAATTACACCTTTCCCGGAAGCTCTCCATTGAGTACATTAGTACTGTCGTTACGCGTATTAAGAAATCTTATCATATAATGCGATATAAGAGTGTGTCAGTCTGTGCGTGCAAATATTTTGTTTTGTATCTTGTGTACCGTTTGACTACTTCAGTAATGCCAATAGTATCAAAATCTTATTTGCGTATAATTTTCTTCACTTGTGCTATACTAGTATATTGATATTACGAAAACTTCGAGCTGGACCTTAGTTAAGTTTTTCAAGAAAAAAAATGATCGTGACACAGGTTTAAGTAATAAGACCTTTCTATTTTGGTTGTAACAAATTTCAATACTGTAAGCTTTTTTTCAAATATTGAGCTTACCTAGTTAATACTTTACATCAACATCAAGAGTGGTCTTTCTTATTTCATAAGTAAAGATAAAAATGCATGACAAAACTCTCCCTCTCTCTCTCTCTTTCTCTACCTTTCTCTTTCCCTCTGTAGCCTCTCTCTCTCTCATATGTTACTATTCTCTCCGTCTCTCTTCTTTGAAACATGTACATGGAATATGTAGCATTGAATTTTGTAAATAAGTATTTTATTTCAAGAAATTTTAATATAAGTTTGCTCGCAGAATAACACCCCTACGCATCTTACATGCGTAGGTCTCAGTCTAGTACCCAAACATATATCGCTCATCCAATAGAACAATGACGTAATTACGTTTTAGCTATTTTTCAGGAGAACATTTTAAAAGTTTGAAGTTTAAAATATAATGTGTATTCAATCATTCTAATAAAATCTTTTATTATTTATGTATGTTACACTACTGTCAATAAAAATTTATATTAACTTCCTTAGAAAACTCAAGAAAATTATTAAAAAATACCAATTATAACAAACCTGACGTACACTTATGCCATTTTATAAATGAAATTTAACAATTATGACATAAACTATCTTATGAAATGGGAATAAATCATGCATTTAAACAACAAAATAATCAATACAGTTTTATATTTATAAACCTACTTACATTTATATAATTTTAAAAAGCATAAAATCTAGTAGGAACATAATATCACAAAAAATAGTGTCAATAAAATAGAATTGCTTAAAAAATAATTAAATAAAAAAATAGAACTTTAACTTTAAACTTATTACAAAATAGAATTATAAAAAGCCTCATAATATTTTGGTATGATATTGGTATTTATTAAACGTAACAAAATTTTTTACGATCTGAAATACAAAGTTTAGCACTATATGCGCTTTTCAGGCGAATTTCGGTAGGCAAATTGCGTCTAGGACGTCTTTTAGGTCCTATGTTCATACCACATTGAATCTATTCTTCTGTTCGTCGTATGATGTCCTGTATGAATAAACATCAGTTCACTTAATAAATATAATTAGTCGAAAATCCGACAACTTCTCTATTAAGATTTTTATTAAAATTGATAGATAATTGATCAGTTAAATCTTTCCAATCAATAAAATCTGAAAAATTCATGGACGACGTAAGGTTTGCCTTTTCTTTTAGCATTCCTTAGTAATAGAATATATTGATCGGGAACGTATTCGGCATTTTTCATGGTCGAAAGAAGTCACGTCCAACAATAATTATGTCATCTATGTAAACAAGGCATGCTTCTCTTAGTAATCCAGCAAGTACACGATCCATCAACCTCTCGAATGTTGCTGATGCATTGCATAACCCAAACGGCATAACCTTAAACTGCCACAACCCTTTTCCAGTTGAAAACGCAGTTTTCTCCTTATCCACGGGGCCATGTCCACTTGCCAGTAGCCACTCTTCAAATCGAGAGTTGAAAACCATTTCATACCACTGATAGTATCTAGGGTGTCGTCAATTCGAGGCAGGGGATAACTATCCTTTTTGCTTACATCATTGAGTCTGCGGTAATCGATGAAAAACCTTGTAGATCCATCCTTCTTCCTTACCAGTACAACTGGCGAACACCAAGGACTAGTGGAGTGTTTGATGATGTTATTCTTTATCATGTCTTGTATCATGGTCAACTTCTTTTTCCTTAGTCCATGGAATTCGTCTAGGTCGTTGTCGAATAGGTGTTACGTCTCCAGTATTAATTTTATGCTTAACAAATCCGGTTCTTCTTATATCGCCGTCATGTTTGGAGAATAAATCTGAATATCGGTACAGTAAATTTTCAGCCTTCGCCTTCTGCGAATTTGTGAGATCTTTTTTGCAATCTTCCAAAAGTCTCATCGCTTGCTTAACACCTTCTCTTTCGGTTGACATCTGCTTAACCAGGCTATCTTTTCGCAAGTCCCCACATCTTCGCCTATCCGAATAGTTTGAGTAGAATTACTGGTATTCAGCACTAGAACCATGGATGTCGAAGCTTTACCTACTACAATTCTCGCTGGAATCCACGAACTCTTCTTCAAACTTGTCTATGATAGCACAGTTCCATAGACTACTTGACTTGTTCTGAGGTAGAGCAACAGGTACGAAAGTCTGCTATCTTGGTGGAAGAGAGGTGTCTTTCAAGCAACAAACTTTTCCGTCAATTGCACCATTTAGAGGTACTTCTTTATTACCACATGTCAAATGAAAAATGTCCAATCCAATGATGCAATCATGGAGATTCCATGGATGCAATCATCAGAACAGGAACGTATTTGGCAATTGTGTCATATAATCAAACGATTTAATGCAGTTTTATTGACATAACGACATAATTGTCAATTGCGTCATTGTTCTACCAATAAAATTGACATAGTTTGTCATAATTTACATTTATGTCGCACTACCTCCCGACACGTTCTTACTTCGCGAGGCGCCACGCACAAGTGACAAATATGTCGATGTTTCCGAGTATCCTTTTGAAAAATACGTCAATTCCCTAGTGACATTCACTCCATCTATCGAAAACTACCGTAAATATAATTATGTCGTTTTTGTCATAGATAGAACTTTCGAAATATGAACTTATGACAGTCAAAAGTCATTTTCAACTTTTTGGTAATTACGTCGTTGTTCTATTGGATGAGCGATATGTAAATGATATTCTAATATCCTCATAAATTTTAATACTTTTCAAGTCTAAGGAAGGTCGTTTCTATTTTTGATCGCTAAAATGGATTTATAAAGTACCTACCTACAAAACTTTATAAATTCTAGGTTATAGAAATAATTTCAAGTAAAAGTGCACAAAGTATTTTTTGTCTTGTACATTACTTTTTGCCCAGTCGATAAATACTTAAAATCTAATATTTTGTAACAAGACATCACTCACAAAGAGAGTCGTGGGATAAGTTTATCCACCGATGCACGTGCCCGCAGCCACATAGCCGCCGGAACTTGCAAATTTGGGGCGCCCACGCATTTCTTGTGGATCTTTTTTCTTAACGTAGATAAATTATGTATTAATTTATCAATGTATTAAATGTTTATTTGAGAAAGTTAAACTGTAGATGCATTCATCGCTTCTAGTTTTTCTCAGCTTTCGAGCCAACACTTGTTGTATACAACGCGATGTGAAAAAATAAACTCGACTCCGTCTGCGCCGCTTCATTCAGGTTTGTTATTGTTGACTACTGATAGTGGTGGGCTCGCTCTCTACAGATTAAAACAATTGTTTTAATTAATTTAAATGCTACATTTTATGTGACTTAAAACCTTCAGGATTTCAATTTTTATTTTGAGATATAAAAATTTTATCGATAAAATTATAATGGATGAATTAAAGTACGTATACGTATTATATTGATGCTTATGATTTTCTTTTAATTTACAGCATATACCATTTATTAAACATCGATTAAATAAAAATCAAATTTAAATTTCATGAAAATAATGAAGCAAATATCAGGGCTCGCATTACGTATTATGTAGTCGTACACAATACATGCGACGAGTTGAGTTTCAATGGTTCTTGACTGAACAGAGGTTTATTGCCATCGATACACGTGCTACGATTAAAAAATATTTTTCATAAAAAAGAGATTTATTCATTTTTTTTTTTTGAATGTATAGAAAAAGCCATAAAAACTGATTATAACACTAAATATTATCATCACGATTATAACACTAAAACAACATCATGATTATAACACTAAAATAATAAAAAAATCACATTTACAATTAACCAACATAGTTAGTGGTTTAGTTAAACCCTTGTGCGTTTTAAATCCACAAAAATACAAAAAGATAATTCTATTCAAAATGTCAAATATTTGCGTAAATATAAGAAAGATTTATCAATATGATCGTAAGAAATACTTTAAAGCGATTTCCATCATATAGTTACAAGAGAAAGTAATCTACAGTCTACACGTACAACGTATATATTGGATTACCGAATAAATAAAAAGTTACGTTACTTCGCGGGTGAGTACTGACAGGTACCTGTCAGCGGCGTGTTAGCTGTTCTGTGAGATAGACGATACCTATGTCGAGTAGAAAAAATGTTCAAATAAAGATTTGGCACAACAAAGATTTTTAGTGTTTATATATTTTTTGAAGTAAAACTTCTTTAGAATCGTTGTGATTTGAAACTCGATGAAACGAAAATGCGTCACGATAAAGAAAGAAATACATAAAAGTATAGGATTAAGTCGGAGAGAATGAGATAGAATACATTCCCATGTTGCCATGGTAACCGTTGTTTATTTTTTGACATTTCTTTTTTTATATACATTCATCTCATTCTTTTATCGATTTACTGAAGTTTCACTTCTATCGTGTGTGAATCGCACACACACCTTTTTTATTTCCTTATTTTTATACATGGAAGTTTGAGTAGTGTTCATATATATATATTTTGCTCATATTACAAGATTTTATATTATTAGAAAATAGTCTCTTCCTCGCAAGAAAATCTGTGTGGAAAACAAATAAACAAATTTAGTTTCTTACGTTTACGAGTATTTATATTACACACGTCCCAGTCTATCGTGTTTTGTTTACTTTATTCTTGGCGCTGTGAAATAAAATTCGATGACAAACCATATAATATATCCGGCACGTGGTGCGCCGCTGTACACTGTACTCTAGGTACGCTTTGTTTCAGATAATAGTGAAACAATGCGTGATACCGCCCGCGCCGCCTGCAAAGTAGTTGTGAGCTCGAATCCTGGGATGTAAGCATGCTATTTCATTCTAGTGCTTTCATTTATGAACTACCTACTGTAACGTAGGCTAGTACTATTATATATTCTGTGCTGCACGGCTTCACTCTTTTGTATATTTTTACTAACTATGTTCAAACAAAGGAGGTAAATTTCAAAATGCTAGCATATACAGCTGTAGATCCGGAAGTCCCGAGTTCCAGATTGGGTAAGAAGCCTCTGACACGCTGTGACCGAGACCGAAATACCTAGGTGAGGAGAATGTAACTACTCATGGTTGATGTTCTATTGTCTATTGATTTTTATAGAATAGGTAATAAACAAACTAAATCGTTCTACATAAGTTTTCAAAAGAAATTCTGTCTCTAATTGAAATACTTTAAAAGAGGATTTTTAAGATTTTTTTTTGTTATTTTTCAAGTTTGTTATTATTTTTGTTGAAAGATTACCTACGCGAAGTAACGGCATGTATGTACAATATATGACGTAGATATTTTTTTTTAATTATTATTATATTTTAGTGTACAACAAAGAGCTACGCGATGAAAGCTCGTAAACATAGTCATAAACAAGATTGAGTCTGAGCTCGTCCGCCAGAAGTGTGTCAGATGCGGGCGTTTAACATACGTCTTGTTTACAAAATAAATAAAACGTGACCAAAATGCAATTACAATAGAAACACGCAATATGTACTTTACAATTTCATACATAGTATTTTTTTATTCAAGTACTTAGTACTTGTAGTAGTAGTAAACTTTATTATCATGTATTTAGGAAACAAAGTTTAAGTCTGTTTATAATGTTAAAATAATTGCTTCTTTCTTAATGCAAATGGAATTATGTGCGGTAACTATAAGAAAACATTTTTTTCAAAATTTTCCGTCCGTCTGTCTGTTTGTTCCGACTTATGTTCGAAATAGCTGGATCGATTTTGACCGAGCTCTTACTGTTCGATAGCTAATTTTATATGAAGTAACTAGTGGAATCATAAAAATCTCCGAATAGGTACTCAAATGAAAAAGAAGTAGTAGAATCGTAATATGTCATTACAATATTTTTATTTATATTTTTACTTCAAGTTAAATGTAACCAATTAGCTCAAAAATGATTTGTGGAGGTGATGACTTGTTTCTCTTCTCTACTATATCATAAAACTAAAAAGATTATTTTCTTTGCTTTATTACATTGAATGCAGACGATTTGAAAAATATTTTTCCATTTTATAGTCAATTTACCAAGAGACGTTATTGGCATAAGTATTAAGTAGCCACCTTAAATGCAATTTCTTACCAAAACTAAATAAATTAGACGAATAACGCGTCAGCAAAAGATAGCACGATTATAAAAAGTTATGACAGACCACACACAAACACTGTTTTTATGGTTATATCTCATAGTGATTTACTATTGATGTAAAATAAAAAGCTTATCACACCTGTATCTTGAAGTATAGGGTTTAGTTTTTAAGTAAGAAGCTTCTCGTATGTCGTAAAGCGACAGCCCGCACGCAGCTTTACCGAGCTTTAGGCGTCGCTTAATCAGGAGAGTTAACACAAACCGACTTTATTACGAGCATTCAGTTTTTATTGGCGTCTCTTACGCACGGTTATAATCCTGATTATAATCAAGATATGATTAAATTAATTTTTAAACGCATACTTGTTCTGTATCATTTATGTATTTTGTTAATACGGTTTACATCTTACGAATATAAAGAGTTCCGATTTCGTTGTTTGTTAGTATGTAAGTAATAAGTATATAGTAATAAAAAAGGCTTTTTCGTATAAGTGAAGGGTAGATTAATCCAAAGATATTAATAGCTTACTACGAAGTACTCCACAAAGAACAAATTTATAACTAAAACATATAAGCCTTATTAGAAAAAGCCCGAAAGAACGTGAGGTTATCCAAGAGCTTTAGATATTGTTCCGCTGCGAAACAAAAACCATAAATTCATAATTTGCAGGAATGGATTAGGAACAAGTCGCATTATACCAACCTTTGTGGTTTAATGCTGTAAACAGTATTACCTTGTAGCTTAAATATATACGACAAATGTAAATAAATCACTTTAAAACAATGAAAGCCTGTAAAAGTAAAAGCTCATCTTAAAGTATCTGCACTGGGCTCACTGTGCCAAGGTCTCACCACACGGTATCCGTAGATTACAATCCGCCATCCTTTTACAGAACGCAGTTACGGCCCGAAACAAAATATTTATGAGTTTAAGAAAAAATATGGAGAATATAAAGCACCTTTATCCCGAGGCCTCGCACGTTAGAGCTCTGTGCATTAAATATGTATTGTAAATTTACTCGTATATTTGATTTCAGGTAGGTAGTTCTTTGTGTGAACGCTGTGAACTCAACTATTCGGAGTTACTATATTTTATGTTAATATTTTATAAATAATATTGTACTCGTAGACAGTTAAAATATTCTGTCAAATTAATGTCTTAATTTTATAATAGCATAAATAGAAAAAACTAAAAAACTAACTAGTTTGTTTTTTAGTTTTTTCTATTTATGCTATTATATACACGGATTATTTTAATGAACCACGCTGGGGACAAAAACTGTTAAACATGCAATGATATAAATACTGATTTTAAAAAGTAATATAATAGCCTAAGGTAAGTAAAAAAAAGTATAGCTAGGTATATACCTAGTTAAATATTTAACATAAATGTTAAATATTTAACATAACCAATAAATAAAATGTAAATGATTTAGTGAAGACATCGTTTCTGAAGTTCTTATTTTAAGTTGTAAGATAATGTTTAATGCATGTTGCATTCAACACTCACTATCAGATGATAATAATAAATTAACTCGTACAACTAAAAGTGCATTTTCTACATTGACAGTTTCTGGACGTCAGCACAAATCGTCTCCGCCAACGCACGCGAGGTGTAAGCCTAATCCTTAACACACGATGCTATCAAAGTACTTGTTTTAAGTCCACAATACGCTGAGGCATCGCCGCCCACGGTCTCGGTCCGCAGGATTTATCCCTTGTTCACCCAAGCGGGGTTAAGCCATATAAGACACCAGATAAGATACGAACATTAAATAAAAAATTAAAAATTAATGTCTTCCTCTAAGGAAAAGTACTGGGAAATGAATTTAATAGATGTAGTACAGTTGCAACATCTGGGTTCGATCTCGAAGTTTTGTCAGTCTGATACTTAACGTAAAAGTATTTTATAGTTGAAACTTGGCGTAAGTTGATAACATTCCATGCTTTTCGTTTATTAGACAAATGTTAATGTTAGATGTAAATGATTACTTTATAGTAAGTACGTTTGCTTTAGAAATCATTTCATTACCAATCAACTACTTTTTCTTAATATGGAATCTTTCTTAAGGATACTATCGATGATGTTACCGACCCATTTAGTATAATTGTAGTACAACAGGAGTACTATTTTTCAGTTTAACATGAGCTCTTTTACTTTGAAAAGCGAAGGACTTTCCCTAAAAATCACGTTTTTGCTTATTCTAGAATGAATTTCATTTCCTTCACTCATTTATCATTTAGGATATGACCAAAGAATATCTTATTCACGGGATCCAAGCTCTACCCTCTTCATTCGACGTATGGAACGAAAACGAGCGCACTGTTACGAGGCGTTTATTGCCAACGTTTGTGATTTATTTAATTCTGTTTAATATTCTCACCATATAATCTGATTATTTAGCGATTTCTGGAACTTCAGTTCCTTTTCACTTTATAATAAACTACATATTAACTGAAGACCTTGTTAGTTTTAAAAGCTTCAAGCAAAAGCTTTTTAAAGTGTTTTAATATAATGTATTAGTAAAGAATGTTTATCCAATGAAATTAACTCTTCAGAGGTTTTACAGTAAAATGACTAGATTTTTAATTTAGTTAATAGATTTTTTTAAAATAACATCTTTTAAAAAAAATTATATAACGAAACTTGTGACAATACATCAATATATAAAAATGTATGTGTATTATAAAATTTAATAACACACAATTGAGCAAAGCCAATACACACTATTAGTTTTATTGTAAAAAGGCGAATATTTATTCGCTTCCTTCAAATAGCCATTACGAGTCACCTTTATACCCACCGCTTACACAAGGGCTCTCGTAAACCGATAGACTCGCATAAGTTTACAATCCGAGACGTCCTCGCCCCGGCACGGCCGCCAGCGCTCCGTCCCCGTCCGTACACACCGAGGTGTTGCAACGGCATTAGCGACCCGATACCGGTTAAAGGTTATTTTATTTATTGAATGTTTATCTAAAGTACCATAAATTATAGATTTATTATGCTTATAACTGCATAATGAGCAATTCCAGAAGACAAGTTTATAATCTATTTTATTTACGTGTTTGCTCCGCCTGTATTTTAAATTTTTAGAGAGCTTGATAGAGTCAAAACTAATAAGCTGTTTTAAAGTGAAAAAGTAGAGTATCAAATACTATTGTTCATTAGACCACTTTTATAAGTCCAAAAGTTTGTATATGTATGTCTGTATGTATGCTTGTTTCCCTAATATTGAACTACCTGGCTAGATGGATTCAGATAGATTGTAGTATATAGATAAACCATTGCCGGGAGTAACGGAAAGGCTACTTACGAGTATTAGTGGCGCACCCGAGCGAAGTATGGGTAAGTCAATAGTTTATGATACAAAAAAAGTTGTTTATTAAAATATGGTTGAATTAAGCTACCTCCAATAGCTACCGGTAAGCTCACTGTATAATGCTCATGTTTTACAGGAAGCTGTTTTTCCATCAAAACATACATTACAATAGCTAATCGCCAGCCGCGTCGGCCTCTTTCATATTGAGATGAGTGCTGAGATACCGCGCTTCACACTCTATACATATTAATCAGCAGTTACACGCAACGAATTAATAATAGATTTAAATCGCTCATTATATTTAAACAAAGTGACGCCGATACATCTGTTCTAATTAAGACATGTTTAAATTGAATTTTCTTCCGGTTTTTTTCATAGATATATATTTTGTTATACTGTTTATCATATCTTCGTATAAAATATAAAAACTTGCTATTTCGTGCTTAACATTGTTCAATTGTCAGGCCTACAATACATCGGCGAGCTTTATTTTATAGTTTTCCCTTTGTCAATATTTAACTAAGAAAGTAAGAATTAAACAAAATAGTCGAATATTAATGAAATATTCTAATTTCCCACGATAATGTTTTAACAGAGAATCACGCCACATTTCTTAAAGTACGTGCATGCATAATCACGGAAAATCACTTAGGAAGGAGATGACAAACAAGTATAGAAATAAAATGCTTCTATACTTTTAATACTTTACTACTTTTAATATTTGTTGTAGAATACTATTTTATAAGTGTTCTAAGTAATTATTTTATGTTTCAGAACAGGCATATACTGTAATGTATATTTTTACAAACTTAACAGATGATCGACGCATCAATCGAGTTGAACGTTGCGTTCCAGGATCAGACCTCATCCTAATTGGCAAACTTCCTACAAACAATACATCGTAGAAATGTTTTATCGCATACCAATCTTTTTTTTTTTTTTTTTTTTATAGTTGGGAAACCCTGTTACGGGTACCCCCGACTTCCCCTGGGGGTTATGTGGTGACTCTCCGGACGCATCCGGCATACCCACTAAAACCCAACTCCCAAACCCCTGCCGCCATGAATGGGACGCCACGGGATCGCTTTCGCATACAACCGCGACGCCCCGACGGTTGGCCGAAGCCACCACCATGAGGCCGCCCTGAAAAGGGCAGCCCCATTATGGGAAGAATTTACAACCACTAAGGACTGCTCCGAAGTCTACCCCAACCATCCACAGGCCAGAGAAGTGCCCCAGAGCAGCCCGAGACCACGAAAGCCCTAAAAGGGCACCACCAAAATAACGGTACCCTAGGAACCCTACTCCATGTAGACCCCCTAGGGCACCCGCCTCCCAAACGTGAGGCTGCTCCCAAGTCCACTCTGCTGATCAGAGAAGTACCCGGAGCAGCCCCACTCGACACAAACACCACCCAACGAATTGGGCATCCCCCAAAAGCGCCCGCCTAAGCGAGCCCACCCACAAACGGCTGCAGGGGAAGAGGATGCGACAACGCCGACACTCCCCTTCCCCTGCCGCCCCGCCACGTCCGTCATCAAGCGGTGACGGCCCCGCTGGGGCCGCGGAGGGCGGTCAGAACTGTGAATTCTTCCCATCCCCGCGGCCCCACCCCTACTCCCCACCGAAGTGGGTACCCCCCCAAAAACCTACCACCCCCCCGGCACCGAAGGGAGGGGGGGTCCTTCCCCCCCCAACGTGCCAAACCCCTCGCCAGACGCAGGACCACCGAAGTGGCCCCGCTCCAGCCGCCGCACCGACAGGCTAGTCCCGCCAGTACGGCCCGCACAGTGCCTCCTATCGTGAACGACCAGAGGCACCGGCTACCACCACGCGGGAGACTCGGCGCCCGCCTGACGCCGCTCCCTAAACCCCCCCCCCCCCCTGGCTGTTGGTCCGCGCCGGATTGCTCCGGTACCACCCCCGCCGCACTCAACCTAGGAGGTGCAGGCTGCCAGCGTGGCACAACTCAGGGCCGCACTCAGTTAAGGTGCTTGCCGCTGAGGAGTACCACCCCCGCCGCACTCAACCTAGGAGGTGCAGGCTGACGGCGTGGCGTTCCCCTATCCGCCACCCGGGGACGCGTCCGGTAGGAGTCAGCCTCTCCCCCGGAATCGCATACCAATCTCATACAACTTCTAATTTACCATATAATGCTTAATAACTGCGTTCTCACCCTCCTTAACTTACTCTGACTGACACGTTTGCAGCAAAAAACCTATATGTATAGATTCTAAAACGTGAGTAAGTCGTTTTTTTATAGCAGTATGGCTAATTCAAAAGTTCTTTATGGTCCGTCTCCGTCTATGGGACCATAAAGATTTCTTTAACAGGACACACAAGTAAACAACGAATGTTTGATAGCATTTACGTTTCTAGCTTTAAAACTTAAAATTTCTATACAAATATTTTGGTGGAAGTATAAACATTAAAAACAGCTGACTTAGGCTAATGCTAATAAAACAAAGTATAGCGTAATGTTACTAACTAATACAATTTTAATTTTTACCATCTCACACCCGATAACAAATTTTTGCTGAAAAAATGTAAACAGCTTGCATCAGAAAAGGCATATAAGTTTGTATGGACAAAAAACTGTTCTATCTTTGTACGAAAAAACGAGGTAACTCAAGCAATTTCAGTAAATTCGGAAAGAGATCTTATAAAAATTGTTTAAAAATGTATATGAAATTAACTATATTACTTATTTTTCACCAAGAATATTTTATCGTGTATTATTATTTATTAATATTTGTAAAGACGACTTCAAACCATACTTATTATTTACATGCACACTTTTCATTAGTTACAATAATATGTTTTATAACAATAACACACATTCAATAATTACCTTCACATTAAGACAAACTATTTGTGAGAAATTTAGTATTTATTATATTACTGCCTTTTTGTATTTTTTATATGTAATGTGGATTTATATCTATATTCTTATTAATGACTCATTCGATTAAATTATATTATCAGAATGTCCGTGGGCTCCGTACTAAAGTTAATGATATATATCAAAGTGTTTTGCTTAATGATTTTGATTTAATTTTTATTACTGAAACATGGTTAAATGAGAGTTTTTTATCCAGTGAAATTACTGATGCACGATATGATGTTTTCAGACATGACCGAGACAGTAAGTCTTCTAGTAAGAGTATGGGCGGTGGGGTTATGATATGTGTTAAAAATATTTTTCATGCACAAACTAGGAGTGAATTTTCCCGTGAGGGTGTGGAACTTGTTTGGATAACAGTAGCTGCTCGGGTATTTGCTAGCACACAACATGTAGCCATTCACTTTGGGCTAGCTTATGTTCCAGGTGACTCACGACATTCCGAACGCATAGCCTTAGTTCTGGATTCACTCGACGCCGTTATTAATGCCCATCCAAATGACCACATAATACTATTGGGTGATTTTAATATGCCAAATATTCAGTGGGCACCGAATGATCCTGTTTGTATAAAAAAGGGCACAGTGGATAATTACACAACTGCATCAACTTTTTTGAATTCTTTACAGTTCTATGGTTTATCTCAGCTCAACAGGCACCGTAATTCTAGCAATAACATCTTAGATTTAGTTATCACTAATACTATTTTAAATATCTCTGTATCAACTAATCCTCTTTTATGCGAAGATAACTATCACCCGGCTCTTGAAATTGATAGTAGTGAAATATTTTTAACTGAAATCCGTAGTAAACTTAAAACTACAAAGCATAAATTCTATAAAGGTGACTATAATAAATTAAAAGAAGAATTAGCCGCTATAGACTGGAATATTATTATTCAAAACAGATCAGTCGAGGAATCTCTTAACTGTTTCTATAAATTGTTATATACATTAATAGACATGTTTATCCCAAAATCTACTTCTTCAGGGACATTTAACTACCCTTCTTGGTACTCTAAACCTTTAATTAATATCATTAAAGATAAATATAAAACTCACCGTAAATGGAAAAAATTTGGTAATTTATTGGATTATGATGAATTTAAACTTCTAAGAGACAGACAAAAACGCATACAGACTGAATGTTTTAATAATTATATATCTAATATACAAGAAAATATATCAAAATCACCTGAACTACTACACACTTATGTTAAATCTAAGCAAAACAAAAGTCATAGTTACCCCAACACCCTGTATTTTAATAATGAAACTTATACTGATGAATTAGCTATTTGTGAGGGTTTTAGTAAATACTTTAAAGGTGTCTTTGTTGACCCTGCACCAAATTATATGGATCAAAAATATGATACCATTTCTTTTTCAGATGAAAATTTGCATAACATACATTTAACAAGAGATGAAGTTCAACAAGCTTTGGTTTCACTAAATATACGAAAGGGTCCCGGGAGTGATAACATCCCTCCAATATTTCTTAAGAACTGTGCCCAGGAACTAGCTCTCCCTCTTATGTTATTATATAACAAGTCATTGAGAGAGGGTGTATTTCCATCTAAATGGAAAGAAGCGTATATTGTGCCTATACATAAAAAAAACTCTAAATCTGAAATTGTCAATTATCGTCCAATATCCATATTGAACACTTTAAGCAAAACTCTTGAAAAGTTAGTATATTGTAAAATATATCCGGTTTTTGCACGAGTCATACCTAACAATCAACACGGATTTATGAAAAATCGCTCAGCTAGAACAAATCTAGCTATCTTTACAGATGATGTCTTAAAGAGTATGGATGAGGGTAGCCAGGTTGACGTGATCTACACTGACTTTGAAAAGGCATTTGATCGTGTGGATCACGTGATCCTGATGCAGAAATTACAAGCCTTAGGGATACAGGGCGATCTATTTCGATGGATAAAGTCTTACATAACTAACAGGAAACAAGCCGTTAGAATAGGTGAGTGTCGATCTAACTACATTACTACTACCTCGGGCGTACCGCAGGGTTCGCATTTGGGTCCACTTCTTTACAACTCATATCTTTTTGACATAGGTAGCTGCTTTAAGTATTCAAAATTTTTAATGTTTGCCGATGATAAAAAAGTATATTTCAAAGTTGATAACGTAGAACATTGTGCAATGATTCAGAGTGACTTGGATAGATTAAATCAATATTACATAAATAATAGAATCAATGTAAATGTGGAGAAGTGTAACTTAATCACATTTACACACAAAAAGAATTATATTGTTCATACTTATATGTTAAATAACACTCCTATAAAGAGAACTAATCAGGTTCGTGATCTGGGTATTTTATTGGACAGAAAGCTACTGATGATTGAACACATAAACTCCATTATAAATAAAGCATATAAGATGTTAGGTTTTGTTATTCGCACATGCAAGCCATTTAATAATATATCATGCTTATTAAATATTTATTTTGCCTTTGTAAGAACCACCTTGGAATATGGTAGTTGCATTTGGAATCCCCACTATTTTAAATATATTAACGGAATTGAAATTATACAAGAAAAATTTATTAAACATTTGAACTACAAAACATATAGACACTCTGACTCTTACAGGGACAGCTGCCACCATTTTCGCATCTCTTCTTTGAGCGCTCGCCGTGAACTTCTAGATATGAAATTTTTGCGTGATATTTTAACAGGGAGTGTTGATAATCCTGAGTTGCTTGCACGCCTATTTTTAAATGTACCAGCGAAACGAATGCGTTTAACACATTCAAATTTTTTATACGTACCTTTATCACACACTCGCTACGCAGCTAACTCTGTTCTGTCACGTATGCCCTTGCTATATAATAATAAGTACTCCCACATAGACCCCTTTCATTTATCTGCACAGGCTTATAAAAAACATATTATTGAATCTCAATCATTTTAATGGCTCACAAACAAACGTACACACACATACCAACACACGCCTACAAACACACACACGCACGCACATACACTACAAAAACACTTCTCTCTCATACACTTTGAAGTCGTCTCACACTTATGTATTTTTATTATTGCTCATTGTAATTCTTGTCATCTTTGCTATTTGCATTTTTGCTTACTGTACCTACTTACTTCTTTCACCATTTTAAAAAAAAGGGAATATTGTTATGTTACTATGTTTACTTACCTATAGTATTATATATTTTTTTTTGTACTTTGACGGATAAATTACTCTAGTGTACTTATAATCGTATAACAAAAAAGTAGAAAACTGTAATTGGCTATAATCTTGGTATATATTGTTTGTACTTTTTAAAATTTAAGTGATGCTGTTGTTTTCTCTCAATAAATAAATAAATAAATAAATAAATAAATACTAATTTATTTTTAATTCTCTTTAATCATTTAATGTGTTTTAAGGCACTAATAATAACCTACACGTTTGTCTTATTTCGAAGGTCAAAGTGTTTATGTCCTTCTGAATTCACTCAATCACGTCCGTTAAAACCATAACCGCGGCGAGTGTTGACGCATTTTGAATGTCGTTAAAATTTTGTAAGTAAAGGTGTCGAAACCGCACAAGACCAAGCAAGGCAAGCACCGCTGCAGAATACTGATTGAATGTTGCATAAAAATTGAATTAGCATAGTTGTCGAAACTCAGTCCCTTACATAAAAATGTGAACAAATATAAGTCCTGATTTTTAATACGTTTTTTCTACTTTTTTGCTTGCGAAACCGAGTGAAGCGGTTTCAAATCCCGGGACCCGCACTTCTGTTTGCGAATTATTTTCAACATGATTACCACTTGTCTTCAAGTCAAGGAAAAAAGCATGTGTGATGAACAAAAACTCGCACTTGGTTAGCTTGGTAGACTATGACCGATCCCCCCTTACATTGCTGGGAGAGCCGTCCCCGCAGTGAAAGTTAAAAGAAACAAACAAACATGGTGACATTCTAGGAATTCAATTAAAGAAGACAAGCGCGACCTACAAAGGTTACGAGCAACAAGTAGTACGGCGATAATATCCTACAAGGAGTTATGAAATGAATTGCAATTCCAAGTGACGATTACGAAGCATTGAACTCTATCATTGCAACGAACAAGTGATTGTAATTAGTGAAGATCTTACATCTTAATTTTGTAGCAAAATTCAAGACATTTGAGAACATGATATAAGCGACAAAAATAACATAACGTTATGAACAACGTATATATAATATAATACTTATATAAATGCAGAGGACGTATTACTTAGATGTAGAGGACACAAGTCCCTGTGCCCAGTTATTCGCCAATCAAACCAAATCGTTTACTACAATTCAATATTGAACTGTGGCGGTCATTGTGTTCGTCCATCTGCGATAACACAATATCCACTCAATACGATATTGTATTTTTCACTTATACCAAAGCAATGCTGACGATCGTTTCTGTAAGCAGTTCCACAACATTCAATAATAATACTAAATATTTTTATTGTTGGGATATTAACGCACCTAGTTCCATGGTATGCTTGACCTTGTGTTATGGATTCCTGATAGTTTTTACAAATATTCATATGTTTAAATACATACAAATTATAAATATAAACATCCATACCTCTTTACTTTCACACACTTTACCTTCAATTTATTTAATGAAAAATTGGCGATTAAAAGTCCTTGTAAGGGTCTATTTGAAATTTTAAAATATTCGTCTCAAAATATTAAAAGCAAATTGTTTATCAACAATCAAACAACAGCTCTTCGTAGAGCAAATTGATAATAAAATATTTAATATAAAAGCTAAGCTGTGTTTCAAGAATCGTTGATATCCTTAGAGAGCTTTAAGCTTCAAACTGCTCAGTAGAATACCTGTTAAGAAATTTATAAGCTTGTACTGATCATATAATTAGAATAGAAAAAGAATCAAATATATGTATATAATATATTACAAGTTCTTCAATGAGTATTTCGTGTATTTGTTGATATTTGATACGCAATGCAAGAAAAGTGGAAATGATACGAATCGCTTAAACATTATTGTCAGGAGGGAGTGCAATCAGCAGTCTACCGCTTGCATCAATCTAAAGTTCATATCTCCAGCGCATCAGGAACGAGTGTCAATTGCCAGGAGACGGTCAGAGGCCGCGGCCTTCTGATATTGACCTAATTCATCCAAGGTTTTGTATCAACTCGAATTTCTCTTATCACAAGTATTAACAAATTAGATATCTATAATGATAATAACGTAATGGGATATATTATCTTGGTGCAATTAAAGTATGTGGTATCACAATCATTTTATTAAAAGGACAATAATACAAATATAACTCATGATAACTTTCAACTTTGTCCTTTACATTCTTCATTGTATTCAATCAATTAAACAAGAATTCCAAATACGCGACAATATTACATCCGAGTAAGGGTGGTCAACCTTTAATAAACAACTTATTGCATTTATTTATCTTACTTATTGCCATTTATTTCAGTTCAGAAACATACAAATACTTTATTTCTTATTATTTACCAAAGAATAAAATTAAAAACTTCTAATTTATTCGTGGTCGTGTCAGTCGAGCACAATTTACTTCGCCGTTGTCGCGAACAAAAAATCTTTAATTGATTCATTTCGCTATTTAAAATATCATTTTCTTAAAAAACAGAAACTCCGGTAGCGAGATTAAAACAGAAATAAGTTTGTCATTTTAAGTCTTCTGTTTATATTACAATGGGAAAACTCATCGGATTCACCGTTTGTTTAAAAAGAGGTATGTTTATCGCGGCAAATTATACAAAAACCGTAAGTGTAACAGCAAAATGACACTGTGTCAGTGGGTGAGTGTGCGACGCGAGCGCATTGTTGTCGGCCGCTGGACCGCGACCGTGCCGACACTTGTTGTACAAACTGCTCTGGTGCCGGATGAATGACATACAGGAAGTACATACATACTTTTGCTAATTATATATACTTTTTAGTGTATTTGT
The DNA here is from genome assembly GCA_951802675.2 of Boloria euphrosyne. Lineage (NCBI taxonomy): Eukaryota > Metazoa > Arthropoda > Insecta > Lepidoptera > Nymphalidae > Boloria > Boloria euphrosyne. Next base: position 15,536,198 of record OX637874.1, read on the forward strand.
TTTATTTTTACTTCGAAATTACTTTTATAAGTGCAAAGGTTAAAGCAAATGTTGAAATAACATTTAACTCGTAGAGTCACCATTTCATGTACTGTATGTAGTGTAGGTGTAGTACCAGCTGCGACGAGCGATCGAATTATTAATTGAACTTGCGAGTCAAATTTCATTACACTTGGTTCATTAGACTCATTTAAGGAACAGACAAGTTCGCTAGTAATTTAAATATTAATAGCACCAAGTGGCTGTGGGAAGTGACAACCCTTGAGCTTTAAAACTATTAAAGCGAACGAGGTTCAGATCGTATCCGATATTCGTAACGTTACGGATTATCTTAATATCACCTTAGAAACTACTTATGTAGTATAATAAATAGTCTTTATCCCTTTTCCAACAAACAAAGCAAACAAGCTCTTTCGTATTCTAGAACAAGACTATATAAAAAACCTTATTATTTCAATTTTAATACGTGGAATGTGCCATTCTTCATCTAATGCTTTCCGCTAATAAAGCTAAAGATAGGTTAATTGATACTTTCAAATGATTTTTCAATATGATTAATACTTTCTAATAATAGTTTGTTTGTTTAGAGTGCATAATCGTGCTCGTTATCCTACACGTCTGAAGCGGCGTGACGCGCGCCGACTACGAGTGACGCAAAGTGTAGAATCAACGCAACTAAGTCGAGTGGAAATATTGGAAAATGTATATTTTTACTGTTTTTATATCCACTTGAATGAGATATTCGCTTGAATAAGTTATTACACTAATATTTCTTGAAAGCTTTAAGCTTTTTCTATTTTCTCAAGACTAGGGCTTTATCTACTCGAGCTTTATGGAAGTACAAACAATAACGTTCACCTAGTAATAATAAAAATACGAAAGATTACAGGTACCTATGTTTCTCATTCTATTTTGAGTTTATACATAGATTGACACCAACTGCTGTGTATTTAGTTATAAAATGTATCAAAAGGTAGCGCCGATCGTCGATTAAAATATCAATACATCCACATCATATTATATATAAATAGAAAGTTAGAAAAGGCCCAGGACCCGCGCCCGAGCGAAGCGATATTGATCATTGATCTTAATTTTTTACTTTGTGTAAAATGCAAAGAATAAAAGAACTCATTTGTTTTCGCTTTCCAGCTTCCATCATTAACAATGATGTATATATGTAGGTATGTGTTTAGCCCCTCTTAATGTCCCTGTTTTAATGTGTCCTCCTGGGCACGAGCCTCCCTTCAATACAACGGGGGTCAAAGTCCACCACGCTGGCCCAGTGCAGGTTGGCGGACTTCACATATCTTTCGAAAACTTGCTAGATTCTCTCAGACATGCAGGTTTCCTCAATGTTTTCCGTCGCAGTAAGAACAGTGGTACCTACAAATAATTCGTACATGAAATTATCATGGGTGTACGAGTCGGATTTGAACCCGCATCACTTGGTTAATGAGTGCGTTACAACTGAGCTACCAATACCTTCTAGATCAACAGACCAGAATAGAATGGAATAATCTATAGTTAATATAAGAAAATTGCTTTGGACTAGCAGCAATAAATACAAGTAAAGATTACAAAAGAAAAGAGGAGCTACTAGAATTAATCTCATTCTTATTAAAAGCAATCACTTAGATATAAAATCACAATTATTGTATTATGTGGTATTACTCAGTACAAGAACACTCAGGCTAAGCTGTGGTCTGCGACAGTAACATGAGAGGCGCGACGAGGCCATGAGGAGATTGAATGTACTAATAAAGGAATTATAAGTCAATTGCGTGTATTGAAATGTACTTGGCGTGAAGTCCTCAGATGGGTTCATTGGTTATGAAACATAATAAAAGTTCTGCGCATCGCGGTACAGTGTCGCCTCGCGACTCACGGCCCAATTAATAAGTGCTATTGACGCGAATGCTGCACAAACACGCCGCCGCCGGTCGAGACCCGGCCTTGCAAGCAATCACGATCATCAATACTGTAGGTATAGGTATTCGTACTATAGATACTGCAATTGAAAGGACTTGTAGGTATACGGTTACTATCGATACCTTTTCTTCATAATATCTTTGTAACCAGAATAAGTGATATTTCCTGAAAAAATATTTTCATTAGGTTTATTTTTACAAATTATCATTTAACTGTTTTTATTATTTTTCAAATTTTATTATTATTTCTTCGAAATCTATGTACATATAATAAAATTCTAACTTCGTTAAATCTGTACAATGAATATTTTTTGGAAATTCTTATTAAAATAGTCATTATTAACGATAGAGAGCCCGAATCTAGTTTTTAGAATTTTTGTCTGTTTGTCTGTCTGTGACCGCATCACGAGAAAACTACTGGACGGATTTTAATCAAAATACAGGATACTTTTTATTGCAAGAAAATATCTCAGTTCTGAGAAATCCTCATTTTTACAAACTAACCCTCAAAACGCACGTATTCAATAAAGTTTAAAGTTAGAAGTTAGTAAAAACTAAAGTTTCGTTTTGTTCGTAACGTCACTATAATGTTATTAATGTACGCAACCAATTACAATGAGAGCAAATATTTTATAATGATAGTATTCTATCCTCCAGCATATCCATAACTTACACATATTTTCCCTCTTAAACACAATACATAAAATTTAACGACATCGAAAAACATTTTTACTAAAATGAATATTATTAAAGATACTTCCTTACTTTATTTTAATAACATTAATTTACATTTATCTACTTACAACATTTTGTTGTATAAGGTAAATCTGTACAATCCAATAAAATAAAGTTTACGGTTGACGGTATGAGGCACTATAAATAAGCTTGACCTTCGCAACTGGCCGGCAGTTGCGCGCCGCTGCACAATGTTCCCGGCGACTTTACGAGCCAGTTTAAGCGATTGTTTGTATAAAATGAAATCAAATAAAATGGGTGCATCAAGGATTGAACCAACAAGAGAGCGCGCGTAGAGCCTGACCTTCGCAACTTGGCCGCGCTGTGATGTCAGGAAGCGCGGGAGATTGCGTAGTATTTTCTACTTTGATTCTCTTCCTAATTACTCAGTAGGGTTGTCACTTTGTTAACTTAGTATCTATTTTTATGAGGAAATGATCGACAAATATTATAAACTAGTTATTAGAAGATTTTATTCAATTCTGAGATTTGATTTGATTGACTGTCAATTCAAATTCACTCATGGACATATTTGCAAATTATATTGGGGTTGATTTTTAGTGAGGTTAAAGATATATTATGATTCAAAGTCTTTGAATCAAAGAGATCATGATTTGTAATGAATTAATGTAAAATTATAGTAGTAACAATAAAAGTTTAAAAAGTACATTTTTATTTTTGAACAAATTTATTACACAATGACATTGGCAACCTTACTCACGCCGCCCCCACAGCTCCCGCGCGCCGCCTACCCAGTACCCACCGAGCTTATATTGATATATGGCTATTTAGCTATAATTACATATTATCTGAAGCCGATATTAATCTGACATATTTAAAGCTACTTGTTGTATTATATTAATACATATAGGTACCTACTAGTAATCTAGTAGCGAAGCTTTGTTCGATAAAAGCTCTCTGCTTTAATTTAAAAACTTTAAAGTTACATCTTATTAATAAAATCTTAATTCTTATCCTACCATACCACCTCTCTAAGCAAATTTGAATGTATAAATTAGCAACAAAATCCAACTGTATTAAAAACGACCTAAAAATGGAAATAAATGACGAAAGTAGTACAATGCAGCCTATAAATCCTATTATGCTCTTTATTGGACTCTGCTATAACACAAATCTATAAAGAAATAAGCCGTTAATGATTACGAGGAAACGCGCAGCTGAAACACTCAGCACTAAACATTCAATAAAAAGTAACAGCTCTGTTATTATTTGAAGAGCAATTGCTATCGAAAAGTCTACTTATATACTCATATAGATAGGGCGATAACTTGCGCACACAGATCACATTTCTAAGAAAAGCTTTAGCTTTAGCTTTTAAGTTAAGATGATTTCCCCGGCTTTACTTTTATCTCTGGTTACAGGTAAATACACTTCAATAGTTTACTATGTGATACTTTTAATTTTGATTTATAAATAAAAAGTAGGTAGTCTCAATATTTGACGCGGAAAACATGTTGCATGTTGCAAACATTCATCTAAAACTCTTTGTTTGCAAGCTGATATCAGTTCATTTTCAATCGTCGTTGATAGTTCATACTTATTGTATAATATACATTTATGTATATGTACGTATACGTCTCGCAATACAATAATATCCATTGTACTGTGAATACTCTTAATGGTGTATGCATGTACTAAGAAAACATCGTAAGGATATGAGAATATTAACTGATGCTAATAATGAGCAAATGTTTAGCCTCACAATGCCACAACTAGGCGCGGACAAGCCGCCTCTGTGCGGGTCAAGTTCACTCGCGCGCACTCGATACGGCGACGGCATTCATGGAGAACAAGAGTCTGCTATCACTTACATCCTGTTATTCAAGATATCGTTAGATACAGAATTTTCTGTGGATATTTGTTTATCACGTGAATGTACTTGTTATAAAGCTGATTATGTAAATAAAATTGGCATTACGCAGACAGATTGACAAATTCTACTTCCGAGAGACTCTAAACATTCGTATTGTTGGGTACAAGGAAATCCAGTGAACCATATTGAAATATGGAGTAGGCAGGGGTGCATAATTTGTTGTATTTTGATTGCATTTAACATTCTTATCTTTATTTATGAAGATCTCACATATATATGTTTATTATATAATAAACATATCGTCGTTCACATTAGACTGCCTTCATCCTTCCGCTACCAATTTCTGACTAATTTAAAAACCTAATTTATCAAACATAATTCCATGCATATTTCAAGAAAATCTTCCGCATCTATGGAAGGAATAATTACGTAAAAGTGTGTATTTATTTATGTACCCGTTTATCAAAGTCGTTTATTCTATGAATATTATTGAGCTTTCTCTTGATCACTAATCGAACATGCTTTCGTGAACCAATTTTTATACATTTGATCGTTAATGTCCAATGAGCTTTTGACAAGGAAATGAAAAGGAAACCTGTTTCTGTATTTCATTTTACTTCTTCTTTCAAAATTAATTTATTACACACAGAAAGAAAGCAATAAAAAAATTCATCGCACTTTTACTTATTTATTCCAGTAATTCGACCTACAGTGCTGGCCATGATCCGGTGACATTGAACTTGCGTGACGTCACGGTACGAGGACGTGACGTAAGCTACCCCCCGGCTTCGAGACACGCTGCTATATTAAATCCTCCTTCCCTCGCCCTCTGTAAGGGTATTAACAGGTAAAACGCAAGACTCGCTGCAAGTACTGTATGCAAATCTTTTTGTATTTATACACATATAGAAAGCCAAATGCGGTAGTAGAGCGTTAATAATGCATTTGTACTTTTAATTAATAATACGTTTTTAGAGTTTTAATAATGTATTTTGTACGTGTAATAACAGAAGGAATCCGAAAGAATAAAATAAACGCACAAAGCGCTTCTTTCGAAGCTACCTTCCTATGGGCTTCCCGAGAAATTGTGCAACTGGATCACCAGCTTTTTGGCAGATCGGAGCATCAAGGTCGTTGTCGACGGTGCTTGCTCTGATCCTAAATTTGTCAATGCTGGTGTACCACAAGGCTGCGTACTGTCTCCTACTTTGTTCCTTCTGCATATCAATGACATGTTGCAAATCAACAACATTCATTGCTATGCAGACGATAGCACTGTGGATGCCCTGTACACTGGCCGCGCTAATATTTCTCGGGAATACGTCGACGAGTGCCGGAACAAACTTGTGTCTGAAGTCGAATCTTTGTTAACCAAAGTTTCGGATTGGGGTCGACGAAACTTAGTCCAATTTAACCCCAAAAAGACACAAGTTTGCGCGTTAACCGCTAAAACAATGCCGTTTGTCGTAACTCCTCAATTTGAGGACACTCCCCTGTCTGCCACAGCCAGTATCGGAATACTTGGCGTCGACATTTCGAGCAAAGTCCAGTTCCGTGGTCAATTGGAAGATAAGGCCAAATTGGCCTCAAAGAAGCTTGGTGTGCTCAGTAAGGCGAGACAGTACTTCACGTCGGGTCAGCGCCTTAACCTCTATAAGGCGCAAATTCGGCCGCACATGGAGTACTGTTCTCATCTCTGGGCAGGAGCTCCCCAGTACCAGCTACTTCCATTTGACCGCATTCAACGTAGGGCGGTTCGACTTATAGACGATCAAGCTCTTTCCGATCGGCTTGATACTTTAGCTCTGCGTAGAGATGTTGGATCACTCTGCATCTTCTACCGCATTTATCACGGGGAGTGTTCTGAGGAATTGTTCGAACTGATCCCGGCCGCAGAATTCCATCATCGGACATCGCGCCAAAACCGTAAATTCCACCCACACCACCTCGATGTCCAGCGTTCCACAACAGTGCGATTCCTTAGGCATTTTCTGCCTCGCACAACCACTCTGTGGAACCAGCTGTCGCCGGCGGTCTTTCCGAACCGTTACGACCTGGCAACCTTCAAGAAGAGAGCGTATTCTCTCTTGAAAGGCCGGCAACGCATTTGCAAGCCCTGTGGTGTTGCAGATGTCCATGGGCGGCGGTGATCACTTACCATCAGGTGAGCCTCCTGCCCGTTTGCCCCCTTTGTCCCATAAAAAAAAATAAAAAAAAATAAACGGACTCTATAGAACAATAAAAGTGAAGCTAAACTTTCGTTTGCCGCATTTGCTGAGCACTGCAATTAATCTAGTCTACCACTGTTCACTCCATTTTTCACTTATTTTGTGTTTGAGTCGCATTTTTCTTCCAGTTAGTCGTAGTCGTCGTAGCGTTAGTCGGCAGTGTGCGCGCTCGAGTGAAGGAAACAAGCTCATCTCCATATGCATGTGTACACCCTTCTTGAATTTGTTGTCATACGCATTAAAAGCTTTTCACTTCGTTCGTCGCTGCTTCGGAGATTGTTTATGTTTAACACCTAAGTATAGACTTATAGTCTTAAAGACCATTATGCAAAATAAACAGATGCTAAAATTTATGTTAAAATTATAATGATTTTCATTGAATATTGTTTAATAATTTGAAGTTGAATTCAAACCTTGCCTATGACCTTGTAATATTCATAGTTAATGAAATATTACTGCTGTGCAGTACGTGAGCTAATTAGTCGAAATGAGAGAACATGTAAACACGCAAACAGGCTTTACATAAATAAAATTCTTTAAATGAATGTAACTACTTAATAGCATGTAATAAAAAGCGAAGGACACAAAACATAACTTGAAAAAGTTTTCGCTTCCAACGATTATATATTCAAACTGAAGTAGCAACAGTGAAAGTTCGAAGTATGGCTGTGTAAATATGTTTTGGCTACTATATTTTTTCTTTCTCTTTAAAAATATAACAATGAAAAGTACTTAATAAACATTCAATATTTTCTTTACAATTACCATCATTCATATGAACTAGAAATCAAAACATTTTTAACAGGGCGTTGCTTTCCTTTAGTATCGTATTGAAACAAAAGCTCATAAGTTCAATAGTCTGGAGCAGCGCCGGCACTCGGGGAACAACAATACCGCATTCAACGTGAAGGTGCCTACAGACTACAGTACGTACTTGTACGCTCCTGTGGAGTTTCACTTCGACACTTGCATTGAGCGTTATCGCAGCGATCGCGCCCGGTGAAAGCCGCGGAGCTGTAGAGGCACACCTGAACTTCTGATAAAAACTTTACTTTGAATAAATGAATCAGCTTCTTCATTTTTATAATAGAAAATTTAACTCTTTTTAGGTATTTTTTTTTAATTCTGCACGTGAAGAATTAAGACGAAGTACAATAATGCTAAGCTTAAGCTTTGTGTCCATCTGTCCCGTCTTAAAATGTATACTTATACGTAATATATACAGGTTTAATCTAGTTTGGGAGTCAGAGGCTTTCAACAGGATTATGTAACAACAAACAAATATGTCAATAAAGAAATATATTATTAAATATGTTACTAAGATACATCTTAAGAATCATACAAAAAGTTTGTGTTGAGGAAATTATAATAATTTGTATTTTTTGCAACTCTAATAACATACCTGTCACATAAAACCGTCACCCGAATAGGATTACATTTTGGAAATAAAGCAACATAATATTTAGTGTGTTTCTACAGTTACGATTAATATCAGCGAGAAAGTCCACAGTCTCCAGTCACTCGCAGCTAAGTGTCGGCTGGCGCCCGCGGGAGGGACGCCCTCTGACACCTCCTTTCTCAGCTTTCTAACTGCTCATATCTTTATGCAACTACGCGGAGGGGACGTTAAGATATTAAAATTTAGACACAAACAATACTGTAAGACTTGACAAACATTACGCAATATAATAGTCTACGAGTATAGGCCTTCATAAAATTTTACAAGTGGTAGTGCCATGCTTGTTACCTTCGGGTAGCAGCCGAATGGGCCGGCACGCCCCGTATACTACCACTCTCTCACAGAAGACCGGCGTGAAGTGGCAGCTATGCTGTCACGTTTCGTCCGGTAAGTGAGAGTCCGGGAGGCGCACTCCCCATCTCTACTCCCGTCTTTCTCCCTCCTCCCTACCTCCGTTACCTGAAAGGCCGGCAACGCATCTGCAAGCCCTGTGGTGTTGCAGATGTCCATGGGCGGAGGTGATCACTTACCATCTTGGTGAGCTTCCTGCCCGTTTGCCCCCTTTGTCCCATAAAAAAAAACGATTTAATAATAATATATTTATTATGTATGTACAAACAGCAGCGGCTTAACTTAATCAATGTATATAATACGTTATTTATGTAGCACATAACATTGCAATGAAACTCTATCTGCGCTTTATAAATGTATGGCATCTACTACACGTAGTTAGTAATAGATACACCTGTACTTATTTTATTTATTTACTTATTTATAAAACTCCATAATTCCGCATAAGAATTCCGCATAATAAGAAGAACAAAAGTTAGATTAAAATGAAACTTATAACCATTTCTACTATTCCTATAAGCCTTTATCTGTGACATATAATACATTCAACTCCGCCCAGCCATTTGGATCGGTCAATTTTCTATGGAGAAATAAATATTTTTATTGGCAAATGCTAAATGCGTAAGGTCGCGGCCGCTCCAGTTGTACGACTTGTGCCGGCATCAATGAACCGAGAACCTTTTTTGATCTAATAATAAATGCGATGAAAAATTTGTTTCATTAAACTGTTGTAATTGGTGTTTATTTGAAATGATTGATGTATAAGTTCACGAATTTAATCGATTATCGATGAATTTGCATGCTTTTTGGAGCTTTTTTTTGAAAAGTACTTAAATATGATGTTAAAAGTGATTTGCAAGAAGTTATATCAAGAATATGTTTTCTGTTTGTAGTGTAGTGAAATATAAGCTTTGTGAAAAATAAACTTATCAAGTGTTAAAACAATATCATTATAAGTATACTAATATCTTCCAAAATTTAAATTTCAGGTTATATATTCACGTCCCTCTTTTACCAGATATGTGACGCGAGTCAGAAAATCTGCCAATTTGAATTCGCTCAGATATTCTTAAAGGAACGATTAGTAACTAATAACTAAGTCTAAAAAGATTTTGGTTTCGTTCGATCCGTGAAATGCGGTAAAGCTCAAAAGAAACAGAACAGAAGATTTTTCAACCCCAACGCATTCAAAGATAAACATTAAATGAACAGCAATAAAACAAGCTTTCTTCGCGCGCGCCGAGGACTGAGGAGGTACTTGCACAATATGACTCAAGCGTTGACGTCACGTGACTAATTGGAAGAGTATGCAAATCGGCCTCCGATACAAACATCGCTCACAATCAACAGCTGCTTTATTATTTCCTCGTTCAGACAAAGAAAACGTTATCTAATGCCTACTCTCCTCTACGTACAGACACACTGATGTACGAGTACGTCGCGTCCACATCTACAACTACGCCTCAGAATGTTACATACTAGTTTCTATGCGCGGCTTTGTACAAATGTATGGTTTATTTACCTAATAACAGTGCCATGACTTAAGCCTTTTAATGGTGTGATAGACATATAGAGCTCTGAAGATATACTTTAGAACTGTATTATTTTAATAAAAAATAAAAATTTGGTCTAAAAATAAATAAAACAAAATCTGGGGAGGCCCTCTCCAAATTTTATTTCCTTATCACGTAGGGCAATAAAAACTAGCCTACGACCTATTCTCAGACCTACCAAATATGTGTATATTTGATAAGTCTGAAAAATTTGATATTAATCGGTCAAGCCGTTTTGGAGGAGTTCGATAACAAACACTGTGACAGAGATTTTTATATGTGTATATAAGAAGATAGTTAAAATATTTATTTAGTACTTTTATGTGTAAAAGACACTTTGATACCCGCAAACGTACTTTACGATAAAATGAACGTATGCATGAAACATCGTTGTAATTTACTTGTACGAGCATACCTACGAGTACCTACATCATTAACCGAGTCATTCTCTGCGCATTAATTCCTTTTAGACTGATGATCTGTCTCAACAGAATAGGCTTTTTCATTTATTTTTTCTACCGCAAAGTTAAAAAAAGTATACTCTAATATAAAATATTATTATATCAAACTACAACAAAGCAACATCAACACTTCTTAGTTTGTATATATGTACCTACATTATACATACATATACTATATGAGTTAATATATGTGCAATTTTGTACTACTACTACGTTTTGATTTACCGTTGTAACGAATTATTTTGAGTCTTGTTTTTCTCTGCTTAAACTTCTTTTGATAAAACCACTCAAAATTAATCTAATCTGTTAGTTAAAATGAAAAAGTAGCTACAAAAAGAAACATAAAATTTAATAATCGGTATCGTTTGCATTAGAAATAGATTTTTTTGCCAAAACCCAATAAATAGCTTAGCCACGTTATAGCCACTGCAACCATTATTTTCCTTTATCGAACTTCATTTGTCGAGAGTGAGGCAGCCGGCGTCAGTGTCCCGGGCTCCCGGCTCATCTCTACGTCAGCACAATTTGCTTTGAATAACGATAAGTTACAAACATGAATACGCATTTATGTATACATATAATATTAGAAAGAATGCATAATTTTTATTCATAAGTAGTACCTACACATGCTTTTTGTTTTGATCGTTTTGAGTGATTATTTATAATTTAGCATCGTTGTAATCTCAATAATGGATAATGGCTTCCAAGCCACAATTGCGCCATTCGTTTCATCGAAGAATTCTAAATATTGAAATGTTTACATTAATTTAGATATATGAAAAGTGCTATAATTTGTTTGTTTTCTTATCTTATTTTAGAAGGTAATTGATTACCTAATTTATGTTACTTTTATTGTTTGTGTTAAAGTACTAAATAGAGGAGTAGTAGAGTGGTGAGACCACAAAGTAGAGCGTTTCTTTATAATCACAAAATACAAAATATTATTTATTACGTCTATACCTATACTTTCTTTCCCGTGTTAATTAGTTTGCTGTTACTCTAGAGACTTTAAATTACTTTTGACCAGTCTTTATTTGAAGTAAAACTTCCTTAGGCGTGACTGAGGGGTAAGTCAATACATTGGAAAAATAAATGTCGCGGAAGAGAGGGCCAAATTTAGTATTTAAAAAAACTCGACGTTCGTCCGTCCATCAGACAAGGACGATAGTTTAACTACAGAATCTTAAAATCTAGCAGACAGACACCGAATCATGTCTTATAAATTTAAACAAAATATGAATTGTCCGTCGAGAGCCGAGTGCAGTCTAGACAATCACTTTAGTTCGGAGTTGGTAATATTTGACTAATATTAGTATTCGACGCGCTCTCGCAGTGCACTGCGCTTATCACCGGCGGCGCCTAACTTATGATAACTACGACAAATATGTATGTTTACACCACCCCAGTCTCATTGAAAGCTCTACTTTTTCATGTTTGAATCTTACTATATTAATTATTATATATATTAAACTCTTTTCCTCGGTTGGTCTTTGACATAAATACAAAGCTACGAATCAATATGATTTTGGAAGAAAGTATAAGCCGGTGATATACGAGATATGCATTAAATGACAATACAAAAAGTGAGGATTCAACTGCGAGGCAAATAACGGTTAGAAGCTTTAAAATACTATTAATAGGTATTTTCTTTATTTGCAAGTTTGGAATGGATGTCTGTACTTTATACAGACATCCATTGGAAATTGAAGGATAAAGCGCGGATTATTTTTATTTAAAATCGCGGAAGTTCATCAGTTGTTTTATAAATTGTATAAACAATCTGAGGCAGTGGTCGTCGCAGTTACCGCAAGTGTGGTTCCGTTTATAGTGGGTTTTCTTCTCACCAACACCAAGGCTAAAATTAATAAATATTTAGACTTAAAATAAGCTTTATTTATACATATTTTATAGTAGGTATGTATTTTTTTTCTCAAAACTAATGTTTACTCAGTAGTCGAAAATCGGCAAAATAAATAATAGCACACTCTTCACAGCTCGTCAATAGTTACTAAAAAAGATAAACGTTTGACAAACAAAGGAGTAGAAGGTACTGAAGTTTTGCCTATGTATATGTTTAAATATAACTGATACAAAACAACTACTGTCTGTTACTTAAATAACGCATAGTTGTTTACTTCAAGTTACCCTTGACGCGTTAAGTGTGAACTGGTCCCTATTTATAGCCTATCTGTAGGCTGCTATCTAGGCCTGCGAAGTGCAGCATCTGGCACTTGGCGCCAGGACGCCAGGACCCTCGACCCGACCCCGACGTCACAACAGCCGTCACTCGTCAAACATCTGCATTGGCAGCTGTGATTTATGAATAGTGTTGCTATAAGTATACAAAAAAGTAATCGATAAACTTAAACGATATAAAATATCAGAGCTGCATAGAATAGAAGTGTAATAAGTTTTGAAAGTGCAATAGAAAATATACATAAAACAACTTTAATTTTTTCAATAAACTAAGCTTATGATTTTCTATTGTATGAGTTGTGGGGTTATCAATGGACACCAGTATAACGCTGCCAATCATATTTTACTAACACATTGCATACATTAGATTGTTAAAAAGACAAAAAAAATTATGTGCGTGTTTCTATGTTTGTTACGCCTTTATTTTGTAACGGATAGAGTTTAAGATTAGGATTAAATAGAATTTAAAGCACATAGACTATGACTTGGATTAACACATACATACGTATCTAAAGAAACGAGGATATATGGATAGTATCTAAAAAGACCTTTATTATAGTCATTCATAACTCCGTACATTTGGCGACACTATTAAAGGACCCTTCACTTCGGCACATTCGTCATGAAGAATTGTGCGTACAAATAATTAACTGTAGAAATCTATCAAAGCTGTGCACTTAATAAGTCCCCTCGCGATCTCGCGAAGGGACGAGGGTGTTTCGCATTTAAAACGGTTTGACGCTGTTTTATATGCAGATGCGCATCGCTTCCCGGCGCATTGACCCGCTGCGTTCCACTTGCACCTACCATTTCTAACTTTAATTTTAGTTACTGACTTTTTGTAGGAGTGTACACTATTTACTATTGAACAATCGGTAAATTACGTGGCATGACAAGTGCTAAGTAATATCTTTATATCTTCTTTGTTTTTGCTGATATTTAATATAATTTTAGTAGCATTCTTCTTTTTTATTATTTCTGTCGAATAAAGCGTCTTCTATAACGATCATTCGCATAAAACGTTGTAGAAAACAACATTTGTTCTTGTTTTTATAGCAATTTGGATCACTAACGTCTACCCTCGCTTTTCGTGCCTAAGTGTATTTTGTGTCAACATGCACTATTGTAATAGTGTATGATGTTTAAAATTTAAATCAAAGCTTAAATAAGAGCTAAATTTCATCCTAATTGTTTCTTCGTAACAAAAACACACACATACATACGTTTGTCTTTATTTTATTCATAAAGGCAGCAGGGCAGTATGGAACGTTGCATTACGCGATGCGGACAGTTTAATCAGCCCGCGCACGTGTCCGGCGCCGCGCCCTGCACCCTGCGTGCGCTATCTCTGCAGCGTCGCACATACGCACTACCCTCGTCGCAACTACACAAAGGGATAAACTGGCGTACTTACAACATTGAAATAGCTGTTTTCATTGATTAATGAATGGATATTGACAGTGGTAACCTAGTTGTACGCTTGCTAAGCGTAGCCGAGTGAAGCGGGTTCAAATCCCGGATCTCGCACCTCAGAAATTATTATTAGAATTTTTTATGTGCCAATACATGAACCATGAAGTAAGTGATAAAAAACCTTGTTTAAGAAATACATTAACAAGTTTTAGAAATACATGTGCAGTACGTAAACTCGCATTTGGCCGCGCCCGCTCATATCGGTCGGAGGCCCGTGACCTGCATTGGGACGTTCAATTGGGCTAATAATAATTTATTCGTCCTTTCCTCATACCATATATTATGTATTTGTTCATGTACATATTCAGCAATATAAACATTTATTGACACACAATTTACTTATTTAAAAAAAAATATTTTGAAAATAATACTAAAATAGTACATACATACATTTTTACATACCGTATGTATGTAAACGAATACTAAGCAAGAGATTTACACTCAATGGTTGAGGGACCATTTTAATGGACTGAGGCGCCCCCGCGCCCGCACCCTACGCTCTAAGTCTCTACATCCTCGGCATGTGTGCTCGATTAAGATAAGCCCAACGCAAATTTTGAACCACACTTTCAATTAAGCCCTAAACGGCATCAATTTACCCCTTTCTCCTCCTTCGATTATACAATATACCAGCAATGTCTGATAGCTTTCTCCTACATTTATAAGAATGGAATCATTGCTATATTATTGTATTATTATTGATTTAACTTTATTACGCCGTGTGTTCGAAGCGTAATAAAAATTCATTTTATTATACTTAAGCTTAACGAAGAAAAACGTCAGGTTAACTGATAAAAGGTTTATCAGAACAATATCACTCTCTAGATCTTATACCGACATAAAAATAATATAAGTTATTTCACTTCGAACCTGTCTAGTTTCAGTCGGCATCTCCATCTCACTCGAGGTGTGTACACTGGCCAGTATCACATGTATATCGGCCAAGTGGTTTCTCCGGCGCTAATGGGGCATCTAATGTATCTTGTACCCGGAAACACGTCAGCAGAACGAAATTACCAACTAATGTGGCACGATTTATAGCAGTGCGTCTTGTTACGTGTTATTTATGTTGAACGTTTCAATCAAACGCAGAGATAATGTGTTTAAAAATATGTTTCATAGATAACCTCTGCATCGATTGAAATAAACGATTGGACTGTATCCATCATTTCAAGAAATAGTTTCCAAGTTGTAGTGCAAAATAAAATAGCCTGTAATTTTGAACTCTAACAAAAATAGAGCCTTCATAACCATAACGTAACAAATCAAATTAAATTCATAAGACTATGATTCGAATGAGACTTGTTACACATTTGTTTATGCTCCCAGGTCTCCGCTTGGAAGTCACGCGACAGTAATTAAACCATAATTGCGGTTAAACGACAATTAACTGGCAGTAAAATCTCTATACATGTCTATGTTCATGTTTGTCCAAATAGAATCCAAGGATATATAATTCACTGACTTCAATAAACATCTTTTATTTTTAAAGTTAATGTGAAAATAGTGTTGATATTTTTCTAGATTTATTCTTAGCCATGGAAGTCACTTCCGTTCTGTAACTTTGCCCGGACAGATAAGTATACAATAATTATTGCAAAATAGATAAATTTGTCACCGAATATTTGACATAGTTCTAATGAAAACGGTCTTCTGAGAATAGAATTTAAAAAATGTAGAATATAGTTAAGTAATATAAATGAGTCACAGCTTACTGAATATCTACTACTGTGTGCTTAAACGCGTCGTGAAGTGCTTTCTCTTATTTATCAGATGTACGTATTAAATTGCGTGTTTACATGTGGGCGGGCACGTGAGACCGGGGGCGGAGTACACGCGGGTATCCCCGCGGGACTCGGAAAGATCGTCACCACTTTAACTCGCTTTTTCACGCTTGATCTAGCTTTGAGATTGCTATTATTACCATCTGTTGATGTAAATGAAAAGTATAATAATGTGTGAATATTTTATTGTTTTAAGAAATCTATTCCGGCAAACAGTCCGGTACCTGACGAAGAGACGTGAGCGATCACAGCCGATCATACTTCCCGAAATTAGTGTAATAATTGATATTAAGATATTATCTGCATTGATCCTGTTTCAAAGAGATAATAGGTAGAAAGTGAAGTTGAAATAACTTAACACATTCGAAAATATCCTTTATAACTTATTTCTATTTGTTATTTAATATTTTGAAACAGTGTTCTATTTTTTTATTATTAAGTTATTCATGTATACATAACTTGGAAAAGTTTTCGTTTACAAATTAATTGGATTTTAGATAAGTAACATCTAAAATAAAATTTTCATTCGTCAAAAATAAAATAAGTACGGGCTTTACTCAACTTTGACATTGATTTGAATTTCTAAGAAAGTCGAGGTCGAGGTTACATAAATCTACTAAAATAAGCAAACTTGCCTTCCTCTCAGCATTTTTGAGAATTTAAACAATCTGTCTGTAGACTTAATTTGTGACTGGAGCAGCGCCGGGCGCGGGTACATATCTGGCTCGCGTCCTCCTTCCATACAGTATTTATCCCTGGTTATTTTTTCCACTTAATTAGCAACAAGTCCGTGCCAGGTATTTGTGATCTATCTGGATAAATCAGACGGAATGGTGTAAACATCGGCGAATTCGGCGGCCATGTGGTGTGTGTCCGCCGCAGAGGTCACGAGCTCAAGAGCGAGAGCAAATAATTTATCTGTCTGGCAAGTTCGCTTCTATTGCACTTCGTTACTAATTTGAATATATCTAAACTTAATATTAGTTAAACGACATCTAATTAAGGGTACGTCTTATAATATGACGTTTTGAATTATACATTTGAACACTTGAGATGTTTTATTTCGTTAGTTTTCTTCTTTTGCAAATAAATTCATTAGAAACTTGATATTGTAACTTGTGAGACTATACTTTACTGTATTTTTGTCACGAGCTCTAGAGTATATTTAATTAATACACGGGGAGAATCATGTTAGTAATTACAACAACTGACATCAAGTGTAGTTTTATAATAATTATTAGACGATTAAACTGGGAGAATGGATAGAGCTTTTCTTAGAAAAAAATTATAATTATACAGCAAATTATTTTTTCCTGAAGGTACTACAATCCAGATATGCATTTCCAGGAAATTCTAGGAAACAGGAACAGTGAGCTGAATCACATGTAAAGTGGTTCTAGGGAGCCATTACGTGATCAGCCCACTTGGTAGCTATTTAGTGCTGGATGGATTAATCATCGCGTAATGTTGTCTCTCAAGTGCTTCTAATCTGTATAATGCGAGATAGTTTGCTGTTTGTACTCTGGCATCTGGACTCTTGTAGCAGGCGTGAAACGTCGCTGCCTTCTAATATAGTAATACCTAGTTGGCTAGTTTCAATGACAGTGGCTACCGTGGCCGTAATCAGTCGGGAGGACATTATTATTAGTATCTCCATACAAATATATCATCTACTAAAATCTCACATATCTAGTTATAAATATCTTAAAAACCAAACTAATGGCTCGTGACAAATTGTTATCCGCGGAGGTTGCTAGGTTATGGAGGTGGTTAAAATTGAATAAATTGTATTTATAAAGTATTTGTCTCGCGGAGTATACTCTTGAGTCACGCATTCCAATAGACAGGTTTTATCGAAACCCGCCTGGCTCTGAACACAATTTGGACTAAGCGTTTCGATTTCGTAAGAAATGGGTTAGCAATATTCGAGCTTCGCAAGAACGAGTCTTGCATAATGAACTTTATACTGCCCCAGTGTCGCATTTAAATATCGGCCTTTTTTATATTATCTTGCGAATGATACATAATACGGAAAAAAATTAAAGCCTGCTTATTTTTCCGAGGACTTACTACTAACTACATACCTATTACCTTCTATGGTACAAGACCTAGAGATATTCACTACTTTTCTTGTCAGTATTTCTACTAAAAACAAAAAACTATACTTTATTTTAGTTTTTTGGGTCATAAAGGTTTGATAATTAATTTATGAAATTAATTGCAAAAACATGAAGATATGTATTGATCATAGGTACGCATTTCTTTACGAATTACAGAACAGAGTTTGCGGTCTAAGAATAGCGATCGAAATTTTAATGATTCACTTTGGTATAGGTATAATACTTTTTAATAAAACCGTCGATTTTATTGGGCATGTGATTCACAGTGGCCCGTTATCGAGCTCCCAAGGCCGCCCGGTCTCCGCATACGTGTGCATTACACTTGAACATGCTATAGGAACTCTCTGCAATTACTTATACTTTGTTTGAATTAACTGTAAACATTTAAAACAATACTTTTAAGTTTTAACTTTTACTTTTAAAAATTGACATTACACTCATCTTTTGCGAAGATTACTAATATAAAACATCAGTAACAGTGGGCAGCTTTGTTAAATATCCGTATTTGCATGTCACACAGTAATTTACGTCCTATAACCTTCATGAGTTGAATAATATACTTGAATATGTATAACAGAACAGTTTTTTGTTCTCTTAATTCAAAACCTTTTTGTATTTTGTGGTTAGTCTATTGAGGAAGTTACTCATTGTAACATTGACAAAAGAACCTCAATAACGTTCAGAATTAATAAATTATGTACATTTAAAAATGTACATACATTTTCAACCACTAAGCCGTAAAGAGTTTTTATAAATAGGGTGTCTTGTAAGAAGGATACGCAATGCCGTAATCGATTTCCAACAAAGCTCCCAGAATATGTGCTTACATTATAAATCGTATCTACTTATAAAAGTAACTGTATTAATTTTTATTTCCCTTTCCTCAGCAACGGATTGATCTGATATTTTAGTGAGAAATTTTGGGTAACCAGTAAAATACTGATTTGTAATGTTGTACTTACATGATACCTTCGAGATATGTACCTAAGTATTTGAGATACTTATGTATTTTTGTACATGATGATATAGGTATTAGAAAAGCTAATAAATTATTATAATGTAAAGTAGATTTCGTTAAAAAAATACTACTGTAATTATTAGGTACTTACCTACTAGGCGCAGGGTCGTGGCGAGGGTGCAGCGCTGCGGGCCGCGAGCTGCGACGTCAAGGTTGGGGTATCGTGTTACATTAACCGTTATCATAACGTTACTTTTCCTTATCTTTTGCACATGAGCAAATTCCGTGAAATACTACCTTGTTTCCTGCACGTACGATCATGTTCGGCCATAAATATAATGCTGTGCGTTTCAAATGTTTCCAGCCTCTAGCGCGCTCACGGACTTGGAAATCAAATTAAATTTCAATAGTTCCGCTGCCCTCATTGCTTTCGTAATTCAAAACAATTTGAGATTCAAGATCAATGAGTTAACCCTTACTTCAGTTGTTAACAATAATAAGTTGTATATCATCCGTGACACATACTTATTGTCTCTACGTGCCATAAATAAATTAAAAAAAAGACTAAACTAAACCCATAATAGCTATATTAAATAATTACAATATAAAATAAAGTTATAAATAAAAAGACCCTTTTTAATGCAACAAATATATACACTATATATTTAATAAATATGAAAATAACTAAAATTGCTTGTTATTTAACGCCTGACATGATCTACGACGGTATTATTCCTCCGCTTAACTAATTATAAGCGAGGGGTCGCGAAGACCTCGGGTGAGAATCTCCCGAGCTCGTTGTCAAGGACGGAAGGATTATCTGAAGGCCTCGGGCTTACACTTCAGTTTTGTCCTTCAACGGCACTTTCATAACAACGGAGCTTTAGCATTTTAATTAAGTATTATTGGCTGTTGTATTGGCTTTACTGTGAAATCGGTTTATTTAGGTCTAGCTTTCGCCCGCCGTATTTGCATGACACAACGTGATTTATATCAGAGAAATTTCACAACTCCCCTTTGAAAATATTGCTGTCTTTCATTTGTAGATTAATTTAACACAAGCAGCGTCACGTCAGAAGGCAAACTTTGATTATTATCAAATGCAAACAAGGGAAAAAAATGCAAACAAAAAATGACTAATAGCAAATGCAAACAGAAAAAAAATAGTAAATATTTGAAGGAATGCGAGCGAAGCGCCGGTATGCAGCTAGTGTAGAATTAATGCTTGTGAAGATGAACATGTTTTTACTCAAATTTGCGTAAACGGATTTAGAGAACACAACAACTGTAGAGGAGGAATGGACCATTTAAAAAAAATTGTTGCAGTATACATTAATCATTATATTATACCCCAAAGGTCACTAAACACTTAAATAAATCTAAAAGTAGTCCAATATTGAATTCTCATTGCTTCAGTAACTGATTGTATTTAAATTAGTATTAGTTTAGAAATTGAATAAAACACAAGTAATTGTCCGAAATTGGAGCATATTTAGTTGATTACATCCGGTTCATCGTATTATGCGCATGAGTCATCTCTCTCACACCTACGTCGTTGAAAGAGAAAGCTATATGGCTCTTACGCAACGTGACGTCAATTGATTGATCCGTTAAAGGAAAGAAAAGAATGCACGTGAGTAAATATGAGGCATAAAAAACTTTTATTGAAGCCTTAATTCGTCGTGAATCACACAGCTGAGGTGTCCGAGTGGTTAAGGAGTTGGACTTGAAATCCAATGGGTTCTACCCGCGCAGGTTCGAATCCTGTCCTCAGCGGATTTTTTTGTATAAGTTAGAATTTATTTAAACAATGCTTTGTAACATCAATTTTATTTATTTTTTATATTAATATTCCTGTAATTATATATTTTTCTGTGAATTAAACTAATCTTCTTCTTATAATAAAGAAGCAATGTATATAAAATGTATTATAGTATAGTATAATTATTATTAAAATTTAAGAACGGTTTTAACGGAGCAAATTTTATATTTAAATAAGGTTTCACTTTTTAATATAGGGTTTTCAATACATTTAAGTAGAAGTTTTTTCTAAAAAAAATGTGAGTTTTGCATCGTCGCCGAAAAGCGCCGAGCGGACTCTACATAATACCATACAAAAATATAATTAATCCAATTTAAATAAAATATAAACTTTGTAGAGATTTGTATCGATCAAAATACGTATTTTCTATTCATATCAGAGTGAGCTTCATGACCGTAATTTCTTTTTTATATTTTAAAGTGGTGTTCACTTTTTACATTTAAATAAATATATCAAAGTATAAATCGTCATAATATGTAGTATGGGAGCTAAATGCAAACATATATGTAAAAACATAAGAGGTGGGTCCTAAAATGCCAGCTCCTGCCGCGCGTGGCTTGGGAGTTGAGTAACTGATTCAAGGTTCCTACACTGGGAGGGAAAATATTATTGCATGTATAAATCAAAAATCTTTTAGTATATCTTACTTAAAAATATTAGACTTTTACATTTTTTAATAGATTTAATTATAAATTTACTTAGGTACTTTCGAAATGTTACTGATGTACTTGATTATTCTTACTTAATTGCTTTCTTCTTACGATGTAATACAACAAATAGATAACTTGGAAACAGCTTTGCATGCAAACTTATAAGCTTTCTTTATAATTCTGCTAAGTAGCCACGTCAACGATCCTTTTTCCTCCCGTAGAGTTTCTAAAACTTTTTTATCCTTTTTGTTTCCAAACAAAACACGCCTACAGGCGAAAAGAAGGATTAAAAATGTCGTAATTGATTTTAAGAAACATATGGCGGCGTGATCGCCGATGCTTACTTATTATGTTTATAAAGGTTATGTTTATAAAGAGTACAGCCATATATTAACCAAATGAGACTTGCTTTCAAAAACCATAATATCTAAAAGAACCTTTGCGAAATATAGCACTGAAAATACTAAATACTAATACTTATGTAATAATAAAAAAATGTGTAATAAAATATATACAAATATACATAAATATATATTTTCGCAAATAATATTATAATATATTATAAAATAATATTATAATAATTTACTGTGAATATAAGTGATAACAATTGTTTTACATATTTCTATTGTTAGTGTCGTTTTTTCTACAAACGTAGAATAAGTCGAAAGATAAAACTTTTGAAAATATTTTTATTTTGTTACGCTAAAGAAGTATAACTTCAAAACGGATGAAAATGAAACACAAAGTAATTATGTAGTGTACTACTAGTGTAAGTATAAAGTGTTCTAGACTTTACTACGTTCTCTAATTGTTATAACAAATTGTAAGATCCTTTAGGTTATAATATCTATAGCTGAGACACGTACAAATATTTTATTGTTAATAAAATATTTATGCCATGTTAAAAACAATGTGGCCTTGCAACTAGTTCAACTACAGCATGGTTAGAGTTACTTAACGTAAAGTGTTTAATTATTTAAGAGGTTTCAAATAAATATTCAAAATAACTTCATGTACGCAAATGTATGGAAAAGTACATTCATTAGTAACAAGGCAGAGTGAGCTCACGAACATAGCGTCATATCAAAACAATACCAAATAACAAAAGATACACACAGCCAAGAATGGAGAGCTCTAATTATGCTAACATAAATATAAAGGAAGCTGATAAATTAGAGACGTCTTTTTATTAAGTTACAAAGTAAAGTTGAAGTTTGACCAAGGCAACTACTTTCTCAATCACGCTTTGAAGCATCGATAAGAAAATTGAATTGAATTGAATATTTTCACACTAGTGTTACAAAAAAACTTGGTAAAAAATGTTAAACTTCAGTTTGTAAGTGAACAATTAGGTTTTTGTAGTGTTATTTGTACAGTAAGCCGAGTATTAACCTATCATCCTACGAAGTCCCGCAGCAGTGCACGGTCTGAGACAACGAGCTAAATGTACTATGACAACTAAATCGCACTCAGTAATGAGATCTTGCTTCCTCTGATTCTAATGGTGATTAAAATGTCTACAGCGTGCCGTTAGACATTACAAAGAGTGTAATTTACGAGACTCGTATACTCCTTCATCCTTATCTTAAATTTTGACGATGAAGCGACTTAAAGAGGGATTGTTTAATCACTAAAATTAATAATACAATACAGTTTATAAACAAAGGTCATCTACACCACTCTACATAGGCATTAACACTGCAATAATTATGATATGACATCATAATGATAATGATAAGCAAATATGAATTTTATAAGTAGGTATTGACAACACTAAATAATAAGTGTAAATAGTACATGTGTATACACAATGTACGAAAGTAAGTTTGAAATTGAAATAAAACAAATGCTGATTGGGTAATAATATAATGTGTAAAGAATTAAAAACTTGATCAGCGTTTTCATTTTTCGCAACAAGTAGTAAGCGCCGGTATAAGTATTGCTTAATGTTGCAACATCGAAGAAAGCAAAAGTAGGTACGAGGCACGGCCGACGCCGGGCGCGCCACTTGTCTTTATTGCGCTGTTAACATATTTTTACGAGGACTGTGCCCGAACCATATGAGCACGCGCAGCGGACACGGAAGCGGATCTTAAAATAATTATGTGTAAAAAAATATTTTTAGGCTGATGCTAGTCGTCTGCTAATCGGACGACTAAATTATTTTATTCGTCCAACAATTGGACGAGTAAAATAATTTAGTCGTCCAACAATTGGACGAATAAAATAATTTAGTCGTCCAACAATTGGAATTTAAAATAAATTATTTTGTTCGTCCATGACTAAAATATTTTACAGGCAAAATCAAATAAGCATACGTTTTTGTCTATAGAGAATGATCCTAAGGAATTAACAATTTTCGAATATGTTTTTAAGCAATTTAATTTAAAAAAAATTTGCACCTGTAGAAAGTTTAAAAAACTATGTGTGCAATTTTTTCCAATATTTTTTTAAATTTATTTTTTTATAAAAAATCCAAGAATTATTAGACATCGGCTAATTTCAGTATCATACTTATGAAACATCCTTTTCCTTTATAGGGTTAACTATGCGCATAGTTCGTGGTGGCGATCGTGTTGATAAAAATTGATGAGAAGCTGATACTTATCGAGCAGGCAATTATCGGAATATTTATGAGTGTGAAAATAGCTGACAGTTGTTAATTTAAAAACTTTTGAAACTAGAATTTGAAAATCAGTATGTAATTTTTTTTTATTTTGATATTTTTAATTATTCAATTCGTTTATTTGTGATTTGGAATTTGTCTTATATCTGCTACATTCACACTAATGAATATGTATACCTGGTATAATATCTGGTTCGTATGATACAGTTAGTACCGATAGGGATGTGCGATATTGAAAAAAAGATCTAAATCTATCTAAATCTAAAGAAAAAAAAAGACGTGCGGTACTCGGAGACTGCCGCGGTAAAGCTATTGCATCAATACAACAACAATATAAAAACAGCTATTTTATCAACTTATGCAATTATAATTATTTATTTATTTTATTTATGCAGTATTTTTTTCCTTTGTTTTTTAAGCTATTTTTCTTTGATATTAATTCATGTTACACTTTTTGAGCCCTGAGACTGACCCTTATTTTTACTGTAACATTGCCACTACTTTAATATAATAGTAAATATATAAATAATAGTTAAAAGACACATGACACACACAACCTACACGATAGCCAATAATTAACAAAATGCAAAAAGTAAACCGCGCGTGGGATTTGAACTCGTGTCGCATGTACGAAAAATGTAAGTTGTAGCCAAACCGACTGAGCCACCGACACTTCACTAATCTGTTCGAATTTGTTGGAATTATCTTTACTTATAACAATATGAAATATCAGGTTATTTTAGTTACGGAATTTCTGGATTCGGTCGCCACGCTCAAGGCCCGCGATAGAAGCTATGCAATAGCTTAAAACTAATAAAATACAAATATTGTTTACTATGCATGTGAAAAATTTGTATATTATAAATATTGTAAAAAATTGCATGTAAAAAGGAGAAATAATAAAAGGCCCATTTATTTATTTAATCTACAACCAATGTTATATTTGATAATAAAAAATAGGAGGTAATTACTCGAAAATGTAAAAATAATTATTTAATAATAATTTAAATATAATAATAATTTAAATGTCTACCTAATTATTTTGCTATGAATTAACATATAATATAATTTACGCCACATTTTTGGACTAGTAAAAATACGAACTGTCAACACTCTCCCGTACCGCGTACGTCATTTCGAAATGGACATTGTCATTATTTATGTCAACAACTGCAAAATTAATTTTTTTGGATGACTACTTACAGCGTTAAAAGTTAGCCTAATCATCCACTAATCGGACGAATAAAATATATTAGTCGTCCGATTAGCAGACGACTAGACACACCGATATTTTTATGTATGTTATTTTGATTATAATTACACGCCTTAATTAGTTTTATTTGACTTACTGAAACTAATTTATAATTTATGGATACTGTTATGCGTTCTCCAGATAACATCAATAATAGATATCTAATGATATAAAACATCTAGTAATATTTATCTCAGATGCGGTTATTGCTGAGATACTAATTAGGTGATAATACAGAAAAAGTGATCACAATATGTGGTTTATTTTATGCATTAAAGTACTTTAAGTGATAACTGTACCAACAGTGGTCAGTGTGTCACCACTGACGCGACTGGTAAGAGATCAGCCGCAGGATTGATAGGACTTAACCCAAGGCTGAAAAACCACCAACTTCTCAATTCCGAGCAGTTTTCTAGAATTTCTTGACCGAAGAACTCATAATTGAACTTGACCCGATCCAGGACTCGAAACCAAAAGCGTATCGGCAGCCAAGAATACTATACACTAGACCTTCGAAGCATATTATAATGATTACCTAACATAGAATTAGTGGTCTAGGAGTAGAGTCTAAGCTACTATATCGTTTTGTTTACAATAGCCTTAATGAAACAAACGGATTATTTCATTTATCTATCAATAAGCACAAAATAACAAAGCTAAAACGTCAGCGTGTACAGAGTTCAGTTGGATACATTTATAACTGAATGCGCTGATTGTGCGCGTTGCGTCACGCCGCGCCGCCGCCGCCGCACGCCGCCGCTAAACCAGGTTATGATTTACGAGCAGCGATCTGCAACACTACACTCAAAACACACGTTTGACCGACTCCATTCCCGGTACACCCGGCCACAGTGCTCTGCTCCCTCACTGGATGCCTACTGTTTCCTTCAACTCGTCCTGCGTCGACCGCCGTACGCAGTCCGGCCGCGACCATCTGGCGTTGCGTCAGGCATTATGATACATACAATTTCATCATATTCTTTTACTGAAAACGTTTCTTGAAACACAAGGTGTTTCGTTACGCACCGAGCTTTGTTATTTTGGTGTTACGGTTTTCACGCGTCGAGAGCAAGTGATGCTTTTTAAAATAAACTCTTCCCAATGTTTTTATCCTAAAACCTTACTCTTAGTTTTTGTTAAATATTGTAACGTGAAAGATGATTGATAACAGCACGCTAGTGCTCGATTAATCAAAGAATTCATTAAAACGATATTGATGTACAGAGTCCACATTGTTAATGGTTATTGTCGACTGTTTATCTAAAATTTTCCTTTATTCAACAACATAAAGTTTAAACTAAGAATTTTTCGTTCAAACGCAACAAAAAATATATTTTTGTCAAGTATTATAAGGTTGTATACCAAAAGTATAGTATCTCTAAAAATAATATCGGAAGCGACTGTAAATTTTGTCCATGGGCAGTTCTTTACTGTAATTTGCATTTCCCGCACTACGGGGGCGACGTCCGCAATGCGCACTACGGACCAGCACAATGCTGTAAAAGCCTGGTCGTTCGATCCATTAGGCCTCTTGTACCATTAAAATAAATACGATAATAGTTTGCGTCGTCCGTCCGCGTGTAACGTCCTGCGCCGCGGGCCGGCACCTCGCCAAATGTCGGCCGCCCCCCGAGGACGGGGTGCACTGCACATGTGGACTCAGATAATGTTTCCTTGTACAGGAAACTTTACAATTTTTAAGAGGATCGCACGATCGTAAATTTTGTGGGTGAACTTTGGAAGACTGCAAAATTTGATTTCGAGACATTGCAATTGAACGAAAATCGGTTCAAGTCGTCACAGAGAAAACAAACACGATATTTTTCTATTATGAAAGTTTTTACAAAGATGTTCAAACAATGCCTTTTGTGCTGGATGTTAATTTTTTTTATTTTTCATGGGCATAGAATCTAGGTCCTGCAGATTATAATATGAGCGGCCGCGGCGGGAGAAGCAACGGTTGGCGCGCCGGACGTGCCGGCCGAGCTTTGGCGCTACCATTCATTATTAATATTGCGGATATTTCAAAATTATATTTATTTTTCAATTACTAACAAATCAAAACTTAATAGTAAATAAATATAATTCTTTGTATTACCCTTGTATTATCTCAGTAATATCAGAAAACATTGTATAAACAAAATGTACGTGACATTGTCTGTGCCAAAAAACCGCTATTTCGTATTCGTGATTAGAAAATGATATAAAAATAAAGTACAATGTAAATTAAATAATTTTGTAACACATCTAGAGCTAGAGAATAATTAAACATAATGTTGTTTAGACACTTCCGCAGCGACCCGGCGCGGCGCGGCGCGGCGGGTGGTCACCCTGAATTATGAAAGAAGCAATTAATGAAACTGAGAAATCCCTTGTAGAGTTTATTCCCATTGAGAAAGATGGATAAGTCCCAGAGGTAATATAGCACGTGTGTAGTCCACAAACTGACACATGTACTTAATTAAATTCATCTTGTTCTCATTAATGAGAAGGGGTGGAAAAGACAATGGTAGAATATAACATGCTTATTGCTTATGTAAGAAATTTAGAAATTAAAATGATTCTCCTAGTCATTTCATGTCAAATGCTCAATCTGTAAATTTTTATTTTTATATCTTGTTAGTTCTTAATTATTGTATGTAATAAATGGACGCTTCGCTCGGGTGCGTCCCTAGAATTCTGTAAGCTTTTTGAGCGGAACCCTAATTCTTTTTCAAATATAAAAGTAGCCTTAGTTGTTCCTTATACCATTAGCTATCTGCTAGTAAGTAAGTCACGTCAAAATCAACCCAGCAGCAGTTTCGCATTTAGCAGAAAGAAATAGCCAGACAAAAAATTATATTATTTCATATGCACGTTGTAAAAAGCTGATGGTTAAACATTACAAACAGAAATTTTAAATTACTTATCCGTGACGATAGACTAATTAAAATTCTCAAGATGGATATTACTCGTAGTAAAATAAAATGGGTTTAATCATTTAATATGTATCAGAACTTCTGATAAGTTAGACCGATAGTCTTTGATTGACTAATCATTACTGCGGCACTCTACGCTTCTTAACTCTACAATTCCAGACAAATAGTCGTAATAAAGAATTGAAATAATTAATAGCTATTATAAACTGCCTCGATCTCGGACATGAAGCAATTAAATTTTACTAGTTTTTTTAGGATTCTTTTAATTTTCTATTGCATTCATAAATTGTGGACATCAATTCTGAGAATACTAAAATATTAATTGCCTTTTCAGTTGCTCTACAACTCACATCACATCAGCACATCAGATTGCGATAGAGTAAAGTGTTTTTAAGTTTATGCATACCGTTTACAATTCTTTATTTATTTCGCAGTTGTGCATAATTAAAATAATATGTTACAAGAAAAATAAGTACATATAATGATTTCCATGCTACACACTTTTATTGGTAATAACTATGTTCAAATACAAAGACGCAAAAACATGAACTTTTATTTTGAGCGGAACCATTTTTTGTATTAAATAAAGGTAACCTAAGTAACTCCTTACATAATTTTTATGTGCAGTCAATGATATACCAGCATCACATATTCGCCATTAAAAGTCCCGTGAATATCGGTCCAGTAGTTACGGAGATTAGCCGGAACAGATAGACATACAATAATAAAAAAAATATATGTTCTTATAAGGACTGCATATAATTACATATGTAATTAAAAGCAATGTTTTGTCATTAAAAACAGACATCACTTTAATTATATTTATCTGAATAGATAATAGCAAGTTATGAACTATTCGTTTGATGTAAAGTTCGGAAGCTTTTAGCCATTATAGGACACTTAGTGAAGTGACTCCACCTTTGATACTAAAGTGTTTAAGTGTAAGTGTCGTGTCGTGTCGTCGGGCGACGGGCAGCAGCCGGGACGGGCGGCGGCCGGGGGCGGCAGCAGTCGCTAACTCCGTTAGAGTGCATTAGGTCAACTCGACTGGTTACTCCTTTGTAGGACCACGAAATTGAATAAAGGCGTCGTTACTGAACTTACTGCTCACTATTTTAAATATATCGTCCAAATTTAAAAGAATATTTAATTAAAATTGGCTGTTAGTGGGAATTTAAAAATAACATGTTAGAGTCCCTATGTTTTCTACAAAAACAAAAATAAACATGCTTTTAATAAGTGAATAACTAATAAATATATCTATATCCTAATCCTTAAATATAAATCTAACTAGTAGTAGTACTAGTATGAAATTTCGCACAGGCATTGATCATAGTCTGGAACAGCACAAAAGCTAATTTTATATCGGTAAAATACACTGTTAATCCGGCCGAAGTGAGGGTAAATAGCTAGTATAAACATAAACCTTTGCTTCAGGACCTTTCAGTGTTCATATCGCAAATTAATTTTATAGCCGGCTATAAATACTGCTAGACTGGCAGCGTAATCCTTTTAGCTGTCGGAAACGGCCGTTTGAGAGATATCAAAGTGAAACAAACGACGGTAACATTCGTGTCTGCGGCGCGGCGGGACCCGGCAGTGCGCACGCGCCGAGAGACAAGGCCGCCTGAGATCTATCAATCATTATTAACGATTTGTTTACCGCTGCTGCGGCGGCTGCCTCTAAATGGGACGTTAATTTCCTCCAAACTCTTTCATTGCTTGTTAATTTACTCATTTACGATTGATCAATAAATGAGTTTAAACTCGGTTGGAAACATCTTCATATTGTATCATTACACGCTCTGTGCGGCTGAATCTGGGAGAGATTCTTTATATTTAATTTAATAAATAAGGCTCTAGATACGACTATCACAGACTTTATTATTTATTTTATATAATAGATTAGATACAATTTATAAAATAATTATTACTGTGATATAAAATATATAAAGAATTAATATTTGTGGTAAACATAACTAGCCCCGAGCGACCCACTGTTCATATACACTTCGATTGTTCGTTTCATTGTCACGGCGAGCTCCCCGCCTTCGTCTTGTAGCCAGTCTTTGTCCTTTTAATAGTAATATGAAAATTATACTAAGATATTATAGCTCTAGACAAACTCTAGCTTCAATACTTTACCTTCACTTTATTTTTTATTAACTAGCGACTTCCAGTGCCGCCACTAGCTGTCAAATAAGTTTCATTAAAATCCGTTTAGTAAGACAACATACAAACATGTATAAATTCATCCTTAGATTTCAGAACAATAACAACAAGACAACTTTGAAACTATAACATTATATTAGTAGCATAATAATAAATTTTATTGGACACCAATTGCTATCTCCTATAAAGATACTGTTATAACTCGATTAAGAAATAGTAAAAGCTGAAAAATGTTTACGATAGGAATATTTCATTGGATTTTTTATGCAAGTCCTGAAATTATGTTTGCTTCATGCCCTCGTGAGCGCCTACTGGCTGGCTGGCTGCAGAGAGAACAGTGTTTGATACGAAAACTCCTTGGGTTTTAATTACGACGACGTTTGCGAGCATTTACAGCTTAATGAGGCTCCCGCACATTTAAACTGCATACGACTGACTTTAATTATTAAAATATCATCAGATATGAAACAACTCATTATTTATATTTTGTACGGACTGAGACATAACAGTATTTAGTTTTTAAACTTATAGATAAATGAAAAGTCACTTTACCATATAATTAAGTGAACTCTATAATAAAGCTACGCTTAAGCACTATAAAAGTTGACTAAAATAAGTAATGCAAAAATAATTATACTAATAAAATACCTAACCCAACTAACGGTCGCCAAAATAACTTAACACATACTTAACGCTAAACAGCATATTGTATTAGACCTTTGTATTTTTAAAATTAGAACGAAATATTACTTTTGGAGCCAGTTGATTCTCTATACAATATACATGCGACATAATTTAGTGTTATGTGATCTGTGCTTACACTAATCTCCGCAGTCACAAAGCAATGTGGTAGGAATGGGCTAAGCCATGAAATTAATTTACAAAATAACTATTTTTATTTTATCGCTTTGATCTATACTACACAGTCACAGGTGATAGAGCAGTCACTAAGACTATAATGTAAGGAGATAAGTAGGTATTTAGTCAAAAATATTAAAGGACAAGCCGATATAATAGGTGGATATGATAGGTATCAACGTGACTCGTGTGGGTGAGTTCAAGAACAGCGCGCTACGTACAAATCGTAGTTAACACCCTACTCTTTCTAAATCATCCGCATTTGTTCCTGTGAAGTTAGATTTTTTTGTTTGTTAGTGGTGTGGCAAGCACTTGCCTTGAATTGTCCTTTTTTTTAAAGTTTTTGGTAAGGATGGTCTATAGCGTTCGACTGGCGGGTAGCTGTCGCTATTACGGCGGGGGGCGCTACTCACTACTACCCGCACACACCGCTCATTACGCATATAAATGCCCGCACTGACACGGCGGGCCACTACTCCCTTTATTCTCTTAACGAGAACTCCACGGTGAAGTGCTAGTAAGCTGTCAAGGTGGCCACCAAGCAGATCAGCGAGCTGCACCAGGTAAGCGACTTGCTTTTATCCCGCATAGTTGTAAGCTATTTCATCATCCGCCATATACTTTATTAAAGGTTTTTTTTGAGGACAGTGTTGGATCCACGCGTCTCCGCGCGCTGGATCGTATTTTTGTTCCCACACCGCAAGGAGTGCACGGCTATTTACACGCCTGCCACTCCATCTTATGGTCCTTACGAGCCTAGGATAGGTATCAGCAATAATATTTGTTAAGTTATTCAACCCGCATTAATGGCCACTTTGTATGCTAGATTTTAATAATTTTATTTTACATAATAATTTGCTTCACTTATATATGAGAAACTATATTTTTTCTATGCCAAGCTTTGCGCGTGCTTTGTATTATAAAATAGAATATATTTAGCTAAAAAGAAAAATTATTTGTAATAAAACGACAATTATTTAATGTTGAGGGTAATTTAAGAATACTACATACAAAATACGCATTTCATTTCTCAATGCCCGTTTATAAAAGTAATATTGGAATGTAACTTATTATACATTTATAAAGTAGTTTATGAATAGGTATACTGGTGTTTATTTAATATTTAAATATCTCGTTTCTTTAAATATTAAATCTTTATTAATAGTTCGAAGGTAGTACGTGAAATTTTTGTAATACGTTTATTGTTATATACTGTTCATTGTATTAATATTTTAGTTTATAATGGCTTCCAATAAGCTTGAATTAAAACTTATGCAATTAACTGCCAAAAAAGAGGCGATTTTTGAGCGAATTAATCGTTTATATAATGTATCTAAAAATATTTCTAATTACGAGTCACGTTCGAATGAATTATTTTTATCTCAATCTGAATGTATAGGTGAATTGTACAGCAAGTTTGAAACAATAATTGAACAAATAAACGAATTAAAGTTTGAAATTGACAGAACCTCCCCAGATTATTCCTGCTTAAATTCTATGGAAGATTAACACAGTGTCCTACGTGGACGACTCATCGCGAACGCGATTGCGAAACGATCCGATGCGAATTTAATGCGGTGCGGAGCGATGCGGCTACTCTGTCCTACGTGCGCGCGAACCGTCCCCTCCGCGCCCTCCGCCGCCGTTTAAACATTTGTCATGGGCGGACGGAAGTTAATGTTGTTGGAAAATTCATATCTATACATATAATAAATCTGTAGAAGGGTCAATTCTGTACATTGAAAATATTGAAAAAATAAATAGCAGGGGGTGTTACTGGATCGATACCAAACCCAAATATGCGATTAAAAAATTTTTTGTCTGTCTGTCTGTCTGTATGTTCAGGCATCACGTGAAAACTAACGGTTCGATTTCGATGAAACTTGGTATAATTATACTTTATTATCCTGGGCATAAAATGGGATACTTTTTATCCTGGAAAAATACGTAGAAAAAAACAAATCTTAATTTTTATCATAGTTTGATTTTATCCTGTAGTCCATGCGATCGAAGTCGCGGGCACAGCTAGTCCTAAATATGAGATATTGAAGAAGTGTATAACTTTTATTCCTTTTGTCCCAGAATGTAGGACGTTCTTGGATAGCATTAATAAGAAGTTCTACTTCCGACATTAATTCAACAACAATTTTTGCTTGAAAAAAATATGGCCGACGCGTCCACTTCGCGCGAAAATATCAAGCCAACTGATCGCGTTCGCGTCAATTCGCGCCGCTCCGCACCGCACCCCACGTGCGTTTGGTCACATAGGACACTTCAATAGGTTTCGAATGTTTGTTGTTTTCGCGCCGTGCCGCGCCGCTTCGCGTTCGCGTCTAGATCGCTCACGCAGGACGTCGCCTTATATATTCATGTATTAAATATAAACGCAATCTAATATTAGCAAATAGCAAAACATCTACATCAGTGCATAAAACGGGGGGCATAAAATTACAGCCCATCGAATTACCGTCTTTCGATGGAAAAACAGAGAATTGGCCTATATTTTACGAGATATTTCGCAGCAATGTACATTTAAATACTAATTTGAATGACTCGCAACGAGTTCAATATTTAATTAGTAGGTTGAATCATGATGCTTTAAAAATAATTGCAGGCATTATTCCCACAGGGGACACTTATAATATTTTATGGGATAGTCTTGTCAAGAAATATCAAGATAAACGAAGTTTAGGTATTCATTATCTCAATAACATTCTGGACATCAAAAGTTGCGTAGGTAATGCTGTCAGTTTAAACACATATATAGAAAAATACTCCGCGTCTGTCTCTGCATTGAAACAATTAGATATTCCTGATTTTAGGGATGCAACGATACCGATACGATAATCGTATATCGGCGGTTATCGTAAACCTTTACGATCATTCGCTATCGTAAATATTACGATACGCTAATTTTACGATACATTTATTTCAAAATTTTAAAATTTTTACTGTTTCGGGTGAAACGAACCGCATAACGCGTCAATTTCTGAACGCTTCGTAAGCCCCAAAGATATAATGGTAGCCTTCAGAAGCCTGGACGTCAAGAAAACAGCTGATTTATAGGGTATATCTGTAAAAGTTGTTAGTTCGGTAATTGATGTTGTTGCACCTCTTTTAGCTACTATATTTAATGACTGTATAGAACATGGTGTGTTTCCTGATCTAATGAAACATAGTAAAGTTATTCCAATTTTTAAATCGGGTAGTACCCTAGACCCTAATAATTTTAGACCAATTTCAGTACTCCCAACATTTAGTAAAATTTTTGAAAAAATCATACTCGTGCAAATGTTATCGCATTTTAATGCACACAATCTACTTCATAAGAAACAGTTTGGCTTCACAAAAGGTCGCTCCACAGCAGATGCTAGTGTTGAGCTAGTTAAAAATATTTTTGAGGCATGGGAGAGGTCGCAGGATGCTCTTGGGATATTCTGTGACTTATCCAAGGCCTTTGATTGTGTGCATCACGTGACGTTGATCAGGAAACTGCATCATTATGGGATTAGAAATAAGGCACTCAACCTTCCGAATTCCTATCTGAGTAATAGAATACAGAGAGTTGATGTAAATGGTAAGAGATCTCCTGGGGCTCCGTTAGATATGGGGGTTCCACAAGGCTCTATTCTTGGTCCATTTCTCTTTCAAGTTTACATAAATGATTTGCCATTTTTTGTGCAGGACAAACATGAGATAGTATTGTTCGCTGATGACACTTCACTTATTTTTAAGGTAAAACGTAATTTACTTGTGTATGACGATGTAAACGATGCTCTCTCAAAGGTTGTCTATTGGTTTGATTCGAATAATTTATTATTAAATAACAAAAAAACAAAATTAATAAAATTCACAACACCTAATGTTAAACTTGTTGATAATGGTGTAGTATTAAGCGGGGAAATATTTAAACCGGTACAGTCTACTAAATTCCTAGGTATTATCATAGATTCGAAATTGCGGTGGGATCTCCATATTGAGGAGCTAGCGAATAGGCTTAGCTCTGCAGCGTTCGCGGTTAAAAAAATTAGACTTCTTTCTGACGTAGATACAGCTCAAATAGTATACTTTAGTTATTTTCATAGTATTATGTCATATGGAATCTTATTATGGGGAAATGCAGCTACCGTTAATACAATTTTTGTCCTGCAGAAAAGAGCTATTCGTGCAATTTATAGTTTAGGTCCTAGAATATCATTAAGAGATAAGTTTAAAGAAATAAAAATATTGACTGTTGCTTCTCAATACGTGTACGAAAATGTTATGTTTGTTCATAAAAATATACACGAATTTCCCAGGAATTGCGACATGCATACCATTAATACTAGGAGTAAACATAAACTTGTAATGCCTGTGACTCGTTTACGCCGAGTCAGTAATTCTTTTTATGGACAATGTATACGCTTATACAACAGGATCCCAGAAAACGTTCAAAAAGCTCCTATTGCCAAATTTAAAAAAATTGTGAAAGATCGTTTGTGTAGTAAAGGATATTATTCGATTAACGATTTTTTAGAAGACAGTACGCCTTGGGAATGATGTGATCGCCTCCAGGCTATTTCAACCCATAGAATTATTGTTAATTTCGATTTTCATTAAAAAAAATATTAAAACAGACAAAAAAAATTAGTCCCGCTGAGTTTCTTTCGCCAGTTCTTCTCAGGTCAGTGGCTTCTTCTTTCCGAACTGGTAGTAGACTCATGACGTTCAGTAAAAAATTGTAATAATTTAATGCTGAATAAAATATTTTGAATTTGAATTTGAAATATATTGATTAAAAATGCATAATTTTTTTATATTTTTACTTTACTTAGTCTTACAATAATAACATACAACAAAGCTTCCAATCAATTCATTAAAATGGTATTAAACAAATATCGTAATGCATTCGTATCGTAATTCGTTATCATATTTGGCCATTACGATGTATTCGTCATTTGTATTGGTATCGTAATAGCCGTATCGTTGCATCCCTACCTGATTTATTAGACTTTGTTATATTACATTGTGGTTTAAGAAAACTCGATTCCCAAACGGTACAACTATTCGAAAATAGCGTGAGTGGAAAGGAATTACCTTCTTATGAGGAGTTTATTTCGTTTGTGCAAAGTTACGTAAAGATTTTAGAGCGGTCACATAATAATAATTCAGTATCTACCACACGCAGCCGCAACGCTCTAAGTGCATCGAAGTCATTTGTAGCGAGCAATAAACCGGTTAGTGCTAGTATCGCCCGCTGCCCGCTTTGTGAAACAGAACATCAGCTGTTTGAATGCGTACAATTTAAAAATATGAAGTCGCCACAAGTTCGTTTTGATTTTATTAAAGCAAAGCGCGGATGTGTGAATTGTTTAAGTCTAACTCACTCTTTAACTAAATGTAAATCACGTAATGTTTGTAAAACTTGCAAAAAACAGCATCATTCTTTATTGCATTTTCCTATAGCGAAGTCGAACAGTGCGACTGATAGGTATGAAGCGACCGAGCACGTTAAAGACGGCTGCGCGCCCGCATGTTCGGTTTCATTGAGTGCAGCTATTACACCGAGTTCGAATATACTTTTGTCAACCGCGCAGGTATACGCGCATAGTAGCAGTGTAGGTAAACTTATAGTCAGGTGTTTGATAGATAATGGCTCGCAAAATAATTTAATTACTGTGGATTGTTGTAAACGGTTGAACGTTCCTATAATTAAATTGCGTAATTCGTCTTTGCAAGGTGTTGGTATGACCTCGCGACCTGTGCATGGGTTTATTAATTTGACAATAGAATCTCGGCTTAATCCGAGAACTAAATTTCATATCCATGCGTTAGTAGTTGACTGTATTACGGACAGACTTCCTGCCAAATTTATTAAATTAACTGAGGATATGTCACACTTAAACAATATACCGCTTGCTGATTTATCGTGGAATATACCGGGAGAAATCGATATTGTTCTCGGCGCACAACTTTTTCCTTATATTTATTTAGGAGATAGGGTAGAATCTGGTAACCGCTCACCGCCCGCTATATTAACTAGTTTTGGTTACGTATTGATGGGAGACGTTGAGTGTCATAGTGACGTAATACCTACTACATGCAATACATCTTCGTTCACCGCGCTCGCTAACGTTGACATTGAGTCAAGTCTGCAGAGGTTTTTTGAGTTAGAAGAAATTCCGTCTCAACGTTTTATTAGTCCGGAAGAGTTAGAATGTGAAAATATTTTTAATTCTACTGTCATTTTTAAAGATAATAGATATTTTGTCGATTTACCGTTTTCGCGAAACCCCTCCGGTTTAGGCAATTCTCGCGGTGTTGCTCAACGTCGTTTGCTTGCGCTCGAGCGTAAATTCGGGTGCGTGCCAGCCCTGCGCGAGAGTTATAATAGAACTATATCGGATTATATTTCTCAGGGGTATTTAAGCGAAGTACCTGACTCTGAATTAACAGAGGAGGGTTATTATATACCGCATCACGCCGTGGTCAGGCCTGATAAGGACAACATCCGGGTCGTTTTGGACGCTAGTGCTAAGACGCATACAGGGCTGTCACTCAATGACATTTTACATGTGGGCCCTAACTTGCAGGCTGATTTGTTTTCGTTAATACTTGACTTTCGCATATTCCCCGTCGCAATGACTGCGGACATAAAGCAAATGTTTTTGCGCATAGGAGTAAATAAACGACATCGGAAGTACTTACGAATTTTATTTCGTTTTGATACTAATGAACCCATACGCACGTATCATTTCAACCGCGTTCCTTTCGGCTTAAAACCAAGCCCATACTTAGCTATGCGCACATTACGTAACTTAGCGTGTGAGCATAGCGACCGCTTTCCTGAGGCTTCTAAACTGGTAGAAACTCAATTTTTTATGGACGACTTCGTCTATTCGGTTCCTGATGAACAGATTGCGTCGCAATTGTCTCGCGACTTAATTAATTTATTAAAATTAGGCTCCTTTGACCTTGTCAAGTGGGCCACTAATTCACCCGCTCTATTAGAGGTTCTTCCCGAATCCCACCGCCTACCAGTGAATTTTTCTGGTATGAATAATGAAATGAATAACTTTAAAATTTTAGATTTATCATGGGATCCCGCTGATGATTTATTTTCTTTAACTACTGTCCCTGTAGACCATAAATGCACGAAGCGTGCGATTCTATCGCTAGTTGCTCGCTTATTCGATGTACTCGGCCTAGTGGCTCCCGTAGTGCTCTACGCCAAAATTCTCATCAAAGAACAGTTGCTCACTTATGAGGAACTCTTAACCGTATTGATTCAAATAGAAAGTCTTTTAAACTCTCGACCGCTTAGTGTAATCTCATCAGACCCGCATCCAGATGTGCTTACGCCTGCGCATTTTTTAATGTCCAGTCCTCTTAAATATTTGCCTCCTTCTGAACTTACAGAAGAAAATAGGAACTTAACGAACCGTAAAAGACTCTTAGATCAGCTTGTATTGTCTTATTGGAAAAGATGGCGAGTCGAATACTTACATACATTGCAGGTTAGGCATAAATGGTGTACACCCGAGCACCCTATACAGATAGGTACAGTCGTTCTCTTGGGACAGGATAACGTGCCGCCTTTAATGTGGCCTTTAGGTATTATTACAGAGGTCTTCCCGGGATCAGATGGGGTAGTTCGAGTGGCTTTAGTAAAAACCGCGTCAGGGGAATATAAACGTCCTGTCACTAAGCTACATCCATTGCCAACCCAATAGTACACTATTAAGCCTTATTTAGTATATTTATGTATATTTAATTACCTATAGTAAATTTAATCCATGAATATGTGATCTTGTTATTGTAACTGAATTTAAACTTCTATTTATCTTTATACTATAATAATAATAATCAAACCGCGATATAATTCCTTTGAAATATGATAATTAATTACATACGCTATAATATATTATTGTTTCAAAATGCTGCTGTTGATTCCTTGATATCTTCAGATTACCACATTCATTAGCTTAGATCATCTATACCTACCTCAGTAGCTCTTTGTGGGGTATTATTTTTTTTGAAAGCTCTGGACCTTTCAAGGGGGGGAGTATGGTGTGGCAAGCACTTGCCTTGAATTGTCCTTTTTTTAAAAGTTTTTGGTAAGGATGGTCTATAGCGTTCGACTGGCGGGTAGCTGTCGCTATTACGGCGGGGGGCGCTACTCACTACTACCCGCACACACCGCTCATTACGCATATAAATGCCCGCACTGACACGGCGGGCCACTACTCCCTTTATTCTCTTAACGAGAACTCCACGGTGAAGTGCTAGTAAGCTGTCAAGGTGGCCACCAAGCAGATCAGCGAGCTGCACCAGGTAAGCGACTTGCTTTTATCCCGCATAGTTGTAAGCTATTTCATCATCCGCCATATACTTTAAAGGTTTTTTTATTAAAGGTTTTTTTTGAGGACAGTGTTGGATCCACGCGTCTCCGCGCGCTGGATCGTATTTTTGTTCCCACACCGCAAGGAGTGCACGGTTTGTATCATAAACTTCAACTTTAGGCATTCAAAGTTTCACATACTTCACACTATCATAAGGCATGTCACGTAACGTACAGTTCATATACGTAATGTACCGAGAGCAATATTCTATCCTGTATGTTTACAAAACAACGTCATTCGATTAACGCACCTTGTACCTAAATCTAGACTGAATGTACACTTGCGCCGTATTCGTAGTGCGGTAGCCACCATGTGCATCGACCTAATCACCTATTGTGCACCGCCACTACTAGTTCTGAAGTCGGTGACTGCGAATTTGAACTGTTTTGTTTCGCTTTATCTAATTATTACTAATGTTTTTTTTAATAATCACAAAAAATTTCAAAACATATTCATTTTTTTCTCTAAATAAAATGAATTGGTGACAAATAATAATCAAAGCCAATTAGCTAGGAATATACGAATAAAATTTTACAAAATTTACGGAAACTGCTTGCTTTTAAACTATATCACTATAATTATGTACATACGTATCACTAACTTCGCGTTTAGACTAAAATTTCTTTTAGAAACCAAGACAATCTGTTACTTCTTTGTTCAAAGTATTCGTTTTAAAATGTGTGAGATCACGCTATCCGTCGCCCCGAGCAGTAGGTACTTTGTTCATTTTTGGCAAAAAGTTACACGAGAGTAATATTATTTTAACCAATTCCTGACGACGACTTTGCACTCATATATTTAATACCTATTCCAAAATTTTATTTAAAATAAACTCAGCTATTATGTCATGACTCAGGTTTAAGAGTTTCTTTTGGCAAATGATGAACAAAATGATATTGTTATTTCAAACATTAAATTTATTCCTTTTAAATTAAGAAAATTATTCGTTATCATATAAAGACAAAAGGAACAGCAGCATAGTTTATTAGTGGAAGTTAGTGAATTTATACAGAAGATATCCAAGTGTTCAGAATAGTTTAAACAGGAATATGTTAGTTTGCTTCGCATCGAGCTGACTGATAGCTGAGCTTGGGGTGGGAATTATTATTGATGTAAAACTAACTTTCATGATACTATTTACAATCACTAAATGTTCAAGATTAAGAAATCACGATACTCGTAAATAATTGTAGCTAAAAAGAAAGTTTATCTGTATGAAACGTTAAAATGAAGTCAACAATGAAATAGAATTTAGAAATGAAAACTGTAGCATCTGAAATCGAATAGTGGCAATGAGAATACTGTTAGTAAAATTGTATGTAAAAAATCATAAAAATAAGTTTATTGACAGAAAATTGACACAATCATTATAAAGTTAATTAGTTACAAAGTTACAAATTGGACTTTGCTGTGTCAGAAATGAAATGACGTAACAATACATTCCATCTCGATAAGTACATTTATCTACATCAGAAAATTAATCTTAGTATTGCTTACTGTGGCCTGTGGGTGTCACGTTGAGGGGTGAGACACGGCTCAGTGAGCGTCGACGCGACGTGAGAGTACACAGTACACTGTACACAGAAGGGTAGACTGTAAAACCTTTCTAAGGGCGCCTCCTAACCAACTAAATTTACGCAGTTCATTAAAAATTAAGCTATATTCATTATATTGCATTGAAAAATATAATTCAAAAATAAAATATAATAAAAGCTATATTTGTCAGTAATGTTCCTCATAACATCATTCAACTTTTAATTCCAAAAGTTTTGTCTGTAGTGGGCCTCAAGCTTAAGATGAAATTAGATCTTTCAAGCACGTTTAATTACATTGAAATACAGTTCTTTGAGTGATTTTGTGCGCCGAAGTTTCTAGAACTGTATTGTCGACGTGTTTCATATACGTAAAGTATTGTAATATAATAAGTATAATAAGTCGATTATTTTGCTAATATCTAC
Source organism: Boloria euphrosyne (assembly GCA_951802675.2). NCBI lineage: Eukaryota > Metazoa > Arthropoda > Insecta > Lepidoptera > Nymphalidae > Boloria > Boloria euphrosyne. The sequence continues at coordinate 15,577,915 of OX637874.1, forward strand.
ATATTAGATAATAAAAATAATAGGTATATATTTTGTACCTTATCTCGACCAATATTCAATAGATTCTAAACAGCAAACACCTTCTCAAATAAATTATAGCATTTGTAAAAACTTACATAGATATAAGTATTCATTTATAATATTGTCAAATAAACATACGAAATATACATATATCGGCCTCAAAGCATGCTTAATGCTATTCAAATATACCTAATTTGGTAGTTGTTAGTGTTTTTCGCAGTGTTGTCATACCGGAACCGTTACAATATACCTATTATCTATACAGTATACAATGTGCAAGCCAAATAATTTTCTCACTTCATAGCGGTAAAAACCTCTTCTTATAAATTGAATTTCAGTAGTAATATTCGATTAAATGAACAAGCCAACAGCTAAATAAACATTATATATGAATAGTACATTTGGTAGATAAGCAGTTTGGCATCGTGTGCGTCACAACTTACAAGCATTAAACATATCTAGTCCAAAGCCAGGCAGCGCTGACTGCTGCGTAACTAGTTTAAATGAAAACATAACGCTGACTCGTTTGATTACTAAAAACACATTATGGGTTTACTGTGCAGTGTAGACATAACTGATTCACATTTGGAAGAGAAATGAAACAGTTTCCATTAAATTTATATGTATTTCTAACTGCGATTGCAACCGCGTACGTAAGAAAGCGAAGAAGCGGTAGGTAGATATTATATTATAGTACCGATGCAGAACTATGATTCTACTTCACAACATTACACGAATAACAGCTATCTTTTCATATTTTATTGTTTCTTTAAACATTTTCTATTCTCTTATAATTCTTTGCTCTGATGCAATTCCTTGTTAAATAACTCTTGGCTTTTGGCACATACGTATAACTCGTAAACAAATTCACAATCGCAATCTACAAGATTTCCACTAATATAACGAACCTACACAGTAGTTCATACTAAAATCTCGGGAATATTTATGACGTAATAGAAAAGTCACAAAGATGGCTTTTAATGTCGATACTGTTTCAATAAACGATAAAAACAACAAAGTTCCATTTTAACACAAAACCATTACACACCACTTGTATATACCATAATTATATATGCATGTGTAATGTATGTAATGTATTGTGCCTACATATAATATACGAATATGTATATTATATGTAGGCACAATACAGTGCAATAAATAATTAATCAACTGCTTCGGAATTGTAATTTGTAATAAGGAGAGCGAAGATAAGTACAAGAATTGTGAAAAACGTTTCTAATCTCGTTGATGAGAATTTACTTTCAATAAGCCTCGGTATGCTCCATAATGTAAATGAAAATATGACGATCCTTAAACTAACATTGCAATTTAATAGCTTGTTGAAACAATAAAAGCTGACTGATGATTCAACAAATGATGCCAAAAATTGTAATCGCGGGCTTCTTATACAATTAATTAATTAAAAATTAAACAACTCCGCACAAACGTCCACGTGTAAAATGGGACTTGTTATTTTTCTGAGAAAAATAAATGAAAGAAATCAGAGCTACGAGATTATTATTTTCTTCATTATTTTTCTTTAACTTTTTGTGGAGTTGTAATGATTTTCTCGAGCTCTCCCTTTTAAATTATAAATTTGTATCTGTTATACAGTGGACTTCAGGGTTCTACTTTCTATCTTCTACATTTTACGACATTTTGTTCCATTTTAGGTATAAACTATTCAGTATTCATACTTAGACTTTCCATTATATAATATAAACTTGTACTTATATGACATGTCATGTGACCTATTTCCCTCAGCTGGCCACGGACCTTTCGAAAACTTGCTAGATTCTCTCAGATACGCAGGTTTCTTCAGGATTTTTTTCTTCACTGTAAGATAAGTGTTAGTCGTACTAAACTACTTGCTACATCGAAACTTACAAACTCTGTATCTTTAATTATTACTAATGTTTTCAATACAAAACAAGACGAATGACCTGTGCAAAATTAATGCAAAATTACAACAAATTGCAACACTAGACTTCCTCTAATGGACATGTTACGGTCAACTAACGAGCTCACTTTATAATTTGCGAGGAACCTCCGCAATTGAGCCAGGACTGCATCAAAGTAGAATCACTCATACACATGGTTAGGCCGGAAACCATGGGCGTAGCGAGGTACGGGCAGGGGGGGGCAGCTGCCCCCCCCTAGACGATGCAGGAGCCGGTAAGGCTCACAAAGCATAAAGTAATATTACGTAGGTTGCATATTAATAAACAAAAACAAAGTTGATTCTATTGACAGGCGAATTTTATAAGATTGTACTATGAATGGTTGAATCTAGATTTGCTTTTATGCGCGCGAAAAACATGGCTGAGATCAACGATGACTCTCAACGTCGACTACTTTTTTTCAATATCTATGTATTATATTTCGTTTAAGTTGTGCGAAGGTTGCTCGTACTTTGGCGACTCTCGAAGTGATGTCCTCTTCGGTTCGTCCTGTATCTGACACGCAGCTACTGAGGTTTGTGAATTTATGAACGCTCTCCACTGCCTCTGTGCCGATGACCAACGGTAGTGTACTCGTTGTTCTGCTTCTCATTTTTCGTGTCTTCCTTATTTTAACTTTGAGCCCCTTGCTAGCTGCCTCCTTTCGTTAGTCATTCAGTTTGGCCTGCATGACTGCGCGAGTGTGGCTCAAGAGCCATATTTCATCTGCACAGTCCAGGTCTTTTAAGGTGTTGGGTATGCCCCATCAATGCCGCGGCGCTTGTTCTTCATGGTATTATAAAGAATTTCATCCAGAGCGACTAGAAAGAGAAGTGGTGAAAGGAGACAGCCCTGTCTTACGCCTGCGTGTACCTCTATGTCCTCCGAAATGAGCATTTAATGAGTCACCTTACAAGAATAATTCTTGTGATATTAATTATTTTTTCTGGGAAGCCAATTTTGCGCAATCGTGGCCAGATGCTGACCCACCTCACCGTTTGTATCAAAGGCCTTTCCGAAATCTACAAAAGTGAGATACTATCTCCCTTCTCTATTCTGTTACCTGTTCTAGTATGATACGGAGAGTGTTGATCAGATTTGTACACGATCGATTGGACCGAAATCCTGCTTGCTCTCTGCGTATGAGGGGCTCGACAGCCTTCGAGAGCCTATCAAAAGTGATTTTTAAAGCACTTTGGACGGGACCGAAAGCAAAGCCCGAAAAAAAAACGTCTTGTTCGACATTGTCTGTGTTTGTGTCTGTCTGTGGCATCGTAGCTCCCGAAAGAATAAACCGATTTTCATTTTGTTTTGTTTTTTCATTTGAAAGGTGAATATTTTTAGGATTATTTTTACCTATGTCTGATAAAAATCGGTTTAAGATGGCCGGCACCACAAAATGGCGAATTACATATTTTTTTTCACAACTCCCTCAATATGGGTATCAAATGAAAGGCCTTGATTAGAAGAATATTGTACACTATATTAAAAGATAATGAAGTATATTAATTTTCAATTACTTCAACTAAGAAATGAAAACTAAACTAAACTTGTAATTTTTTTTGTTTGATCAATGCCCTAGATTGATGAGGAAATTGTCACTCCACATGGAAGACTGGTACATAGAATCGAACGATTTTTTTTATTTAGCTTTTAGTACATTATTATTTTTTTGTGTCCGAGGGGTTTTTTAAATTTTTCACGCAGTCATCGTTATTTTGCGGAGTTGTTAAAACTATGATACCTTGTAAGGTATTCATTGAAATCAAATGATGCCAAGAGCAAGTTTGTTCAAAATTAAATACTTGTGATGAGTAACTTATTTATTTTATAAAAACACCAATGCAACTAATGCAAATAATGCATTGTCTTAAAACAAATTTAATAACAATTAAAATGGTTACAGCGAGTCAACCTTAAAAGATAGACATATGCTATCGCAGCTTTTTTTTTAAACTTTTAAACTGGAACATTTCCGTCATACATGATTTTTGCATAACATTAACCGTTTATGCGGCGCACGCAACGGAAGATGTCCAAACGGAATTATTTTTTCCCGTTTTTGCAACATTTTTCATTGATGCTCCGCTCCTATTGGTCGTAACGCGATGTAATATAACCTATAGCTTTCCTAGATAAACGGACTATCCAACACAAAAAGAAATTTTCAATTTGGACCAGTACTTCCTGAGATTAGCGCGTTCAAACAAACAAACAAACAAACAAACAAACAAACAAACAAACAAACAAACAAACAAACAAACAAACAAACAAACAAACAAAGAAACAAACAAACAAACAAACAAACAAACAAACAAACAAACTTTTCTTCTTTATAAATAGTTTAAAGATTTACCTTAGATTATATTCTTGGTTTGTCTAGCCTGCCCCCCCCCTAAACAAAATCCTAGCTACGCCCTTGCCGGAAACTTATCTATTTAAATTTTAAATCGTCAGCGAGATAGTTTACAGCAATAGCCGATGTGTCGCGATGTGTGTTATGAGACCCATTAAATATACTTTTACTCCTACATCATACAATCCAAAAAAAACAATAAAAATTTAAGACGTCCGACATTTTTTAACCGACTTCAAAAAAGGAGGAGGTTATATGTTCCGATGTATGTATTTTTTTTTTATGTATGTTCACCGATTTCTCCGTCAACTGTGGGCCGATTTCAAAAATTTTTCTTTTGTTCGGTAGGGTATAGTTCTGAGGGGGTCCCATTATCACAAAATCAGGATCTGATGATGGACACCGACTCCAAAATTAACAAAGTTCTTTAAAGTATTATTTTCTACTTTTTAGTTTAGATTTTTCTCTTTTTAGTGCAGATTTTTTGAAGTCGGTTTAATTTTTTTTTATAAAATATACGGTACTTCACATTTTAAACCTTCTCTGGACTTCCACAAATAATTCAAGACCAAAATTAGCCAAATCGGTCCAGTCGTTCTCGAGTTTTAGCGAGACTAACGAACAGCGATTCATTTTTATTTATAAAATATATATTTTTTTAATAAAGAGCGTTTGTATTTTTTTATTTTTAATAAAGTTTGTATTTGTCGTAATTATACATGTAGAACACGTCCATTTAAGCTTTTTTCGATATTAACAGTTTACACCCACACCACCATCTAGTTCCGTGGTAAACTGCGAGTTTGCTATGGATACTAATAGTTACAAGTTATTTATTTGTTGATACTATAAATATATCACTATATATTTTGAATAAAAACATCGATGACTAGAGTAGAAACATATTTTGTTCTCATCATACAAATGAATACCATCGAGATTCGAACCCGCGACCGCCGACACAGCGTCACTACTACACTACAGAGTACAGACAAGTAGAGTCACTACAAAGTGAACCAAACGTGTTCATATGTATACACTTACGTAAAATAAAGAGCATGTATAACTATGTATATTTAAATAATTAGTAAATTATAAATCAGCTTCAGTCACTGTATGAAAGTGGCCGTAATGTTCATTTACCTTCAGTAAGTATTAAGGAAGCTCATGTGTAGAGGACTGGCAAGGAAAGCGATAGGCGCCAGTTAGTCGAACTACTATGTAATGTGAAAGTTTGTATGTGTATATGTGTGTACAATGTACACATTACCAATCGACGCAAGAACGGCTAGAATAAATTGGATGAAAATGGATAACGACGATGGTGTACACATGGAATACAGTTATTCAACTAGGGAGTAGGGACACAACAGCGCGAAACGAAGCTAGGCGGCGAGAAATAGCGCGTTGCCTTCATACACGACATCAAGTTGTGTTCTGCGTGGCCTTCCTCCTAAGATGTGACCCTGCAGGATGTGACCCTGCAGGATGTACTATAGCAGGACAACACATTTTAATGTTATGTTCCTTTGTATAAAAAAACAAACATTACTTTCCAGACAGAACACCCCAACGTGCCTCTAATTAAAACAACTTTTCTTTTGTAATCGATACGTAAAAGTTTATTAAAACTTTTTTAAACTTAAACGACTAAAACTGAAAACTGAAATTTATAATAACTAAAACGGTGCACTGACTTCAAACTTCATTATTCGACATAATGTAAAAATTAAAATCTATACTCAAATAATTTTTCTTACACAGACATCGCATAGAATACAAAAAAGATAACACTCTATTTTAGAACCCGCCTTTTTGGATTCGATTAAAAAGCTACAGTGAAGAGTGTGAGACGGTTAAGAAGAAGAAGAGCTGTCCACAGTTTAGTGCAGTACACTAAGCAGTGCACACACGAGTGTCGGTGCAGCGCTCGTCCATTGTCCGCTAGCGCCGAGCAGCCGAGCAGCCGAGCGCGCAGTTCGCGGAAGGTAACGCGAGCTCCGACGCGTCAATTACTCGATTCAACAAATTTAGTAACTCCACGTATTACTTCGCTTTCTGAGTATTCCTTTATTTTGATTCTTTCATTTATGACTTCTAGTAATTGTGAGAACGTGATATTATGTCAATGAAAGGAACAAACACAGTTGCAAGTTTCAGTATAGAAAAAGTATATTATAATGTAAACACCTGCTTTATAGTGTGTTTTCTGGACACCTGGCAACTATGCACTACGCAATATATCGGAGGTAGCGACTTTGGTTCTGCTGGATTCATGTAGACCGCTCATTATGTCATATGTTTCTAATTGACAATAGCAGATGAGATCAACGAAGACAATGTTGCTTTCATAGATTGACTTGTGGAAATTGTAATATTTAAATAAAACTATCTTTTCGGTTTTTTTTGCGGATCTGTTTTGATTTGAAATTACGGGGAAAAGTCTAAATGAATCTACGTAAAAATCCCACAGGTAGTTAGTTACATTTATGTTAATCAATTATGGAGTCAAAACTAGAAAAAGTACCGAGGGCTCAGCGTCTGGCAAAAATTAATATTGATATAAGCAATATCAAAAATACGCCGTACATTCATACTTTAACTATATGAGATGAATAAACATAAAAACCAGAAAAAGCTCGACCTGAGTGCCGCGAGTAATGAGAGACGAGACGAGACGAGAGCTAGCTCACGCACTGTTATTTATTATCTAACTTGTTATTTTAATCTGCGTGTACTAAATATAAAGAGCGTCGCCGTGCGGTGATTCCCGCGCCGTGAGAGTTGCTGCCAGTTTAAGTGTAGGACGCTTAAAAATAGATGCAAATGATAAAATTAATCCGCGACACCGAGAATACGCCGTAAAGTGTCGACACGTCGTGCTTGTGATACTTTTATTATATAAGTATTAAATGTTGAGATTCTTGCGCGCGTCGTACATCGTCGTAACACATCACAGGTACTTAAATGTACTGTATTATTCAACTATCCTAAATATTATGTATATAATCGGTGCCAACAGTGTGTCGACTCCAAAATTAACAAAGTCCTTAAAAGTATTATTTTCTATTTTTTAGTTTAGATTTATTAAGTTTGGAAGTCGGTTTTTGTTTTTTTGTTATTATTCGTCGTAAGACAAGTGGTAATAATATTAGAAATTATTTGTACATGAAAATATCAGAGGTGTGAAACCTGAATTTGAACTCACGTTGCCACTGCGCTGAGCGCTCCCACTGTCCAATATATAAGTAATAATATGTTAAAATTGTAATAACTACAAAATATAACTAATAATATAGTTTGTACGTATAATAATAATAAATATAAGGTAATAGTAGTGTGGTGTACATTTGCGTGCTGCCGAGGACCGTGTGACGCGTCACGCCCGCGCGTCCACGCCGCGCCGGTGGTCCGCCGTCGCGTCGCGTCGCGCTGTTGTTAAATACTCGTTATGAGGTTGCATACTGTGCGTGATGTTGCAGTACAATAATGTATAACATTTTGTCATACTAATATATGAATAAAGACTTCGCCTATATCTATGAATTTTTAATTTTATATTTGATTTTCTAGACTCTAAAGTCACATAATGGCTTGTGAACATATACCTTACACCTCAATCTCTACGATGACATTTCCATTATCTACTTCTACATTGGCTAAGTTATTATGCTCAAATGGCACGCCTATTTAAGGCACAGAACAAAGACCATAACACAAGATGAAACTTGCATACATATTTTTAATATAGTAAGGTACTTCTGTGCCATTTCTCTTTTCATACAAATTAATGTGTAATTTCGTGGGCCGTGGCTACCCACCTTTTGAAATAACTTTGACTTTCTCCTGTGACTGTCAGCTGCAAAGTGTAAAACATTAAAAACTTCTGTAATAGAAAATCTATTTAAAATTAAGTAATTTTAAATGTTAAATTTTCGCATAAAGCTATAAGAATATTCTGGTATTCAATATTAGCAACATTTTTTGCTTAGTGTGAACGCTGCGACACACTTTGTGCGTGTTTACAAATGTCAATCAGCACACAGCACTAACGGACTTTGCAATGCGACACGCATTTGTCATCGATTACTCCATTTTCTTTTTACATTTTAAATGTGATATTACTCTGAGGAAAAACCGAGGGCACTGTGGCACATGTATAGTTCAAAGTTACGTTTAAGCTTAGTTATTATTAATTAATATTAATAAATAAAGGTTCAGACTATAATTTTAAACAATAAAATTTATAATGATGCTCTTTTTAATTTATGCGATGTAAAAAGTAGATTACATATATCTACTTTTTACATATTATTATTATGTACATATTTACTTAGTGTATCGACAATAAACAAGCAATTAATGTGTAAGTCTCTTATCTTATTATAAATTTTAATTATGTAGGTTACAAGGAGATAAAATATTCAATTATTAATTTTTATTCTTTTAATATAAACACACGTAAGTACTTAAATGCTCTTTGGACAAGTCTGTACTTTTAAACTTTTTTGCCATTTCTAATAATAATTGTTACTAAAGGTACCATTGGCAGAACCTCACCAAACGTCTAATATAACTAAAGTCTAATATAGTTGCGACTAGTGCTCTCTTTCCTAGGCACGTGTAATACGAAATAAAAGTTATAGCGACATCGTTAAAAACAAAGTCAAAAGATGTGGAAAAAGTCGTAAAAACGTATGTTTCCTTACTACCTTGATGACACTTGATTCTTCCGCGGCACTCTACAGTCTACACCGCCGCGCCGCGAGTAGGCGCTCTTAACGATTGCTTCGAATGGCCTCGTTCTGAGAAGCCCGCGATCACTCGACGCTTTCGTTCCAACAAAAGTCCCAACATTCTTACACCATAATTAACTCCATGATGAATGACATTAGCGTCATTACTTTCATTTCTCTTCTTAATGTGATTGTAGTGATTACGAACATAATTAATTATGTATATATAATTAGTGATGTTTGCGGTAATGATGTTTAGTATGATATTAATTAAATATGCTTAATGTGCCAGTATTTCATGAATTTACCATGTGCGCCTTACATTATTTGTAGTGCGTGTACGCATGTGTGTTTTAACTTCTACGACAATCCCAAGTTCTTAAGCCCTTATTGAAATCCCTACTTCTATAATAATCTACGAGCTATACAAGTCTGCACATACGTCCAAATTCGTTGTAAGTACATCGAATACCTAAAGAATTTAGTTTATGCCATACCTAATGTTTCACTCTCTCAGAAAGAGTAAAAAAAAATCCCTAAGTGTTGAAAACAGAGGATGATTGACTTTTCACCTACTGGATTTTTAAATACATAATTTTTGATGCTAAATATTGAACAAAAGAAAGTTCTTTTTACAACACTTATGCTGTTGCTGATGTTTTATTTGAAGATTAAAAGGAAACTGAAAAAAGCTCGTGACAAAAATGCAAAAGTTAAAGAATTGACTACGTGTCAATGTGTTTTCCTGTCGTAAAGTGTCATTTTAATTTTTTTTCATCCTTAGGTACGATTGTCATAATGAAATCTCTTAGAGGCCATTAAACAAAATAATTGAATTGAATGTAATGAAAATCAATAAAAATTTAATAAAAATTAAACCTTTTACGGTCGTACGAGTAAAATTAAAATAAACGCCATGCATTACTCGCTCATAGAGCCATTAGATATTGGAGAAAGAACCGGTGAGTGTGTCTCGGATCATTCCACAACTCCACACAGACGACCATAAATAAACGTTATCATGTTAAACCAGTTCACATCGCACAGCAGACTTAAAATACCAAAGTCCTGAGAACAACAACTTACGAAACTAGTAAATTGTGCGCAGTCAGCTTTTGATACTAATTAAGTTTGACAATTATTTCGGTAATTACATTGTAATATCATTTATTATTATAGTTATAAAAAAAATATGTTATAATTTATGTTATAAAGAAAATACTCTCTCTAAATCGTGCTTAGTCAATATTGACTGCCACTGAAACTGATATATTTTAATTATTCTAATTATAGCAAGTATTTTAGGCGTGAAATCTGTATTTTCAGTGCTACACGTGTGGGAGCGTGGAAATGGGCTTCGTCTCGCTACTATTAATTACAACGTATCAAGCGTCAGTGTCAAACCCTCTCGCCCAAAAGGTTGCGTAGGACATGATGCAGTGCGTCCGTGCAAATATGTAATTAAATAGTATTGGTTTTCATTGTCTTACCGTGATGATATTTCTTTTTACGGCAAAGTCTATTCTTTTTTATTTTAATAAGATCTAAATGACTCTATATTAGATACGATTAGAAAAACAAATACAACGCAGCTTCCTCTACATTGCTACCTATAGGTACTACTACTATTGAATAAAACGAAGTTATCATTTTACATATAATATGATATACATATACGAACAAACATACATTCTGTTCGATACTACTATTTAAGCATATCCTTTCGTGCTCGAGCGTAGTCAGGCGACAGGATATTGCGGCAGGAAGGGGGCGGGGGTCACGCGGGGAGCAAGGGGTAAAAGTGAACTGCAGTAGAGTAGTTGCAAACATGTCTCCGGTCCATTTGAGTTCTAGTCTTAGATATACTCATAACACCAAAGTGAGCATTTGCACGCTTACATTCAATTTTACAGGTAAAATGCGAAATAAAATATTTTTTGTCTTACATAGTATACAATTATTGTATTAGAATTAGTGTAATATATAATGGGAATTATAAATTAAAGACAACATTCAATTTAACTAATCAATATCTATGTTTGGTAACTTGGTAAAGCTCAGCAGCTTAAAAAACCTTAAACCCTTTCAAGTGAACACGAGTGTGACGTACCTACACAAGTTTCGATACCGGAAATCGATCCCCGAATAATCCGAAAAATTAAATTTTATTTAGTTCATATTACACATTAGGTAACGATAGGGTTTTTAGGGAGCCAAATAATTTCGTCAATGACACATACAAATATCCCCTGAATTAATGCTATAAGCTTTAAAGGACTAAAGAAATATTTGTTTTGTAACACCGCCTCATACATAAAATGTGTTGAAACATTTGCAGAACGCGCCGCGCGCGACGCGCTCACCCTCCACCCCGACGCGACCCAGGCGCTGTAATTGAATACGTATACGTGGTTATACATAAATACGTAAAGGGTTCTATTAAATATGTTTAAAAATACTAGAAACACGCGTTACATAGCGCAGAGCTCAGTGGAATATTATATTTTTATTAGTTGGAATGAATTCTCAATTTCCTAAACCTCCTTTACCAAATTCAGTTAACCAATATCAAAAGTGAGGTATTTTGTTGGGCTTATGCTTTTTCTTAAACTTTTAAAGTAACAGATATAAGAAATGAGTGCTTAAATTCCAGTTTCACCCTTCTAATTTCTACTCTTTGGGATATAAGAATGACAACGCTTCTAAGTTTACATAAGCCTAACGTGATCGTTCGAATATATCGATCGTAGGAAGGTAAAAATAATTAGGTATTTACCTTCCTGTGTCATTATATTTTTTATATAAAATTAATCTTAGGCTTGTAAGTAACATGTTTGACGATATTAATGATACCAATATAAAACTTACCTTACAAATTGCGTTTCTTCCCAATCCCCGACACGCACCGGACGTGCGTGTGACGGCGAATGCGAGAAGGTGCGCAAAGATGAGTTCGCAAGTTGCATGTCGCACGATCAAATCAATTTATGGTTTTTTAAACGAGATGCTGGAAAAACCTTGAATTAACAATACACATTACAAAATAATTGAGGAAGATATTTTGTATAACTTATGAATAGGTATATAACTTGTAGAGCCAACTTCATGCAGTGACACCAATGATATTTTAACTAAATATCATTGAGTGACACTATTTCGATTAAGTTATTGTTATTACTTTTAAGCAAATAGAAAAATACAAGAATAAATAAGCATGATACATTAGTATGTATCATGCTTATTATTCTATATTATCATTAAAAATATATCACAACATAAATAAAAAGTATAATAGTGCTACGTCCTTAGTCTAGATCTACGTCTCGAACGTAAGCATAGTAGGTACTTGTTAATTGTTAATCATAGAGTTATAGTTTCAATATTTAGATCTCTCTTAATACATAGAGACTGTTATCTACAGAAGTAATTGTACCACACGAGAGCCCGGCGAACCACATGTATGGCTCTTGAAACGTAAGGACGTGTGAACTCAACTCAAGCCAGCACAAGCGTTGATGAGAGAACGTAATTCTGATAACGAGTTGATAATTATGACAGTTTTGGTTTCTATTTACATCGTGATGTATTTGCCGGAGCGCCCTTACCGCGTCATTTAGCGGCTCCACACTTGACGGGTACCGCGACCGGGACCGTGAACAAAAACTAGACGAAGCAAATGCTTATAATTTTTTGTGTCTAATTTAAATAGTGAAATATGAAAATAAATTAACGTTCAATATTTTGCTAAATTGAACGTTTTAAAGTTTCAGTAGTGTTTTTTTTTTTCAGAATAAGATAGTAGATAGATTCGATAGATTATAGGGAAAAATTTGAATTTTTTACATAGTGCTATCTAAGCAATACTGACAATATATACCTACTCAGTGGGACTAAAACCTTTAAATAAAAACTTGAACTTTATATACAAGAACAATTAAGTACTAACACGATGTAAACAAGTCACTGTACAAGTAGTAGCTTCTAGTAATATCAAAATGTAGGAATGTCGCACTCTTGCGAGAATCAAAAATGTTCTAGTAAAAGCAGCTTTTTGCAAGTAACAATGCACATATTATGTTGTTAAGGAGACATAAAAAATAATGGAAAGGAAGACCAACAAACAAACACATGTTAGCATTTATAATGTTTATAAGGATAAGATTAATAACTTATTATCAAGCTATGAAGCGACCCCGCAGTCCTTTATGCGTGATCTCTGCCAGCGACGACGCGACGCCGCCTTTGTAGATACATATTTGTAATTTACTGCGCTATGATGCACCGCCCGCGCCGGGCGCTGTGGGTACGCGGGCCGCGGCGCTGATAGCGACACGCGAGGCCTATTTACTGTCATCGTTTTTAGCAATGAACCTATTAACCTTATTAATGTGTAAGTCAGTTTGTTCATCTATAACACGGTTCAACATATCTCTCTTTTTAGTAAAATCGTATATCCCCTGAAAGATATGCCTAGTTTTAACCAGGTAACATTATAGAATAGCACCTAATCAAAGCGATGGCGCTTCCTAAGATTTAATATCAAAATGTTAAGTTAATTTACAAAAATTAATCATTATAAATGAATCCGAAAAGGTATTTTCGGATTTTGTCGCGGATTTATTTTGATTTTTAGTTCCCGACGTTTCGGATGCTTTACAGCAATCATGGTCACGGGAGAGACTAAGGTATTTGACGTCTCATAGGTTTATATACTTGTTACAGACAGTGCCTACCCACAATTTACAAAAATTTTGAAAATGGCATCAGAGTACCTTATAAAATTTTAATTCTAAACATTTAAATTTAAATAATTTTAATAAAATTATCACTCGTATTATATAGCTGACATAGTTATTATTTAACACTTGAATTCTTAAGTACTTCGGTACTAAATGCTTGTGTGTTTGAAAAAAGGACCTATAGCTACAAGTCAGTAGGACCCTCTACCGAGCAAAATATTTAAAAAAATAATCTTTAAAAGCTTTAAGCATACCACAAAATCCACTCACTCACTTTTTATCTATAGTAGACGCGGATCACTGAACATTCCAGTCAGTAAGCAAAACATGCATTTTAAAACAACGTTGAATATTTGCTGTCGAATGTAACCCTTCAACTAGTTTTTATTTAAAGACAAAGACAAGACTGATTGTTTGACTAACTATTTAATGGCATTGGGCCGACATTGGACACCATAGACATAGACACTTGTTTCCATTTAAGTCGTGAGGTTAAGGAGCTACGTGCCGAGGCTCGCAGGCCGCAGCGTCCGCGCTCCCGGCACTTCCGCATAGCGCAGGCTTTACTGTATAAGGACTACATTGCATAACCTTTCGCGGAAGCCACCTGCTGGTAGTAGCGTTCTCGTGGTGTCGTGAGGTAATATGAGTATTTCTGCTTATTATTTACCTTTACTTTACCTTTTCGTATATTGATGGCAAATATCTCTTAACACACGAAAATTGTCGCCAAATACCCTGGGCGCCGGGTACCCAGTTCGTTGGTATTAGACGAATATCTCGAAAATAACGACGTATCGCAACTATAATATAACTGATGGACGTATGTGCACATGATTTGCTGGTAATAAAAAGAAACTGATTTATGAGGGTCTGGTACCCTCGCTAGTGGCCTCCAACCTCCCCTATAGCCACCCCGAGCCTCGCTAAACTGATTTACGAGCGACTGAACTCACGATACTGAATTCAACACTCTAGGATCTAATTTATGAGCAACAACGGCTCCCACGCAACTCCACTGAGTTGCTGCTGATAATTTATGAGCAACAACGGCTCCCACGCAACTCCACTAGTTGCACTGAATCTCTAAATATAATTTATGAGCAACCACGGCTCCCACGCAACTCCACCGAGTTGTACTGCTGATAATTTATGAGCAACGGCTCCCACGCAACTCCACTAGTTGCACTGCTGATAATTTATGAGCAACGGCTCCCACGCAACTCCACTAGTTGCACTGCTGATAATTTATGAGCAACGGCTCCCACGCAACTCCACTAGTTGCACTGCTGATAATTTATGAGCAACGGCTCCCACGCAACTCCACTAGTTGCACTGCTGATAATTTATGAGCAACAACGGCTCTCACGCAACTTCACTAGTTGCCCTGAAACTCTAAATATAATTTATGAGCAACCACGGCTTCCACGCAACACCACTGCATTATCACACGCTGGTAAAATAAATTCACTTACTTGGCAAACACGGTGTTGCGCCTGATCTGCCTCGCACCCACAGAATACTTTCACTTGGGAGCTCGCACCTCATCAGGTCAGCGTCCCGTACACGACCGCGTTTCGAACACATCTGTTTCAAATCTCAATCTATTCTATTTAGCTGTCATCGTTCTACCCTCACGTTTATGACAAATAATATTTAAACACTTATTTCGCGACTACCCTACGGTATTCGCGACAAAAATATCGTTTTATACGCTTAAAATAAAAAATTATTTGACTTCGTCTTTTAGTTGTTAAAATAAACGTATGGTACATTGTAAAGTATTTTACATAACAAAGTAGTGAAGCCAGCAAATCCACCATGCCCGCTACGGTCACTGGAATCTTACTGAGGAAAAAACGAGTTGCATCTATGCACGGCAAGCTCTGCATAACACGGGCCGGTGCGCGTCGCCTCCGCCGCTTATAAGGATCGAATAGTTTTTATTTCCCTGGAACTGCTGCTATTTAGATAAATTATGCACTACCATATATTATTCTCGTACTTTATACTTTATAGTAACGGTTTTATTTCCATGCCAGTTACGTTGCATTTATACACTTCAGATAAAAACATAATGACTAGTGCGAGTCAACGAACCTCTTCGAAAAAGTTTAAATAATCTGAATACTGGTCTTGGCGCTGAGACCGCACGTAATTCAATCTGCGTAATACAACTACAAAACATTTAACAGCAAACTGAGAAAAGATCTTGAAAATCGACATTGTAGTATGCATCTAAACGTATTCTAAATTGAAACTGTAGGCATTTATCGTAATACTACTAAAAGCTAAAATAGAATCTCCCGTTACACTTACGCAAAGGGACCGTAACCAAAGTGTTCCAAAACGAAACAAATGTAGAGCATCGTGAGCGAGAACACGCAACTTAATACGCATCGTAATAAATGACATGCAATAACAGCTTGTTAGCGGCGGAGATAAACGAACGGCTCTGTAAGTGCGGAGTGCAGCGCGGCGCCGGCGGCGGCCATGTGCGCGCCGGCGGGCGACCACCACCAGTTAGGTACATCGCAGTCATTCAATTGCAAAACATTCATACATATTTTCCCACAAATATCTCTTCAAGAAGTACCGTCGACATGTGACTTTCAAAAACAAAATTCAAAAGTCGAAAGTCTGAATTGCCTGAACATAAATACGCACTAACGCACATCACACTACATAAACTACGTTTTAAAACGAAATAACTAGCATTTTAATGTTGTCATCCGAAAAGAAACAGAAGATTGATTCAATTTCGAATTGTGCACTACCCTAGCAGATATGCTGCTAACAAATTTTGTCAAAAAATACTAATTCTTATAGTGAACAGTTTGGCTTATCGTAATAGGTCTCGTGGCAGATTACACTTATACCCGTTTCCTCACAGTCATTTGACAGTCAAGTGCACCTCTCTCGCATTCCTCACTGTCCAGTCTAGAGACTAGACGCCTACATTAGACGAGTGTATGGATAAGTAGATTACATTATTATACAAATCACTTTTCAAAACAACATCTTAGTATAATGTCTTTAATCAAACCAACGTAAGACGAGAAAATAAAATATTATTTTATATTGCATATCTACTGGAATATTTATGTTCTTTAATAATAGCTGTTATTGTCGAGTGGCATAAAACTCAATTATTTCCAACAAAGTAAAATTAAATTTATTAGCTTGTATAACGAATTTATACCAATGTTGTGGTATCTGCGAGTACTACACTCGCACCTACTCATACTGATACATACAAGTCACACCATAACACAGAGTTTAAAACAAATAAGGAAGCATTGAATGTTCAGTTGTTTATAAGAGCCATTTACTTCTCGTTTGAAGACCATTTTCATGTCATTTAGGTGTCTAGCGATAATTGGCAGATCGACAATATAATTTGCTCGTACGTAGTGTGCGTGCGCGTGTGGGGGTGCGAGTAGGTAATAAATTAGCGATATTACTTCATCGGTTTCACTTATCTAGCGCGATCGTCGAACCCTGGCCGGCGCGGGCACAAGACGCGGCGCGGGTGCGCGGGCGCAGGCACGCGGATACCTACGGTCTAGGAGGACGACAGGCATGACCTGTCTTCCGCTCATACATCACCACTTCAAAAGCAACGCATTACAGATTTAGTTCTGCCCTCGTTTCCTCAATACATTGTAATATATCACGCTGGATTAAAGAAATATTTTGCAGTGCTGTCAAATAAATTTTAGTATACATCAAGCAGAGTTAAAATTCGCTAAAACTTAATAGGAACTACAATATTTATTCTCAGAAGACAGTAAACTACGACGTAATCACAGCAAATTATGAACCGAACTACGAAGACGAGCATATTTTATATACATAGGTACTCGCAGCTTGCAGAGTTTATGTTTATTGATTGAAATAATATTACTTTTTGCAAAATCAAAAAATATTCAAACTTGCAAAAACTATATAAGTGTTCAAATGGTAACCTCGGTTAAGGTTTTAAATATTCTTATATAGCATTTTCACTCGAGGATTCGTCGAAGTACAACAATAAAGTGTGTGGTATAAACTCTCTCTCTTTCTACTCGCATTGATTATAATATTATGAATGGCGAGAGATTAGCTGCTAATTAAAAGCGCACTGTAACATGTGGTGGGAGTTGGACCCTTTCGTTTTAGTTGTTTCTTAGAAGTCTGGCAGCGCGCCATCAGCGAGCTTTGACGTCTTGTTCTGATTAGCATTCACTATTGTTTAACGTTGGCTGGTCGTACAGCGGCGTACTCCGACCTACGAAGTATATTACCTACTTCAATTATTCCTATTATTATTTACTTACAAATCTATTATACTTGTCACGTATTTTCATGATACTTGTATATTCACTTGAATAATTAACGATTGTTTGTGACAATTTAATGACCATAAAATAAATACCTACATAATTTACCTCTGAGTGTACCAACAAAGTAAAAAATGGCTTACGAGAATTACTGGGCAGTAGGTAGCTTCCAGTCAAAGTAATTGGTTAATAAAAACCAAAACGTATATTTTGTCCTTTTTTGAAAAAATATTTATTTCTTACCTATTCCCATTTTTTGCTTTTAAACATATAATATGAATTTGTTTTTTCTGTAAGTGCACATGTTGGCATCGAAGGGATGACACATTTAAATTAAATATACGCGAAGATCGAGTATGTGTAATGAACACCATCAGCGTAATGCATGGGACCACCTCCCATTGCGGGGATACAAGCCATCAATCACCGGCACCATCGATCACGACTGCAGTAGAAAGTACAGACTGCTCTAACCACTGTGCTTTAACCGTGAGAAAACCGCTGCCTGCGCCCGTTCGTTGCGAGTCTCTGAGTGTAAGAGATTTTTACTATAAAATAAATATGAAATCGTATACAATTTTATGGTTACTGTAATATTTAGATTGTATTAAACAAGATGCTTTACATTGTTTTGACGTTGTTCCGACCTCTAATATTTCGGCAATGTAGAGCGCGCCGCGCCGCCGTCACGCGAGTGTGTTGGATAGAACACGAGTGGAAACACTTTCCAGCACATTAAATATGTCGTTTCACATCATTAAATTAAATGTAAAAACATAAAGATTTTGACATCTTTCATCTCGTATTGGAACTTAAGAGCTCTACTTCAAAAGTCAATCCACTTAAAATGTGCGAAAGAGCACTTAAACAGCTAGGGAGTAGATAAAAACCCTTGTGATGTTTATCTTAGCTGAGTTGATTTTGCTATTATGATTAGTTATCATACATTCTAAATACATTAGATATAGTTAATTTTAATATTATTTGTCCATTCCTACTTCTGAGGCGGCGAAGATCGTATATACTTCATCGTATTTTTATTTTCTTTAGATTAAATAACTTTAATGTATTTTGCGAGTTGCGAGAGCCCTCAGACCTCCTTAATCCGGCAACATCACAAAATTCGTTCTTAGCGGATGTCTACTAACTATGAACTCCCTCACTGCCAAATTTAATCTTTATAAGTCAAGCGGTTTTCGATATTTCGTGACGAGTAAGTGAGTGAGTGACCTTTCGCTTTTATATATTTAGATTTATTGATAATGACTTAATATGTACTTCCAAATGAATCTGTGTCTTAAAGAGCACTCTTATATAACAGCAATTAGTTCAGTTCGAGTTCAAGTGAAAGAAAGTACAGAGCCGGTCCCACTCAGGCGTTCGGAACCAACGCCTCACGTACGATAATCGCCGCACGATCTCGCCTCTCGCTTTCCACTCTCCACACGAATAACAAATAAACACTTTATGAGAAATTTACTCGATCACTTATTTCATTACTATCAAGTCTTAACTATTAGCCATTTAATAAAAATGCAAAGTGAATGAATGTTTTAAAGAAATGCAATTGAAAGAACATTTGAAATCGAAATTAATTCTTTTCAGTTCAATACTGAAATAATAAAATGATATGGGAAATATTAGAGTAGAAAATTAGCGTGTCGGCCAAAAGAATGAAAACGTACCTACTTGACAAAAATAATAAAAGTTACCTATGTAAATAAACCTTTTTTTGTTCAGAACAATTGAGTCCGATTGAGAATTATCTTTGGCCTTTGCGCTTCATAACTTGAAGGTTAAAGGCTAAATAACGTCACATTACAGCGTAAAGAGCGAATCAGTTACCATTACCGTGACCAATCCGGCAAACTGGAGAGTGTAGGCGAGTGCAGCAACAAGGTGATCGTAACGAGAGAAACGTCGGGTTAAAGCTACTGTTTTATAATACATTATACAACAAATACATTTGCCCTTTTTAATTAAAAAAAAACTGGTTACATCTAATTGACTGTAATTTCGACGGTATTTTAGAGCTTTCGCCGGTTTGATAGAAATAAATGACGAATTCCGGAAGAAAAAAACTATTACTCGTCTCTTCGATATTTGGAATATTTTCCCTTGTATGTTAACCAATTTAAGTATCGCATTGTAAATTATCGGAGATTTTTAATATCACAACATAAACAATTATCAGGAGACAAGACATATACCTCGTTGTAATTTTCCACTAAAGTTGAATTCTTTATATTAACCGATATGAAGATATTAAGCGCAGTTATCTAATTTCTCTGTGTCTCGACGTGCCTCGCCGCGGCGCCTGATTCTGATTACAGAAGAGGACGTGACTTCAAGCCGATATACCTTCCACCTACCTGTACATAGCACACAGCACGTCATACTGACGCCTGAGATATGTTGGGTGTTGTAACAGCCTTCTTCTCTATTAAAGCATCGGAATCGCTCTCCATGTAAGTTAAACAAAATTGTTTTTAGATATTTAAAAAACAAAGAAATGTTTCAAGCGAAAACATTTCAAAATGAATAGCAGTCATTGCTTCAAGTTACTTATTTAACATTAAACCGTAGAAATAAATATAAAATAAATAAATAAAAGGAAAAGGTGCCCCTGCCTCTTCACTCTCGCAGTTAGATGGATCGGCGCGAACTCAACATTGTCAAATGCCCATCTTCGAACAGTTACTGGGAATGCTTGGCATAAAAGCTTGATAAATATTGCTGCCGAGCACGCTGCTGCTGACGACGAGCTCGTTACATCCAGTAGGTACAGCTTTAACAAAAGAGGAATATTAAAACTGTTTCTGACTTTTGTTTATTTCGAATGTAGGAAAAAACTAGGACACATGTATATTTCATGACGCGCCGAAACACTCAGAGACGCGCCCGAAAGCTAATTTCTTTCAGAATCACTCGCAAAGCGCCCGCCGCGCTCTAGCGTCAACCTTTTTGTAAATTCTCTTTAAAATGGTAATAGTGTATTACATATTTAAAAAAAACTTCAATAAAAATAACATAAAACGTGTAAATAACTGATGATAGTTAGTATAGTAGTATATAATAGAAGCACTTCATTAAAACGATTTACTTCAACCGTGATTCACTTCATGTTATTTTTAATGAATGAGCTGATCAGTTTTCTACAGACGCTTTTTACAGACGAGTTTTTTAAGCCATATTTAAATAAGTACAGTACAATCAAAATAAGTACACAAGTTATTAGTCATTATATCATTAACTACATTAGACATTCGTGTATATTTTATACACTACAATGCTTAACAAAGTCGAATGTCGAAGATACATCATAGCCCTAACGTATTACGTGAGTCCGAAGCGACTTCAAAGCGGAACGTTAGAAGTGGGGCAAATGCAAGCTCATGCAGCGAGTGATTAATTGCAACAATCAAGCGAATCAGAGTCGGTAGCGCGCCGGCTAAGTGCTTTCCTTCATTACCTTCGCTCATGTGCGGCCGCCGGCCGGCACTTACGCGCTCAGAGCATCCCCATCTATCTCCTATTCAACGTGTAACTACCTTAATAAATTGGGTTTTTTTGTGAACATGATATATAATTAATTGTAATACACGCTTGCGGAGGTGGAGTTGGATTCCACTAACTTGTGACTCGCGTAGATGCGAGGATCAGTGCACATCCGTTGTACTTACCAAAAAATTACTACTGCCACAAAAAGTGTAGTAATTGGGTTTAGTCTAGTCAACGATTCTTCAAGTGTTGAGACGATACTAGATTTTTTTCAAATTTTTAAAATCACATTTTATGTTATAAAAAAATATTTTTATTGCTGAGCTCTCTATAGCGGCAGCGCGCGCATGCCGTAACAGCTCTATTTTCAACATGAAATTAAAATTATAAATAATGGAGATAGAGTTCCGGGAGTCAGGACTTTTTCATTGGAAATTTCCTCCTCTTTAACGAGCTTTTTTCAAAATTGGCTAAATATTAATATTTTTCGAGTTATTAACAAAAAACGAAATATCATTTTTTTTTCATCTTATTTTGTTAAATAGCAATCGCAATTTTTTATGTGCTAATATACCCTTAAAAATTTTTTTCTAGACGTCATTCCGAATCGAATGAGCTATCGCACATATTTTTAGGAGCTTTCTTTATTTCTATTTAACACGTTTTTGAACTTGTTGACTAGACTAGTTGCTAAACATAGGGTTTTTATACTTATAAAAATATATGTATTATGTAATATACATTAAATAGCTACCAGCAATTTTCATAAATAAAACTTAAAAAAATCAATTTTGTAATTATTGTAAATTGTTTTTTAAATACAACTACTTGAACTATTTTGGATATAATATGTTTTCTAATTTTCCTCTCTTTATTCAATGCTTTATGACTGAAGATAGTGATAACCGTAACAAGACTTGTGCGGGAGAAATATATATTTTAATTCAGCGGCCATTTGGACATACTAAACTAAAACTAAAAAACAAAGCCTTTTCTTATATTTCGACATAAGCACTTATTTACGCCTTTCACGTGATATTATGTAATTCTGATGTTTATATTAATTTACACTGATCTGTGCGCGGACTGCGGAGAACCTGCGCGCAGTGTGGCGTAAGTTAAATCCGCTAAAACATCACTCTTGTGTATACAATTATTTATAGTTGGATAATATCTTCTATTGATAACGTGGGAAAAGGTCGAGATTGAGTTGAACTGCAATTTCCGATGCAGCACGGACTCGCCGCTGCTTCGACACGCGAGGGTGGTTGTGCTCGTTATAATGATACCTTGTTGTAGTTACATAATTAGATCGTTCATCGTACGTATGATATTAGCATAATTTTGTATAATGTATTAAAAACTCATCTATGTTTTTAAAAAAGCTCATTACGTTAGCCTAATGTGCATTGGTTTTGTAATTTGTATGCAGTTTTTATTGTCTCTTTACAACGTCCCACAGCTGGGTACGGCCCTATGGAAAGGGATTAGGGTACAGTCCACTTGCTTGCAAAGTGCGGATTGGCAAACTTCATGTCATGTCATGTCATAAATAATGACATGTCATAAATGATGAAGTTTTTTTGGTTTCGGTCAGGCTACAGAATTGATGAAAGATTCCTTTTTTATCTATTCCGTTGGTCAGACAAACGAGAGAAACGAGAATACTAATTGTGTTGAAAATAATTCGCATGTAAGAGTATCAGAAGTTTGGGACCTGGGAGATATCGGTAATCTTAGTTTCACAATTGAGTGTGCTACATCATCGACAAGGCCGGCAACGCATCTGCAAGGCCTATGGTGTTGCGGATGTCCATGGGCGGAGGTGATCACTTACCATCAGGTGAGCCTCCTGCCCGTTTGCCCCCTTTGTCCCATAAAAAAAAAATCGAGTACCAAAATATTATTTCATTTGAATTTATAATAATTATTATTTGTTATCCTTATATTAAAACGTTCAAAAAGCTCCTACTTATTGCCAAATTTAAAAAAATTGTGAAAGAACGTCTGTGTAGTAAAGGATATTATTCGATTAACGATTTTTAGAAGACGGTACGCCTTGGGAATGATGTGATCGCCTCCAGGCTATTTCAACCCATACAATAAAAATTAAAACAGACAAAAAAAATATTAGTCCCGCTGAGTTTCTTTCGCCAGTTCTTCTCAGGTCAGTGGCTTCTTCTTTCCTAACTGGTAGTAGACTCATGACGTTCAGTAAAAAATTGTAATAATTTTATGCTGAATAAAATATTTTGAATTTGAATTTATTAGTAGCAATGATAGTAAAAATAGCAACGAGTAATATTATATTGTGGGCAAACGAGGCCTCGACGACACAGATCTAGTTTTGTTTCACTTAGTGCTAAGTGAAACAAACACTATTGCCAAGTGCCAACCAGCCAGCCACTGTAGCTATGGAAAACCTTTCCATATTTTGTATAAACTACAAACATGAAATTTCAAATTTACATGCAGAGATGAATTTTGTAAGTTTATATGTATTACCTTACATATACTCTGAAATTACTGATCAGATTTTGAATATACCTACTATTTTACTTTAGTAAAATAATAGAGACCTACCCTTAAATTATAGCCGATGCAATTAGCTATTTTATTCTGATATAAAAAGTTATATTGCTATAAATAATAAATTGTAGGTTGGGGAAAAGATAGTTGAGTTACTTTATAGGCTAATATTAGCCAAAGCAAAGCGAGAGGAATTACTTATTATGTACTAATATATGGATTGGAGTCAGTATCTAAAATGTATTTTACTAAAAAAATGTTGTAGACCAAGATATAATTATCTAGAATACAGGGTTAAAAGCTAATTAGGAAAAATAATAACAATTAACAAGTAAGGCCTGATATCGCGCAAGCATCCAGTTTCACCAGTCGCTAATAAAAAACGCCATGCAAGGAAGGTAATTCCGAACAGTGTTGTCGAGACTATTATTTTCAATTCTCGTTGCATTTTATGGTATGTTGCAATTATCCCCCGCGAAGGTGAGAAGGCGATGGCGAGCTATTTGAGAGTTTATTAGGTAGGCACTAGGCAGGTACTCGTGCCGCGCCCGAGTCGCCGCAACGCGGTCAAGCGCACAGCCTCGCCCCTGTTCCAATGAGACCTGCATCGTACACTCATGAACGACAACATTTTCATATACCCTTACACATAAAAAACATGAGTGGAGGAGGCTCAGATATACCATGACTGTTACATTACGAGAATACAATAATGTGAACTATGTTTATTCGAGTACATCATATTGCTTCAGTCATTATGAACTTGACTTAGCATCATTTATCGACATCCAATCGAAATCTTTAGAAAAACTCTTTAAAAATCATAATATTCCGAAAGATCGATGAGCACACTTACATACATAATATGTCTCTAGCGTCTGTGTTCACACACTACAACGAGATCCTGCCTGAGGAGATTTTATATATTTAGTAAACCACTCTGTCACACACAATGAGTCAAAATAAAACAGTATGGATGTATGTCCCTTATTTCGACCATTTCCAATTTAAACGTTCAACTTTTAACATTAGATCTACTTAGCCGTTGTTTATCACAGATTGCTAGAGTATCTACAGTAAGCCTACCTAATTATAAATTATAAAATAGTATTTTTATAATATAAGTATACGCTTGCTAACTCGATAGTCGATACCGAGGTGCTAGACCTACTTTTAACTCTACCTAAATGTAGCTATTTTCAGTTCAGATGTTCGATCAATTACATAACATTCTATACATCTCAAAGATGCCTATGTAAGTCTATTTATTTTTCGGGCGGTGCGTGAAGAAGGAATACTTGAGATAGGTACTTGTATGTACTTATATAACATCTTAAATATCCCCCGAATATATTCCAAATCAATACCCTACTCTTGTATGGTCTTACAAGGAGTTTTTTATAGAAGTAGAATGAATGAATACTGCGAATACAGTGTTTCTGCATCGCACGAGATATCTACACAATACGCAGCCCGCGGCTTCGCGTCCAGCACACGTGTCCGCGCGCACGCGCACGTGCACCGCCGGGTCTGTGCGCCTGCATTCTGTAGTGCCGCAGATTGTCATCCGATTTAAAAATATGTACAATATTCATTGTGGCCGATTTAGTCGCGTGATGGATCTAGTTATTTGCCAGTAATTGCGGCGGAGGGAGATCGGGTGGGGGGAGGTGAGGCTGGCCGGGACGCCTTTGTAAGCCCTTTGATTTGCACTGATGCAGGCAGACTGCTCATTGCGCCGACCACCGATGCATCGCACAGGTATCCATGCTAAGCAGATGATCTGGGCTATTAATACATATTATATATGTATCTTTCACAGATATAAATGTACATCTATATCTGTGGTACCTTTTCTATGGGTCACTAAATGTTTATTGGGCTCGATTAACGTGAATGTATTTTAGATTAACAAGTACTTCTAATGCCTACTTAACGTCATTTTGAAAAACATTTTACTATCCAATACTTACGAGTAATTATTGAAAATCAATTAAATTCTCTTTTTAAGCTTTAAAGCGTGATGTGTAAATAATAATTTCCCTCCCTTTTTAAAAAAAATATCTTATTCATACGTAATTACTACAATTTTTCACAGACAACTCACGATGACTGATGGCGCGCGAACAGTTACAACTTCACTTTGAAGTCGCTGTTATTATGATATCACAAGACCGAAGCCGTTGTCATTAATATCAATAAGCCAGAACTCCGAACGTGATGTACCTACCTACTTGTTGAGTCAAATTAAATGCTAAAAATCAATGATACGTCATTGCTAAAAATATGTTTATTACCAAATTACTTATGCATTTACATTTAATGGATAAAAATTAACTTATGGAGAAAATTTTAAATATATATGAGTTAATTTTTAATGAATGTACGTTACATATTCTATGCAGAAAATATTATACTCGCTTGAGAAGGCACTAACGCCTCAACCACTCGTTGCGTGGCAGAGGACTGAGGAGAGTGCTCAGTGAGGCGAGACGCTGCACTAGCCAGTAGCCACGTCCGTATGAAATATGGATCCTTTGCATAATTCAGTGGCGGGAGCGCGTCGCCGCGGCCGCGGAGCGACGTCAGTGTTGCATACGTTTGCTCTCTATCCCATTGCTTGTTGAGGGGTATTTATCATAACTATTGAAGATAAATAGTCATTTGAAAGTGTGATTTACACACAGAAAGATTCTCTTCTATAAAATATACACTTTTGTAGTGATAAAGTCAGTAGGTACTAGGTACATATTTTTTTTATATTATATATAAAAATGAATATAATCAATAACCAATTATATGTTTACACACTTAATTAAAAGACTGTATTGGAGATTACAAAAGAAATAACTTATAAGTATAAAGAAAGACTATAAATCACCGTTTTCATAATAGGTACTACATAATTTACTAAATATAAAATATGTCCCAAAGTAATAAATAATGTAGAGTATATATAGTATATAATAACAGATTTTTAACTTATATTAACTTCGCTCCTGGCACATATCCGTGCTCCAAGAGTACTGTCGGCTCATTCAACTTTTGGGATCGACAAAGCGCCAGTAAATCACTCGCGGGCGCCGCGCGCCGGCTTCAGCAAGTAACGTACGATCCCTTATTTATTATTAAAACTCAAGCATCAACATTCCTAAGCAAAGGTCCCGAGATATTAGGTATTCATGAGGGCATTTATAGAAGCGACGTTCTGATTCAACACGCCTCGCGCCGGCTGCCGAGCAGCTCGCTTGATATTGTTCACAGTTTTTAAAATAATACTAGCCCGTTTACATTCAAATACCTGAAGGTATACCCTACCGGGTCGCGGTCGGACTTAATAAATACGGAATTCGAGTTTGCAACTATGACTCGGCAGTTCACAATATTAAAATTCGGAACAAATAACAGCATAATTTCATATTTATTAACGGTGTATCTATTCAAAAGATAATCGGATGAATAAAACAATATCTGTCCAACTATTGGTGTTATATTGCTACTGAGACTTTTTTTCTTAAATAAAGTCTACAAAAATTAATTTCCTCTCCAATTTCTGACGTACTCGTATAGGTATTATATGCTATTAGCCATATAAATTTCATACTTCGCCTCTATAGAACTAGCTATTGAAAACTTCTGAACTTAAAAGTCAAGTTAAAAGTTATTTTCTTTTTATTTTTGGCGATTTATTATACCCTTATTATATTTATTACAGTAGTAACCAAATCAAGCAATTAATAAAAGGTAAATTAATATAACTGCTAAAAAAGGTAATATAATGACTAATAGGTAAGTAATAAGCAAAAAAAAAACTAACAGTTATTGAAAAATATTTGCCGATCATCGAAATCGATTAACATGATGTTTGCCCTTATTGTAAAACGTTGAACATAACGGTTGTCTATAATAGCAGCGACAGCCGACAGCGGCTGACGTGCAAACGTGAGCTGTCCATTCCACTTAGCAAGTCTCCTCCGCCTGCAACTATTGAGCAATCTAGCACAGTAGTGCACATTCTAAGATATAACTACTCGAATTCATGTTTTATGATTATTGTATAGGGATGCCATGCATGATGCACGTGTTCCAAAACTATTCCAAAGTTTACGAAGAAAGCACCTACCGCAGCTCAGTACGCGCGAGCTCAGTGTATTTATACTATTTACACACTTTGTATAGATTAGTAGAGTAGTGTTTCAACAATGCCTAAACGACTTCATAAACTAGTGCCCTCGCCCTAAGCGTAGAAACTTGTATCAATTCTGACAAAAAATTGACAAAACGATTATGTGAAACACGTTTTTTTGGCCCACTTGCAGGACATTCAACTCTATTTTTGCTGTTACATTACATAATATCTGCCGGCTGGCCGCGCGTCCGCCGCGTCCGCCGCGACCGCCGCCAGTTCGCCGAGCTGTCGCGCGATCATATTAGCGCAGGCATTCCAATAATGCACAATTGCTTAGTTTTAGCCGGAGTTATTCCGCAGCGCCCCAGCGCATCCCCCGCGTGTGCAGCGCCAGCCGCCGTTCGAGGGAATAGCGCAAATACCGAAGAAGGTTTCCATCCATTAGGAGAGAACGCAATATATGATCATTGATCACATAAATATTAATATTTAATATAAAGCAACAATCACAACATACGCACTTTTAAGCAAGTTTACAGTATAATCACATGTTTGCTAAACAATTATTGTACGAACTAAGCAAAACTATAGTTCGTATGTGGTTTATTGAAAACAGACACGGCTGCGGGATTGCTTGGGCACGGAACAATGAAATGTTTAATGTAGGTACTCGCAAACGTAGATAATGACTGTCTTATTTGCTAAAAATATTTTATTATTCAAGTAGTAACAAAATTTGCGAACAAAATAGCAATTAGCTTGATTAATGCGCAATGCACATGCCTCCGCTTAGTGTTTTATAGAATTATCCGAAGAGAGAACCTATCTCTCTCTCTCTCTCTGTTTACTTCTTGTCTCATTGCACTTACCATAAGAAGCCAGACCCAGGGAAAATTCTTTATCTGCACAGCTTTACACATCATTACAATAAAATGTACGATTATCTACCATCCATCCATCCATACTATTATTATTCTCCGCCTAAGCGACGGTTTTTTTCACCCTATTTAAAATATTAATACCGCCATACTTTAATTCAAGTTAGTCACACTATCTTCATTGCGAATTTTATCAACGAAGTTAATTACTTAATTACAATACAACCCAATTTCATTCATGAACAATTTATACGAGAACTAATTACCTACTTACTTAAAATAATATATTTTATTGCGTATCACTAACTGAAGTAAATATGTATATGTAATTCAATTTTATACAAAAATAAAGTTTATATTAATTTGAGTAAGTTTTAAGTAATAATTTCGTCCGAACTCGGTACTTGAAGAAGTGGTCAGTAGACAATTAAACAAAATGCTCCGTTATCTGCTGTTAAGTAGTAAGTACACGTCGGCGGCAAACAGACGGGGCTGCCGCGATAAGCGCAAGCGATGCTCTCCACGCGCGAGCGTGAGGCTGTGAACTATGACGACTCACCGAGCTAGAGCTTACCGCATACTTGCATTATTATTGAGATAATAAAAAAAAATATAGAATGCATAGTTTATAATTTTCGTATTAAGGGCGACGTCAAAACAGCCTATCTTTAAATCCTATAAACTTGACATACTCTTAATATCATATTTATGTAACATTGTGTAAGATCCGTATACATAAGCGAATGCTGTGGACTGTGGAGGAGAGGCGTCGGCCTTCCCTCGGTGACGACACCGGCGAGAACGAAAGTTATAGCGTGTTGAGAGGAGCCACCTGGTGAGTCAGCTCATTGACGACGGTTTTGCAATAACTATGCCGTGTCAGGTGTCCGCGGCCTCGCCGTCTCCAGATCTGACACAATTTACCAAATAAAGTCAAAAGACGTAACCTTTAGAAGCTTTAAAATATTTTCCTTTCATAGTTTTATTGTGCCAATTTGTCATAACTACTTCGTAACTTATTTAATTCGTGTTCATCTAGCTGCAGTTAGCTTACTGCAAAGTAGCGTTGTCTGGATGTTTAGGTTATACCATATAAAAATAATATATCAAACTTGACTTGCAGTTTTATAATGTAGCTGCATCATTATTTCTTCTAAGCTTCCATTTTTTTAAAAAAGTAACAAAGCCCTTTTTTTATATTTTAATAATAGATAGCGATCTTAAAATAGCAGCAGCAAATTGCAAAAATGAACACTAAAGGTATTTTGGACCACGCCGTCGCTCCCGGAAACAAAACCTGCTTTTTACAGCGGCCGGAGCCCGCGCTGATTGTTGTCAGACATCACGTCCACAATCATGTCGATATTATAGATAATATTTCATTTGTAAACTATTCGCTGATACTTGTAAGAACTCAATAAGTCAGAGGTCATTGCTCTGTAAACACTACGAAATATCGTTATCCGTTCTTTACTCGTGCAAACAATTAATGTACTTACATCAAGTAATAGGGTAAATAAAATGAATGAAAAGGAAGTTTATTGAAAGAAAAAGTCCAATCTTTTTAAAGATAACATAACATTTTTCAAATAAAATTAACTAACGACTCTACATAGAACTTAATAAATATTTTTTTTTGAATACTTAATAACAATATTTTTATGGTTTCGTTAGAAGTTAGTAGTTTTGTCGCACAGTGTATGTGCTATTATAATAATGGTGACCTTGATAAGCAGAGGTGAGTATATCTGGAGCGTGAAGCTCGGCGGTAAGACACGGCTCAGCCGCGCTTCTCCGAGCGGCGGCTGGCTAAGGCCGCGGTACCGTTGTAGTTGTACCGACAGCCATCTTAAACACTGCTACTATTAAGGTCACGACTACAACTGTTCTTGTTACAAGATTCACAGATTTCCACCGGCCAGGTATCACTGAACATATATCTAATATACATATCGAATGTTGATAATAGAAATAAATTGACACAATCAAACTATATCTTTACATAATTTGTTATTGGTAATAAAAAAATAAAAGGAGTGGAGGAAATAAATATTAAAGACGAGAAGACGGTGAAGCGCGGTGCGTGGTGCAGTGGCGCGGCGCGTGCGCAGCGGCCCGCATTGCCTCAGACGAGCCGGACTACAACTATTACAAGATGGTTAAAATCCGTTTCATACATTAAGTGTATTACTGAACAATTGCTCATTTTATAGAGCAATACATACATTACGTGTTGTCCTTAATGTTGGTATACCGTATATTCTTTAAATGCAAGCATGCATTTATTCTATGATACTGTCTCCTGGTTTATTTCTGTTTAAAGTTACTTTTCAACGATTGTACTTCTTATTATTAAATTAATTACGTAATATAATAAACACAGTAATGATTCAATTACATGCAGCAGCTACATATTATTATTTTATTACTAGAAGCCCGCGCGAGGTGTCACAGCAGCGCGGCGCGGCCGCATGGCAGCGCGATGACTCACGGTGCGAGGTGAGGGCGAACCCTTGACCTAATAAGTTATTCCCTAAAATGCATAAAGTTAGTATTTACATAATAGAAACGTGTTTCCCGCGTTACCCTCTTATTTCATAGTATTCGCATTTATTGTTAAACTCAAACATTTATGAATAACTTTTCGTTACGTTATACATATATACTTTTTAAAATGGCATATATGATATACACAATTAATTGTAGTTACGCTAACATGCGAGCGAAGCCGCGAACAAGAACTAGCCAATTTTTTTTCATTTAGAGTAAACCTCTCACCGACTCGACATCATAAATATTATAATAAAAAAATCGTCAGTTGACATGGTACGCCTGATCTGCCCACCACCGCGATAATGCGTGCATGTTTTTATGAATAGATGAAAAGAAATGTATACAGCTTGATCACCGATATCTCTTAAATGACATTGAAGCTTCAATCAAATCATTCATCCACTTACATTTGATTCCGTTGTTTTATCTTTACTTTTTACAGGTTATAGCCACGATTAAGGTGCGATCCTACCCTCAGAACGTCTCAGTCAGGGAGGAGCTGCCGCCCGCCGCGCCGCTGACTGCGGGCAGTCGACCGCGAAATTACTGCTTAACTACATTAACGGCATTATGAAATAAAATAAAATATGAAATTCAATTCGGAGGAGATAAATATAAAAAAAGTAAAGTTTATCAGATGAATCAATTATCCATTACTTCTTACTGCTCGAAAGAAATTAAATCACTAATATATATAAAGGTAGGCAAGACAAGCACCACCGATACACTCACTACTACTTCAAGTAGTATGGACTAAAGACAAAAAACAGATATTTATGATGTAAAAAATTTTTCGCGGCAGAGCGCGCGACGTTGACCCGTGACTGCTGGCGGTTGTTTCTTCAGTGGATATTATCTAAATCTCTGATATATTATGTACTTATATTATAGTGAAGCGCGACACAACATCTGCCGCTACTCATATCTTTAACAAAAGGTAACCAAACATAATCAGAGTGTTGTTTTATTTCTATACAGTAATAGTAACAATTAATGAATCAAGTACCACTTTGATTATGTTTGGATTATATATGAATACTTAGTACCTTACTTGGTCGACCGAGCTTCGTTCGTTGTTTCAGGAAACATATAATTTTGATATATTTTTTCGAAAATATCCCTTTTAAATAGACAAATTACAAAAGCACAACATTATCTGAACACAAAATTAGATCCAAATGGTTAGAGCCGTTACCGAAAAACACAGAGAGATATTTATATAGGAATAAATGTATATATGTATAAGTATATGTTTTTCATTCCAATACATATAATAAATAATAATATGACGACTGGACCGAGATTCCTTTATTTTTATAGAATAGCAGCACTAAATAATATTTTTAGTTGAAAAAGTTAAGCGTCTTCATTCTCATTCTTCATCTCTTGATATCGAGACCGAAATATAAGTTATTAAAACAGCAACATTTCAAAGAGAATCACAAGCTTCGGTAGCTCCATCATATTGTGTTCGTCGCCAATAATAGGACAAAGAAATATAAATTGGAAACAAAACTCTACATTTTTTTATTCTTCCTCAAAACTCAAAAGGTAATCAATCAATAAAATAATTGTTTTATTTTGACAACTCTACCTCATCTTAGGGCTTAGAACTTTTTTAATCTTATACGATACAATTGGATTTAACTTATTAATTAATCATCGTACAGTATAGCACAATATTGTGGTGTCTATTGTTACACTGAACGTGAAAAATGAATCATACTTAACCAGGTAAATGAATATAAATAATCTCATTTAGTTGAAACCGACCAAAAATAACTTGTCAACGGAAATGAACTATTAATTTTAATTTTTAACATCTACCTAATATAATCTTAAACGTGGGTAACAGATGTCTAGCCATGGCACCCCCGCTGGGACCTCGATAGAGGGGCAGGCCCAAGAAGTGCTGGCTTGACGTCGTAATGGCTGACATGCGTGCCAATGGACTAACTCACATGGATGCGCAAGATCGGCCGAAATGGAGGCGGATGACAAGTAAGGCGGACCCCGGGCTCTGAGGTGAAAGCCACGGCAGCAACCGGGACAAACGCTTGGATGATGATGATGATGACCTAATATAATCTTAAAAATAACAACTTTAACAACTTTTTATGAATATTATTGCTCGCTATTAGCAGATTCAATATGTACCAAAACATTACACAACTACATACATAAGTTGGTGCAACCGACTGAATCTAATGTTAGAGTCAGAAGGCAACAATACAAGAATTGGCTAAGAGTTTTCTCTATAATTTCATTTTTTCGACAATGACCTGAACTAGGCATACGACTAAGCGATTTGAATCGCAGTAGTTACTCATAATTATAACGTGTTTGCGTCCTGCGGTTAGACGTTCAGTTGTTTATTTAAAAATAACTCTTGATGTAATTTTAATAATCGACATTTAAATCGTTTTCCAATTAAAGTTTATATCATATCTACTCGTCGTGGAGCGACTCTTCTCGTAGCAGTCAGTACTCAGTACCCGCTCAGCAATATACTTCACTAGTGCCAATAGTAAAACTTTTCTAGCGCTTATTTTTCCTAACCTATCTTTAATTTAGTTTTTACACGTGAATATATTTATGTATTTTAGCAAATGATTAACGTGATTTATTAGATAGAGACAGTTTATAGACGAGTGACATTGATAGCCTACTTACCTATTCCCTACCTACGTATTTTCATACGTCAATTCCATAGTTCCTCGTGTAAGGTACAATATTACCACAGTTTTAAACTTTTAAATAGCCCGTTTATTATTGAGGTATGTAACCCTACAATATTTGAGTGATGTCGAGACTCGCGCACAGTCTAATGAAGCAGATACTAAACGCCCACATAATACCTACTTAGAACGCAGTTAGACATGTGATATCAAGCAAACGGGATATGTCTATTGAAATCTTAATATCCTTGATAATGACGACTTCCTCATTGACGGAACCTCGCAAAGATTATTGATATGATTCACGGATTTCTTTTATTTATTTTCGAAATTGGAGTATAGAAATAAAACAATTTCTAAATGATAAGTGATAATTCTAACAAATTTTATCCTAGTTACTATTTTTTTGTTTTTAATAATAATATGACACATAAGGTACCTATCTATTTAATGTTTAAAATGTATCAATTATCTCCCTATACCTAATATTATAATTAAGTCCTTTCTAATTTCCCACTGTTCCGTGATTTGTGGCACCTCTTCAACTTATGAATTCCGTCAGTATTCTCTGTAATTTAGCAGCTTGTTACAAATCGGCAACTAACAACATTAGTATAACTAGAGTTATGGAACGATCTTCATAGTATGACCAATTTGTGCACGATCAGATTACTTAACAATTCCTGTCCATTGTGTCCGTCCACCAGCGGACTGAGAATATTACCATATAATAGGTATAAAAAGAGTGACTATAAAGTAAGGCAAACTCTAGAATGGTCATAAGGCTTAATTTTGTTTTTTTTTTTAAATGAGAGGAATCCTGTGAACATAATGCGCATATCACAATTTTCAATACCCCTCAATGTGTCGCAGTAAATAATGCACGTTATACCAGTTCAACACGTGTCCCGAGCCGCCGGCCGTTGTCATTAGCTAACGAGTAACGACGCTGTCAGATAGCAGCAGCGGTCGTAGACACAATTAGCCGCTGCGATTCCAAGAAGCCGTTGAGAATGAGTCGTGAGACGGAAACTTGAGCTGCGCCGGCGCAGCGCACGTACAGTTCCGCACAAAGGAACCGGGTCACCGCCACCGACCCGCCCCCGCCCCTGCCCGCGCCCGTCCGCGCCGCCGGGACACTATTATGAAATATAGCACATTTTGTGTTTACCCATCGATGCATTTGAATAGTTTTTTATACCTTTTACAACAATTGATTGTTGTAAGCTGTCATAATTGACATCAGCAAGTAGCATTTGACGATACAAAGACGCATGCGATGAGATGATAGGCGCTAACAAACGACATAATACGATGATACACGTAACACGATGGCACGATGAGCGTTCGATCGAGCTTACGAGTGAGCCAGTCGTCTATTCTCATACCAAGAATGAAAGAATTGTTGGAATAGCCTTCTATAAAACACTTTATGTACTTATATATTAAATTCTTTTGTATACGTATACACAAACCATCTTCTTGCCTAGTAATATAATATATTTTTTACAATTCTCAATGCTTTTGAGCTACTACGCCGCAATGAGGCACTGGTCGCGCCGACACCCGCTATTGTGCCCGGGCGCATAAAAGATCCACTCACACCGCCTTCTATTCTTCGGCGTCTCTCATTTCTCTATGCATCGTTAACTACACACTCAGTTGATAAAAAGATGCGCAGTAATATTAAAAATAGATAGGTAGGTACATATACGCACGCGGGTCCAGAGTCCCTGGAAAGTGCCTATGCACTATTACGTTAAAAGCACGGCGCGTCGCCAACAGTTCAGGCTTTAAATTATTTCGTAATCTAATAAACTAAAAAGTAGAAAATAATACTTTTAAGAACTTCGTTAATTTTGAAGTCGGTGCCAGCCAAGACGGATAGACTTATCTTGCCTTTGCAAGGAACTTTCGAACGGTATTTTGATTATGTTTACAAATATTATAGATATAGATTAATCGAATATGTGTCTATTTAAGTTTAGATCTCAGACTACATTAAATAATGTAGTCTGAGGTTTAGATTTGTTTAGTTTTGAAGTCGGTTTTTGTTTTTTGTTAAAAATAATTTATTTTCAAATTTTTAACGGAAAGTAGATACTTATTTTGTTTATGTAATGTAATGGGGAACATACATAAAAAAAAGTCCCCAACGAATTGAGAACCTCCTCCTTTTTTAGAGTCGGTTAATAAGAGCCTGAAAGAATTTAACTATCGGTCTATAATTACGTATAATATTGAAAGAATTTTCTTTTAACTCCTAACCGTTGAGGAGTTGTACCTTCCATCATTAGCTCAACCACAGGAGATGATGATTATCAGACGCAAATACTTGAACAGCTTTAGAAAATATATGAAAAACGTAATAAGTGCCTATAAAATTTGAGAGTTGTCTTCGATTTCCCTGGGATCCCATCATCAGATCGTGACTTGGTGACTATGGGACCAACTAGAAACTATACCCTTTCAAACAAAAAAAGAATTTTCCAAATCGGTCCAGCCATCGTCGAGTAATCGGGGAACATACATAGAAAAAAAAAAAGTC
Organism: Boloria euphrosyne; assembly: GCA_951802675.2. NCBI lineage: Eukaryota > Metazoa > Arthropoda > Insecta > Lepidoptera > Nymphalidae > Boloria > Boloria euphrosyne. The sequence continues at coordinate 15,614,845 of OX637874.1, forward strand.
CCCGACGAATTGAGAACCTCCTCCTTTTTTTGAAGTCGGTTAAAAACTTACTTTTACGTAATAAATAGTAAACACTTGCGAGTCGACCCGCGTGCGACCGCAGACATCCAACCATTACATTTCTATTTACTTGAACGTCGTAAAATTGTTAACTTCAAAATAAAATATTTAACCATTATTCATAATATTCATTTAAGGAGACCATAAATCCTACTAATATCATAGAGCCTGAAAAGTTGGTGAAGCTGTATGGGTATTTGTAGATTATTTACATACTCGTACATACATACATACATATAACATATTAACTAACTTTCACGCAGAAGATTCCCCAGATTGAAGACGCACGCAGAAGATTTTCCAGATGAAACTTTTAACATACTTGATACTTCACGTACCAACAACAAACACGTCAACTACTTATACATATTATGTACCTATGTATAATGTTTCACACTATCATAAAATACTTAAACTTTGTTTTAAACACATTCCACGTACGGGAGCTCGAGGAAGCTATTCAGGGTACATTTTTCAAAAATACTATGAATAATATAATAATAATATAATATCTGTGAATTAACTTTTGATTTCGGTTACTTTCTCGCTGATACTTAGAACATATCTCCCGTATAATTTCATACTAGGTTACTTATACTTAGTTTTCTTCTTATTCATATTATTTTAATTTCGGTCTTTATTGTTTTTAATACTCAATAATGCGTAAATCATTGACCGGATGAAACTTGGTACGCAGATGGACCAGGGACCTACTGGACTAGCACAAAGAATATTTTGGTACTTTTATAATTCTCATAATGCACCGAGTGTACTATCTCTAGGTTTTAACAAAAGACAGTCATAGCATACTTAAATGAATACTAAAATTTAGCTATAATGTATACATCGGAATGTGCGTGTTGAAATGTCGGATACCAACTGGGCCAGCTATTATCCTGCGCATTAGGGACACATTCCGTTATCAGGCAACAAGCGCAGGCGCCGCCCGCTCCGACGGCGTCGGACAGCCAGTAATCGACACTCGATGAGACATCGCCTGTAAGCAGAAACGCTGACCTATTTCCTCTTAACATTAACCACAAGCCACTTCATACATTCACTTATAAATAGCTTATAATTTTATTTCTAATTTTTAATTTTGTAAAGGCAGAAATAAATACTTCTTCGTACCTACATACTAAGTAACTTTAATATTACTTCATCTTTTTACGCATCAGAGCTAATATCAAAACCGTAGGCGAAGCCACATTTGTGGGTTTGATTTGATGCTGAGATCTAAAAGTAACTCGAATTTAGAAATAAATCGTAAATATTGAAGGACTCAGTAATAGATAAAAGGCATTGAACACTACCAACTCGATGCTCGTCACGAACTCTGCGGCTCCTGACACCCGAATATATACACAATGGATCGCTCGCTTCATATTGATTGTAAACAACTTATTTCCTCCGAGAACAAGAATGAGATAATGGCCTATGTTGTGGGAAGGATACACTCTAGAATCTAGATGACGTTATGTTTTTAATTTAGATTTAAAACAATCGTACTGTCTTACATGTACCTGCTTATATAATAAATACGAAGGAGGCGTACCTTTGTTCTATATTACGTATAAGTCGTGAAATGTGAAAACCTACGAAAACACGTAGTATAATTAAATACACTATTAGTATGGTATGATTTAATTACCAAGCAACATCTGCCTATAACGTACCTATCATGTGCTTTTGCGACGTTGCAACTAAAAGAGACGATACTTATAACCTCTTTTGTTTTTTAAATTGCGGATACGTTTCTCGCAGAAATGTTATTGCGTCAAGTGGTTACGATACCAGTAGCAGCAGCGGGCAGGAGTGGGTCGAGGCCCGCGTGTCCGCCTCCGCGTCACGCGACCCGGCGCGCGGTGCATACTAACGCGGTCGGCCCGCGCACTGCGGGGGGCGGCTGTTTGGTAAACATTGGGCCGCAGTGTTGATGTATCACTCGCAAGTTGTTTTGGTTGTGAACAGAAGCCCTACGGCGCAGCCCGTCGAGTGTAACTCCCGAGTAGACAGGCGGGCAGGCATTTTATTTAGTTATATGTGACATTTTGCAGTGATCGAGTACCTACTACCTTCGACGAGCTGACATTCCACATTGCAGAAGTGTGCGTGACGTGCGCGGGCGCCGCGGGGGTGCGCGGGGGACGGCGCGGGGGGCGGCGACCTCGGCGGTAACCCGGTCCCTGCACCGAGAGCTTGCAATAAAACAAGAACAAAATACGCTAGCAAACACCTGCTCGTCAGATGCGAGTTGTATTTACGAGTATATGTCGAAATACAATTTACATTTTAATATTCATTCAATAAGTTTCTAAATATGACCTTAAACTCAAACTCCTAATAACTTAATTTAGCAAGTATAGACATACATGTATGGTGTTAACGCAAAATTCAAAGTTTGTACTTTAAGTCACTTTTTTATTACCCCAATAACCTTGAGTAATGAATTGAAATGAGTGAATAGATCAGAGGAACACGCAATACGCATGCAATTAGCATTCGAGTTCTCGATGCGAGGCATTCCGAGCCCCGCGCGGCGGTGAAAGCGTGCGCCGCCAGCCACCGCACCGCGCACCACACCGCGCGCCGCACACACCACTTTCCTCCGACCTCGCCTCAATGTCGCTCGCGAGGCGCAACGCTCGAATGTATGTAAATACTTACGTTGTTTACAATATCCGCACGTTACCACGAATTTATATCCCCGCTACTCAGGGATGTAATGTGTATATTAACGCAGCTAGTTTTGTTACTGGCCGAATTTAAATTTAAGTGTACACTAAATTTTGTTTTAAAATAATGTCACAAAATGGTAAGGTAATGGCGAATAAAATTATTAAACAAAGTGCATATAATTGACGGTATATTCCATAAATTGAAAAGCTATCGTAACTTTTGTCAGTCGTGTGTGGTGTGGCCCACAGTCCACAGTGCCGCTGCACACGCACGGTCCACCGCGCAGCCGTGCTCGCATGGCTGCCGGCCAAACCGCAGAAATTTAGTCATACTTTAACTTTAAAATTAAATGAAGAATTATGATATCAATAAATGTGTTACAGCTATTTGTGGATTTCCGGTTCAGGGCGCACTGAAAACGCTAAATACTATTAGACATATCGTAAGTTCTCTGATCCACAAGTATATAATGCTTTATCTTTTGTCCGGTTTGAGAGAGCGAAGAGAAAGTTGATACCAGGCAACCTGTTCTCCCTGGTCCCGGAGGACGTTCATAGTATCGTATGGATTGGATATAAAACAAAATAAAAATAAAATTTAAGACAAGTCAATGGCAAAGACCCTCCACAGATTATTGTTGATTATTTATTTCGCAACTAATAAATTCATATTCTAAGTTAACTCTGTTCGTGCATTATGTATGCGAATGAACTCACTCATGTGTGTAGTTTGATCAAAACAAGAAATATCGATTTCATAATCGTCAACAACATACTTACTATGACATCATTAACTCGTATGTCTTTTACTAAAAATCTATTAGTGATTTGGAAAGAATTCCACTAATACGGTTCTAATGCCGCGTCATTGCGTCACATTGATTACAAGCTGTCGGGCTAAATACTAATTACTATCGATATGCCTGCCTTATCGCCGAGCGGCGCGGCGCGGCGCGGGGCGGCGCGGCGCGGGCTCGCAGCGACCGTCGACGTCTGTGTTTAGACAACAATCTAAATGTTAATACCGATTAATGAGAGTAATTCTAACGCACATATGTTGTTTAAATACGCATATCGGCGGACAAAGATATTTTAGGCTAAATACTGCTATAAAGAAGCGTACCAACTACCAACATTTTTAACGACATATTTACACTACACCGGTAAGACAGTATCGTGTCAAATAGGTGTAGCGATTACGACATCGGTGTTTTACTTAAATTAATGACAATGAAAATAACATGTCAGTTGATTGCCGGCTCGTTATAAGTTAAAGCAGAAGAATGGCGGGTGCACATGGAATCATGTATACTAAACAACTAAGCACAAGACCTCAGTCTACCTAATTTTTTAAATCAATCCGTCTAGTTAATATTCGATTCTGACGCACTCATTTCGTGAAAGAGTCATTCGCAGTTTCATACGCGTTTCACGACACGGAGAAAGCGCTGCGCCGCCCGCTGACGCGCCGCGCCTCACAAAAGATATAAACGCGCGCTCCGCACTCTCATAGAACAATGGCGATAGCACTTATATATAAAGATAAATCAAAACAAGTTTTTAAGTTTACAATCATTTTTATTTCAACAGCCTCGAACGGCAAGACGTTCGCCGATATTCAATCACATTTTGTCAATAGAGTTCCTCATATAAATAACACATATACATATACAAACACGTATACACTAAAAAATGCGGCGCGAACTGGACGTTCGTACGTATATATATACAGAGCCTCGACGCGGCCGCAGGTACATCATACATTCGTAATCGTTAAACTAGAGTACAAAAATAATACTGTAGAATAAATATATGGTGCATGTGCGATCAGCACACCGTCTCCATGGGCAGGCGCGGCTGACTGGGCGGCTGGGCGGGCGGCTGCGCGGGCGGCGCCGCCGTCGTGTGCGTGAGCGACTCCCCGCAGGACGGCAGGTGCGAGGACGAGTGCGCGGCGGCGCCGGGCGCGCGCGCGCACCACGCCGCCGCCGCGCGCTTCAGCGCCGCCCACGCGTGCGGCTGGCAGCCCACCACCAGGAAGATGAACACCCCCTGCAGCGCGTTCAGCAGGTCCGTCGCGTACCACACGTACTCCGGCCCGCCCGCCGCCCACGACACCACATCCGCGCCCCACGTCACACCCATCACCACCACCAGTTTCGCACACACGCGACCGAGGGCAGCCCTGGACAAGATATGGAAAAAATTATGCAATACGGTCTTCATCGGATGACTGAATGGAGTGAGAATATTATTTCACTAGATACGCACCTCTCTGATGTGGACTTGACTTCGTCGCGCCGCCAGAGGCCGCACGTGAGCTGCCTAGTGGTGGAAATGAAGAGCGCGAGGTTGACGAGCAGCAGCACGCCGACGGGGCCGAAGAAGTACACGAGTATCTCCATGTCTCCGTAGAACCAGCAGCGCTGCACCGCGAAGCGCGGGCGCAGCAGGCCGGGCGCGGCGTCGGGCGGCAGGCCGTCCAGCAGGGCCGCCGCGCCCGCCACCACCAGCGGCCCGCCCCATGCGTACACCATGTACACCCGCAGGCGGCACGCCTCCTGCCCGCGCTCCAGCGACGTCGGCCGGAAATCCCTGCTCGACACAAACCGAGCGCAACGCGCGTTATTGTTGGTTCCTCACCCTGAGAGTTTCTTCTTACGAGGTAATGTCGACGCATTACCGTATGATTTTATAAATCGTCGTAGCATGTTTCAACAGAAAGACCTATTTCTCTAAGAAATTAAGAAAGTACATTATCACAATATCGCTACATATCATAAAACAAAAGTCCTCCGCCGTGTCTGTCTATCTGTCGCTTTGCTATATACTCAAAAACTACTGAACTGATTTTCATGCTTTTTTTTTATCAATCGATAGAGTGATTCTCGAGGAAGGTATTAGTATATAACTAGCGTAGCCCGCGGCTTCACTCGCGCTAAATATACGGACGAACCCGAGCAAAGCGAGGGTGAGTCGCTATTATCTATGATAAAACTCAACATCCTACAAAACTATTCGACATTATAAATATTATTTTGATAACCCACCCTTCAACACAATTCTCCAGTACAATGTACAGATTACTCGAGCCAAATGATTTGGGTCACAAGGATTGCTCGTTATATTAACGAGATATTTTGAAATAAATTGGTTTTAATTTTGACAAAACCATAAACTACTTTAAGTTTAAGTACAACCAATATAATTGAATTCGGTATATAAAAAATATTTTATTTCAAAGTGACTAGTGTAGGTACTCGATGCGACAACAAACTCATCGATTATTATAATATGTTCATATTATACCTATATATATCTGGAAGATTAAATAAATACTATTGCGGACTACTTGGTTGTGTTTGTATGAACTTTCCAAGCTGTTTTGAGTAAGCTGTATTCTATAAAGAGTAGTAGTAGTATAATAGTAGATATTATGATGTGTACCTAATACTACTTTTTTTCCAAAATGTTAACTAGTTATTGTGTACTTCGCGGAAAAATGTCAGAAAACAGATCAAATACTACTTTTTTTGTAAACGTTGGTAAACTCCTAATTCCCACCCCAAAAATGTTTAAATCAAAATGCTAATAATTAATCATACTTTTCTACTTACATACTTAACAACAATAGATCTAATGGTGAATATTTGATGTACCTAAAGTTACTGTGCTCGGGTCTAAAGACACCAATAGCAAAAGCGCTGTGATTGTTTATGGGCTATAAAATAAACGAATTTTTTAAGAAGAATACCTAATATTGGTAGCGATTAGTGCAGTTAAAAAAATACAATTTAAGTATTAACCTGTAATATATTAATTTTATTCAAGATATGACGAGATGGCCACTTTGATAGAAGGAACCACAATGGCATCAAGTTGGTATATTACAAGATATTTTATTATTTAAGTGAATCTTTTAAATTTCACTAGAGGGAAAACAGGATTTGAGAAGATATATTTATCTAATACACAAGATGTAAGAGAGATCCGTCTGAATAGAAACATAGATATTACGTAGGTACCTACGAGTATTAATATATAATAACTACATTACATTTAATTAATTAAACAACATTTATAATTTACCGTCATTAGCTAAAATGGATGATTAGAATATTTTAACCTACTTCTACCAAATTGTCCTATAAATTTTAAACTAAACTGTATATTTTTAAGCTGCTTTAATGTTGAAGTCAGGATAGTGGAAATCTATAACAGTCAGTTCCGACTCCCGTACGAGTACATTCAAGTTGGTCAAAACTTTGCTTATAAAATAATTGTCGTTAATGCGGCCGTCAAAACTACAAACTTAAACTCTTGCATTTTTATGAAAAATACTGTCCATTTTAGTTCACTAAAATACTTACGTAATTGATTTGTTACTTTACCTAATTCTTACCACTGAGACACTAATAAAAAAAGAAAAAGAAAAAAAATAAAATCGTTTATTTTATAGCCCATAAACAATCACAGCGCTTTTGCTATTGGTGTCTTTAGACCCGAGCAAAGTAACTTTAGGTACATCAAATATTCACCATTAGATCTATTGTTGTTAAGTATGTAAGTAGAAAAGTATGATTAATTATTATTAGCATTTTGATTTAAACATTTTTGGGGTGGGAATTAGGAGTTTACCAACGTTTACAAAAGAAGTAGTATTTGATTTGTTTTCTGACAATAATAAAAAAAGTATTTTATTTTCTGATGTAGGTATTAGTGTGTATTAATTCTATTAGAAGATTTTTCGACAAATTCAGCTGGTGTGCAATTAACATATTATACAACTTTGGACGGCGCAGCGGCTTAGTAGGTATTAACTTGATAAATTCTAATCATCAGCTTTAATTATTATTTAGTAGGTAATTGTTTAACGAGCGAGCGGTCCGCGGCGAGCCGAGTAGGTACATCACTAATATCGAATAGATAATTAGTTATTTGTTGACCCTTGGACATTACAAATACGAGGTTTCCGAGTACTCTGATCTTCTGCGTTAAATGTTTAGCATATCTTAACATTTTTAAATACAACTTTACAGACCACTGTTTAGGTACGACTCGCGACGAGGCGAGGTTGGTGTTACAGTCTATCTACACCTCATATCTACTCGTACATATTACGTATGCTATACTTTGTAGGAATTTTAATGATAAGCGCTAAATTTTAAGTAAGTAGTTAAATGTCTGTAGATAATGACAACCACTCATACTGTTCCTATGTTGGGTTGTGTCATTAATTTGAATCTATAAAATGGAAAGGTCACTCACTCATCACTAAATATCGAAATCCGCTTGACGTAAATATAAAGATGAAATTCGGCAGGGAGGTAGTTTATAGATAGTAGACATCCGCTAAGAACGGATTTTGCGGTCTAAAGGCTCTCGCAAGTTTGTATGAAAATTCTTTAGTTTTTGTGCTGCAAACTTTTTTGGCAGGGAGCACCTAGTATATTATAATATAAATAACTAACAGAATTATTGCGTTAACTAGGTATATACAGTTTTAAAAATGTTTATGGATATCTAGAAAAAAATGTACTCACCGAAAAGTCCACCAGATGTTAAAGCACATAGTGTTCAACCAGAAGAACGCCGACAGAAAGAGGAAATGCATACACACAGCTGCAGCCCCGCGCCGCCACCGCACATGCACAGAACGAGAACAGCACGTTACTTATCTGTAGCCGCGCGTGCACATTGCACATAGAATATGGTTACGTGTTCGTGGAGTCGATGCTCACCGAGCGCACTGCAGAGCGCGGGCGGCACGCGGTCGCCGGCCAGCTGCGTGGCGGCCAGCAGCACGTCGCCCAGCATGAGCGCGGCCACGTAATGTGTCTGGCAGCGCCAGTGCAGCGCGTGGTGCGCCGCCGGCAGCGCGAAGCCGGCCGCCAGCGTGGCCGCCAGGAAGGCCGCGCCCACCGCCAGCCCGGCGCCGTACAGCGCGTGGCGCGCCGTCTGCGGCGGCCGCTGCGCGCGCGCCGCCGCCTCGCACGCCAGCACGCGCGTGCCCTCGCCCGCCACCGTCTCCGCGCACCACGTGCCCGCCGCCAGCCGCGAGCCCTCCCCGCGCAGTTCCAGCGCGCCGTCCTCGAGGTACTTGGCACCGCTCAGCTCGCCCGCGACCGCGTAGCGCGAGCCCTCCGCGCACGCCGGCCAACCGGCGAACACCGCTTTGCCGTTCGACAGCTCGCGCAGCTCCTGCAGAGCCTCGTCAGATCCCGTTTCGTTTTCCTCACAACGAGAACCGTTAAACACTCGTCCCTCGGCACAACACTTGGCGGGGCCGCGACCGCCTGCGTCCTCCGCGCACACCAGAGCGGCCGTCGCGTCCGCACAATATCGTTCAGTCGGCAACGCGAGCGCGACACCACGCATCCACAAAGATCCATTGTTCGCGAGCAACGCGTAAGACGCGGCATGCTCGCGCAAAACTCGCAATTCATCGCAAGCTGGCAAGTGCGAGTACACGAGCCGCCAGTGCCCGGGCAGCCGGCCGCTGTCGAGGAATTGCCCCCGGGCGGGCGCGTACACGCGGGGCGCCCAGGGCGGTTGCGCTGGCGCCGGGCGGCACGCAGCGGGCACGGCGGCGGCGCGCAGCAGGTCGGCCTGCAGCGCGGCGGGCGGCAGCGCCGCCTCGGGCGGGCAGCAGCGCGGCACGTCGACAGCCGCGGGCCGCGCGCCGCCCGCCGCCGCCCAGCACCAGCAGAACAGAACCAACGCCGCTCTAAACATCGCAGATCTCACCGGCCTCGGGCGCACTTAAAGCACAGCATTATAGACAGACGCAATGATTGAAAACTTTCTAAACCACTCGATGTATATTCCTGATACTGAACAACTTCACTGGCGGACCGTAAAAATGAAACATATTATTGCGACGAGAGTAAAAGAGCACGTGTAGGGACGCTCGCGGCGCGGTCGGCGCGACCTCTCACTGCGGGGACTTGTGCGGCACTGACGCGACCCGCGGCCGCCGGCCGCGGCCCGCTTGACGCGACGGACGGGACTCGGACGCGGAGTAGTAGGAGTAGACTAGGCGCGCCGCGCGGCGAGCGCTGCTACGCTCGAGCCGGCAGAACTACAGAAGTGTCTAAAATTTGTCACAAGTCAACTCTTTATAATCTATATCTTATACTTATTTTATTATCCAGCTGTTCCTCGCGACTCCGCCCGCGTTTGTAGAAGGATGAAAATTTAGGATTATATTTAGGTTTTGAAGCCAGATCATAAAAAAAAAAAGTAAAGATTTGATCTGAAATTAAAAAATAAAAAATCTGGAGAGATCCCTACATATATTTAATATGCTATGATAATTTTTAAATAAAAAAATGGTTGTTGTGCCTCACTCGACATAGATAGGTATAGTGTGTCGCGGACTTTTTTGTAAATATTTATAAGATCTACAATTAATTAGAACATTTTATGGTTCTATCTTTTATAGTTTAGGCAGCGTACGCAAAATAAGTAACTTTTCTGTTTGATATTTTACACCTTGTGTCCGAAAAACCCAAATATCTTACGGAACCCTATTTTTTTCCAAAATAAAATATAGTCTATGTTACTCGTGGATAATGTAGCTTTCGAATGGTGAAAGAATTTTTAAAATCGGTCCAGTAGTTTTTGAGCCTATTCATTACAAACAAACAAACAAACAAACAAACAAAGTTTTCCTCTTTATAATATTAGTGTATATTAGTGTAGAAGTGTAGATATTAGTGTAGATAAAAACAATGGTCTCTCGCAAATAAAAGGCTGGACTACTCGTCAATTTTGGTCGAACTCAATTTAATAGCTAAATCTATAATAATTACAATAGTGCTGTTAGTAAATGCATATTTTTAAAATATTTATTTGTATGTTTGTTAAACCTTCTCTGTGAAACAGCTGGACCGATTTTGCAGACCTTTTAATGTCAGATATCAAATCTTAAAAGAAGTAAATTCATTTTCAGCCGTTTTTAACGTCCCACTTCTGCACCGGCGATCCAGTACGAAGAGGATCGCACATTTGTCCTCCACACTGCTGGACAAGTGTTGTGGAGTGTACAGTTTCCAACTCTAAAATTATATAGTGTTAGTTTTAGTAATTGTTAATTTCTCATATAAGTGAATTGTAATATTCTTCTTGAGAAATAAATGATCTTAAACCTGAAAATTATACACTCAGGTGTCGGACAGTATCAGAAGAATTAGGATGTGATAAAGACGGCAAAATTCTATAATAACGTATGGAATGGTAAAGTATAAAATTTTACTACATCATTCCTTCAAAATAATTTTTATTTAGGTACTAAGAGAAAACAATTTATTCTTTCGTAAACAAAACGGAAAAATTATTCTTATTTTTCGAATTATAATTGGTTATTATATTTTAATACTAGTAATTACTACTTAGTATAATATAGACAAGTTGTGTGTGTTTGTGAAAATACAATCATGATATGAGGTGGAGGTGATGAGCGATGACACGACGCGCGACGTTGCGGAAGACCGACTTAAACGCACCACGAGATAAGGAAATATCGAAATACCATACATAATGTAGATACAATAATAACAATCTAGGATAATATATATTATCCCTAAGTCCTGCTTTCAATTAGCAAGTTTTCTTAAGTTTCATGTAATCTCCTTCTAGGAAACTACGCTTGGCGTTCCGTTTACTTTGTTATTGCTAGTACCTACCAGCTACCTGCTCGACTTATTTGTCTTTTCAAATTCATATCTACAATAGGACTTAGTGATTCATCGGACAAATGTGTACGTTTTAACTATCAGAGAGACCTTCGCCCGCAGCTTTTTGTTACTAATTATTGTATATCGTAGAATTATATATATTTAGGATTTGCTGATCATAACATTACTAGATGTAGTGGACTGTGGAATAAAAATAAGTAATGTAACGCAAAACCGCAAAATTACAAAGTATTATTAGGTATAAAAATTGCCAAAAAAGTATTTATAACACTAGCTTTTATTGTTTTATATGTTTTTCTGTTCTTATTTTGTCCAAGTCACCACCCGCACAAAATATATAAAACTAGCGACTCAGTTACTTTAGCATAATTTTTTTACAAACTTTAAATGTCTTACTTATTTATATCTAATCAAAAGCCTAAAAAATAAGTTTCAAGCTTCTAGCTTTAAAATGACGTAATTTTCATACAAACTATCATCCCCTATTTCAACCCATTACAGCCCTTTTTCGCCTTGAAAAGTAACCTATGTCCTTTCTCAGGCTCTAGACTATTCTGTGTACCAAATTTCATTCAAATCGGTCTAGTAGTTTTTGAGTTCATTCGTTACATACAAAAATACAAATCTTTCCTCTTTATAATACATATATAATATATATTATATATTATAAGTAAATAAGTAATGAGTATAAGTATACATTACAGAACGTTATGTATAAAAAGGCCCAGTGGTAAAGCGCTCGCTTGATGCGAATCGAGTGATGCGAGTTGAAATCCGGGTCTCACACCTCTGATATTTTAATGTGCGAATGATTTCTAACATGATAACCGCTCGTCTTACGTTGAAGTAAAACACCGTGAGGAGACCTATGCAGGTTTAAGAGAACGTATCAAGTTTCCTGAAGACATGTGAAGTCCGCTAACACGCACTTGGCCAGCGTGGCGGACTATGGCCCCATCGCATTGTAGGGAAGGTTAATAAAAAGGGCTGCATAAAAATTGTATAAAAAATTCTAGAAGGAAATTCAAATTTCTAGGAGCACATACATACATATTTCGTACATAACACGAAGAAACAAAATCTCTTCGGTAGTTTGTAAAATATGTACTAGTATCGCCATCTGGCGTAATCGCGCTCACACCAATAAGCATCGTGGTCCATACGACCTCGTCATCAACTTAGTGTGCAGCGCCGCGCTCACTCCGCGCAGTGCTGTACAATGTACACAGATGGCGTCCCACTACAATTTGAATCATAAAGGCCAACGCCAAATAGTACTTTACAATACATAATACATGCTGTAGAGTGTAGGCAACTACAAATACATAATATTGTAATTGTGTTTTAACCTCGTGTCGCGTTATCGCATGATTTACTCGTAAATCATAATTTCAACAGTTTTCTATTATTAAATTTTTATCACTATTGTGATGTTTTGGAATTGCGAATGATATCGTGGTCCGTGCCTCACCGCGCGTCACGACGTACCTATATAATATTTTAGTTTCGATAATTAAAATTATGCATTTAAATAATATTATTCAGTACCGTTACTTTTTAATTAGGTACTTTACTTTAAAATGAGCAACTAGTTTAATCGATTTATATTATTGGAATATGAATATACAAACTACAAAGCTACATTGGTTCAGAGTTCGATTCCCACTAATAACATTATTTAATAATATATACTTAGTAAATATATTATAAAATGAAAATTCCACGTAGGACATATTATTGTATACTCAAAGGCTAAAGGTTGCATTGTGTGAATATGCAAGTAAGTGCGTAGATTATTTTACTTCGGTCATTGATAAAGCGGTTTAATAATATTCGGCCGTGCCACTTGTCAGAATCAAACCAACCTAATGCAACCTAAGGTTCATTTGATGCGCACAATTAAACCTTACAAATTGCGCCTCTAACCAACAAACCACTATAGTCCACCGCGCTGGCCTAATGCGTGTTGGCGGACATCTCACGTCTTACGAAAACTTGCTAGGTTTTCTCAGACATGGAGGTTTTCTCGCGATGTTTTCCTTCACCGTAAGAAAAGTGGTAATCATGATGGACATGATTCGCACATGTAAATATCACAGGTGCGAAACCCGGATTTGAACCCGCATCACTCAATTATATACCGTAAATATAAATAAATGGGGGCATTCATTTGTTGAGCACGAATGCTTGTACTTCAGTCATGGGTGTTTATATTTATGTATGTTTTTAAAATTAAATATATGATTTTAATGGTGCTGTGTGTAATAATGTCCCAACATATATAAATATATAAAGGAGCGCGTTACCGCTGGGCTACCACTGCCTTATTATAATACACATAATATTCAATTATTATTTAAATCTTTTATATAGTTTGTAAACTATGTAACAATACTTGTTAACATCACAGTGCGTATCGAACTTGCCACCTTCAATAGGCGAGCTGCGAGTAGACTAGGAACTGTTATGGTAATTAGGATTCGTGACTGACGCATGTGACTCGAAAATGCAAAGAGATAATGTGTGATATCTATATTATGAATCTATAGACGTAAAGGTCAAAATAGTAAAGGTTTACGAAGCTTAGTAATTAGGTACGAGGGAACAAGTCAAACATGAGTCGCCACAGCCCGAAAAAATAATAATAAGACCGCTGAGAATATGAAGGCATTCATTTTTAACGGCATGTACCCCTGGTTTACACTCTCGCGCGAGTGACGAGACAAGCCGCGAGGCGAGGCACGAGTCGAGTGTGTGAATGGTCATGGTGTGTTTGCGACTCGCCTCGCAGCTCGTCCCGCTCCTCGCAGCGCTCGCGTCGACGGTCGAGGGCGGTTTTTTAGGCACGAGTCAAAGGGCCTCGCGACCGACGCGAACGTCGTGTTTACACTCGCGCTCTCATTTGTAAATAAGTCACGTAGTTGTAAAAACTAAGTAAGGAAATAGTGGATGCTGCTAATAATTCAACGTCTTCCATCATTGCTGGCTTAAAGTGAACTGAACGCCTCGCGAGAGTGTGAACAGACACACAATATCTCGCAAAAATCACACGAGCTACGAGGCGAGGTGCGATACGAGCTTCGAGGCGAGAGTCTAAATGAGCTGTAAGAGAAATTAGGCGAATGCAAATGGGTCGAACTGTCTTAAACCCAGAAAACGAAAATGTTGTTGATGATTTTACTCCGTCTGAAAATTGAAAATCTGGCAATAGTGATGTTCTACTCTTCGTCAATTTGGTCAACAATTGAACTGAAGATTGACGAGAATGACAATATAAAGCATTTCCCTTATATCCATAAGTAAATAATATGCAAGAGTCACAACATTAACCTCGACTCAGCAATGAACAAAGCTCAAAAGACATTCGAATGTTTAATATTAGTAGAGTCTGGAGTTAAAATATTTTTATATTATTATTCAATATATAATATTTAATACTTTACTTTTTATGTTTTTTTATGGGACAAAGGGGGCAAACGGGCAGGAGGCTCACCTGATGGTAAGTGATCACCTCCGCCCATGGACATCTGCAACACCACAGGGCTTGCAGATCGTTGCCGGCCTTTCAGGAAAGGGAGGGAGGGAGGAGGGAGAAGGACGGGAGTAGGGATGGGGAGTGGGCCTCCCGGACTCTCACTTACCGGACGAAACGCGACAGCATAGCTGCCACTTCACGCCGGTCTTCTGTGAGAGTGGTACTATACGGGGCGTGCCGGCCTATTCGGCTGCTACTCGAAGGTAACAAGCATGGCACTACCACTAAAAAATGTGTACATAATGATGACTGTAGAAGAAAAAGCGAATGCGAATCTGCAATAATTAAAGCTTTGACCTATGTAAAAAAGAAAATGATCCTTCGAAAGAGCATTTTATGCTGTATTTATGTAACTATATTGGAAATTAACTGAGAACCGATTAAATTTGGTTTCTGGTTCCTGACGATTCGAATGCTATACAACAATCATAGTCACGCGAGAGTATGAGGTAAACTGTACGAGTAGTTCGTTCGCACTTCGTTACGATGGAGCCCTACAAAGTAGGTACATTATGGCCATTCTACAATAGAGTGGTCACACTCAGTGGTCTCCTAATAATACTTAATATATTATAGCTACTTGAGGCAACTATTGGGAACACCGAATAGTTACTACGAGTCATAATACAACGTCAAACATATAGTGTTGATAAATATACGTTGTGAGAAATTCGTGACCTACAATGCACGTTGCTTAATGTTTATGACACCCTAGCACTAACTCGTGACTCTTTATGACCTAATTCTATCCTAACATAAATATTATATTTTTCATTCACTCTAAATTGCGTTTCTTACTCTTAATTGCATTTTCACAGATTACTTATATCTAGTCTAGGATGGTAGGGAGGCGGCCGGCAACGAAGTATAAATAAAAAGCGTTTAGAGTCATCCTCGTTATTCATATTATATTTGGGTATTTACAGTGGTAAATAAATAAAATTGCGAGAAACTGGTGTATCAGGGCGGCTGCGGCGCGTCGGGGGCGTCGTCGGGCGCGGCGGGCGCGCGGGAGGGCGCGGGCGCGGGCGCGCGCGGCGCCGCGTCGTCGGCGGCGTAGCGCGGCGGGTTGGCCCAGGGGTCGTAGCCCAGCACGGACAGCATGGGCGCCAGCTCCGCCATGTCGGCGCGCACGTCGGCCGGGATCTGCCCCACCCACTTGTCCAGCGCGTCCAGGTTCACGGGCCGCACCACCTGGTCCGACGACCGCTCCACGCTGCGGCACACGACCCTCATTCATATCTCCATTTTTACACGCTTTTTATTAGCTTCACCTGTACGTTTGTATGTTTGTAACCGACTTCTTTGGGCGCGATTTTGACCCACTTTAAAAGGCCAGATTTCGTTCAAATTTTGTAGATTTGTCGAGGACCGATGACAATACACTAATTTGATAAAATTATTCCATTTTTCAATTTGCAAAATATGATTTTTGCTAGAAAACAAATATGTCGTAGTTTTAAAAAACTAAAAAGTCACGATTTTATAAATAAACCAAACTAAAAAGTAAAAAATAAATAATCCTACTAATATTATAAATGCGAAAGTTTGTGAGTATGGATGTTTGTTACTCTTTCACGCAAATACTACTGAACCGATTACGATGAAATTTGGTATGTAGGTAGCTGATGACCCAGAATAACATATAGGCTACTTTTTATCCCGGAGTTCCCGCGGGATTGACTCCTAATATTTAAAAAATTAACACGGGCGAAGCCGCGGGTACTGCTAGTAGTTTAAAAAAACTATAAACACGCTTTTTATAGAAAACCAAACTAAAAAATAGAAAATAAATTTTAATGAATTTAAATTAATTATTTGATTTTAAAAAAAGCGTGGGGTGCTTTTTAAGATATTATCAAAATGATAATCACTCTACTCATATCTGTCAATAAAATGTTTATAACTACATATTGACACCATGCACCCCACGCTTTTTTAAAATCAAATAATTAATTTATTATTTTTGAAGGCATATGAGAAAAATGCTTGCCTTTAGTAATTCAGCTTATATGTACTTGCTACACGAAGAGAAAAATCTACATAATTAATACAAAAATAATACTACATTTAACAATGTATATATTGTACAATGTTGATGCTCAGAACGTGGGATCTAGGATAGAAAAATTTCATAAACTTCTATTAGAACGCGTTAAATTAGTGCAAGGTCACACTTAATTGTCTTACCAATTGACTATGATTGGAATCCACGCGAGCGCGAGCGCCAGCCACAGACAAGATAGGTCAATATAAAGAAGAAGGGCATACTTAGAGAGCGCGACTCCGTTGGGCTGGTTGATGTAGCGCTCGTGGTGCAGCACGGCGTCGTCCCAGCGCAGGTCGAGGAAGGCCAGCACGCGGCGCAGCGTGCGCTCCGGCGCCAGCACCAGCGCCTCGTAGCGCACCAGCAGGCAGCGCGCCGGCCCCAGCGACTTGCACTGCTGGTACATCAGCTCCACCGCGTGGTTCCACTTGCTCAGGCACTGCCGGTAGCTCGTCAGGTCGAACCCCGTTATCGTCACCTGCACACACATACAGTCATCGCCGTTCAAAGCGCCTCGGGTCGGAGCACCCGGTTACGTAGGTTACACGGTACTCACCTTGCGCGTGATGATGGAGTGCACCGTGGCTCGCCCGTCGCGCACCATGAATACAAACTTAGCGTTCGGAAAAAGTTCGAGCACGTAGGTGCCCATCTTAAGAACTAGGGGGTCCTTGTTGCAAAGCCGCGGCGCGGGCTCGCCGTGCCGCACTATCACCTCGAGGCAGAAGGCCGCGATGGCGTTGTCGAGCACCGCGTTGGACACGCCGGCCTGCTCCAGGCGCATGCTCTCCTTCTGCGAGCGCACCCAGTGCTGGCGCATCTGCAAGATGCGGGGCACCACGCGCGTCTCCTGGCCGCAGCGCACGTCGGGGTGCGCGTCCAGCATGGCGCGCATCAGCGTGGTGCCCGAGCGCGGCACGCCGCCGATGAAGATGAGCGGCAGCTCGCGCCCCTCCACGGGCGCGCCGGCCGCCCTGCTGGCCCCCAGCCCGCCACGGCCCGCGCCCGCCCCGCCGCCCCCCGCGTTGCCGTGCCACACCCACAGCAGCAGCGCGCCTGCGGCCAGCGCTGCCGCCAGCCGCGCGCGCGCTCCCCGCACCATGCGCGCTCCGCACACAACTTTCCTGAGATAACAAACGACGAATAGTACTAAGAATAATATTGAAAAGACTGTATTCCACTTTAACACTTTCTAAACACATCAACTATAAAAACACCAACAATCTTCATGCTTTACTTGTTACTAAGGGCTCCGTATTTTCGCTCAGGTTCGTCACTAGGTATGTCTTAATGGCTAGTATAATATACATATTACGTGCATACTTAGGCATAGACATGAGAGGGTTGGTTGGTTTATCAATTGACTTCATTATAATACTTTATTTATTAATATACGGTAATACATGGTCCCATATAGACATGTGAATATAATAGGAAAAAAACTCTCATCTATGAGAAATCTGTACTAAACAAAAATATGTCCCTAGGAATAAACCCGAGCAGAGTCTATGTGAATTGCTACTCGTAAATATTTTATTGTACTATTCACTAGAATTCCATCAACAATATGTATATTGTGTGGCTACAATGTTGCCTATGCATGAGACAATTTATTTTGTTTCTTAACACTACAACAAACATATAAATAAAACAGTTACAAGTTTCACCTGTCATATGTATACAATAATGAGTTATAAACAACAACATGTAATTAAATTACCACAAGAACCACTGAGACACAAACAGATTTCAATGAACTTTAATATGATGACAGTTGGTTATCTGGTTCAATAATGAGATGCTTTTACTGTGGAAAAATGTTTAATTTCTGAAAAATTATAAAAACAATACGATCAAACAAGTAAACCCAAGCAAGCAAGGGTGAATTAAGTTACTCTATAATATGAGATATTGGATTATTTTATAACAATGTGCACTGTGTAATAATGAAATACCTAAAGTAATGGTTTTATTTAGTCCAGTTCTGATGTAGTTGATATTTGAACATTATTTTTATTAATATAGGTACTTGACCTACAAAAATTAAAATTAACTAGTGTATTGTGCAACCATAACATATTGTAACATATCTTAATAATGTTTTCTTTCAGAATAATAGATATGAATAATAAAGTTTAAAACACACCACATCAAATTTAAAGTAGTAAATTGTAAAGTTGACAATAACATCAATAATTATAATACAGAAATATAAATCATATATCAGAATTTAGAATGTAAGTAGTAATTTAAACTTACAAATGTCTTAAGCCTTGTAGCCAGGCTAAAAGAACCTGTAGAAAACAAATAATACTGTACTGTTCTTCATTATAAAATATTTGTGATCGGAAGTGTTAAATAGAAATCAATTAAAATTAAGAAAGTAAAAGAAACAAGAAATATTTTATTATAAAATAGTTGGTCGGTATTTTGCCTTATTTTGTACTTGATACACACTAAAGCCGGTTGTTTAACTTAATTTTATTTAAAAGTTGTTATTTACATGCATTTCCCAACCTTTTAAAAATATTACCAAAAAAGTAAATTACTTACCTACATTAAAATTCACTACTGGAGTCATGTACCATTGCCTTCCTTTGCCAACACATCTCTTTAGTCTTTACCAAAAAAATTAGTACCTATGTGTATCTACTATTTGAGAAATTTATAAATCTTGGTATTGTTTCTGCCTTTTTCAAGAAACAATTCTACACTATTTAGTATAATATTTAAAAAAAATACTAACAAAATTATTGGTAAGAACTTAAACAACGCCTTTTAAATGATATCAAATATTAAATAATATACTAAAATCCAACTAGGTATTCGTAGTTTTTGGCTTGTGTATGCACTAGCTCTTATTTTAACAGACGTCAGACGTCAATATGATCATGTCATCTACTGGAATGTGTGAAAAGTCACAAATGTCAAAAACGGATAGATAAGGCCAAAGAGTATAGATAATATACTGGGAAAAGAGTGCCCTCTCTAGGAATATTTATGGAAATCAATTTGAAGCGCCATCTGCGTTTCCTAACTTAAACTAATGCTATACATACGTAGCTATATATAGGTAGCTATATTATATTGGTAGCTATATATAGGTAGCTATATAGTTGCCTATATCTATTTATTTTGCCATTGATATTTGATTAACTGCTAGAAGTTAGAACAAAGAAATAAATAAAACAACAAATGCAAGAGTAATCATTTATTGATAATACAGAATAAATTATATTAAATAATAATTCTT
The DNA here is from genome assembly GCA_951802675.2 of Boloria euphrosyne. Classification (NCBI taxonomy): domain Eukaryota; kingdom Metazoa; phylum Arthropoda; class Insecta; order Lepidoptera; family Nymphalidae; genus Boloria; species Boloria euphrosyne. The sequence goes on from OX637874.1 coordinate 15,635,117, forward strand.
ATACGTAATATTTTAGTTCATTTTCTATACTTTCTTAGATTTACGCGAATATTTGACAATTTAAAATAAGACTACCTTTTCGGATTTTTTCAGGGTTTTAGATATCTCAAACATATTCTTGTTACACAGTGCCTATCCACAAAATTAAAAATGAATTTGCTTTCAATAACTCACACACCACAGAAAAGCGTATTTATCGCGAAATATCACTAAACTACAAACTACAAAATATTTACGATAATTCGGCACACTGCCGACACCGGACACAATAAAATAGTAAGTTTTGATAGTAAACGGAGGAATAATCTCGACTCAACGACTGATGAACAAAAAATACTAGAAAACGGAATAATATTATATTTATTAATTCATATTTGCAAATGTGAAATGCCAAATTACAACTTGTATTTTGTAAATTTGTATGTATCCAGTATTGCTATAAAAATAACCAGTATTGCTATAAAAATAATGTTAGGAAGTGATTGTAAAAATGTTAATGCCATTTGGAATAAGTATTGATTGTTTTTTTTTTTATTTCATACAGTATTTTTGTTCATAAAATAATAATCTAAAGTCTTTTATTTATCTATTTATTTAATATGGTATTAATTACAATTAGTTTAGGATCGAATACATTTTTAGCGACATCTATCGGCGAATAAATAAGACGCAATACATTTATAAAAGTTAGGAAATGGAGATGGCGCAACTTTCTTTAGAAAAATTAGCAATGTTCTTGAGTGTCCCCCCCCTGGATAAGGCTATGATAAAGGTGCGAACGCACTAGGCGTAACTACACTGCACTGCAGCGACGCGACACGGCACTGCAAAAACAGGTATACCGCACTAGCGCGTCACTACGCGACAGATTTTGCTTTTCAGTAGTTCGGCAACCTTTGAGCACGATGGATGAAACTAACATTTTTACTGGTATTTTTCATTCAATATCATTTTGGAGATCATAATATTATATCTTTGGATATTGGCCAACAAGTAAAACTAAACATCGTTCCTCGTATAGAGCCATTTTTATAAGTAACCTTTCGTTTTACGCATTAAATATGCTATGACATTATTAGCGAATTCCTTGAACTTGGTGGCTGAAAAAATATTTCGACTATTTTTTATAAACCAATCGTTTGGTCTTCAAAAATTATTATTTGTTCGATAAATGTTTCTTTTTAAAAAATAAAAATAATTTTTTTACAAGTTAGCGTATTATGTCTCATATTATGTAATGTTTTTTATTCGATAGATTATTTTTTATACTGTTCGATCAATCAAATTGTTTGTTCAACTGTATTTATATTTTTATTTAAATGTAATGTTATGAAATGAAATTAATTAGAAAAAAAATTAAATACGTTAAATATCCCACCATATTTTTTACATTTTATTATTAAAAAGGTTCAAGGAACTTGATTGGCGTGCAGTGTCGCGTCGCTTGCTATACCGCACTAGCGGCAGCGGAACTACACGACGCAGCACGCCGCGGCATTTTTGGCGAGTTGGTCAAGTTTGCCGTGCAGTGCCGTGTCGCGTAGTGCTGCTGCCGCGTAGTGCGGTATGCCTCATACTATTTCATACAAAGAATATTTTGCAGTGCCGTGTCGCGTCGCTGCAGTGCAGTGTAGTTACGCCTAGTGCGGTCTCACCTTAAGATTGTGATATTAAAAACCATGAACCCACTATGTATAGTAGGTTCATGTTAAAAACAGCAATTAAAAATTAAAATAGGTAGAAATAAAACCAATATGAAGATTTCTTTTAGATACTGCAAATGATAATACTATGAATTTTGAATTAATTTAAGCCTAAACTTGTCATTTAAAAAAATATATATAATTCACAGCTTCTGAATAATATTACTGTATAAAAAAGTGCGTGCATACAAAGTACACATGTCAGAAGTGAAACTTCTTTATTTATAAATTTAACTCACTATTTACACACTATATTAACACTAACGATATTGTAATTTCACTTTAAAAACAATTCCTCACGATTACCAGCATTAGCATGATTAGGCTGTATAGTGTATATTGTAATACTTTGCTTTTTCTGCACTGACCTCTATAATACCACTGGACTGGCTGTTCCAAGCGTTTGACAGCAATTTTTTTGTGTCCATTTGAAGCGCCACTAGCGAGAGTCCCGAGAACTAATTTTGACGTATATAGCAAAAACAGCGAGAAGTGTTTGTTTACTGTAAAGTAATTTTGCATTTTCGTTGTTAATATAACATAAGTAGTAATTATGATGATACGGTTATTGATTAATAAATATAGTTATTGATTAATAAAAATAAAAAAATAAAAATCTTTATATCGACATCATTAGTTTTAGTACCACGAACTCTCGCTACGTCCGACAGCGGCGGACAGCGCCAAAATGGCGAATATCAAGCAGCCACAAAAGCACGTTGACAACAGCCAGTCCAGTCACAGTAAAAATATCAACCAGTACGGAAACTGCATACTTAACGTTCGAAACGGCACACTCACACAAATACGCGCATCAACGAGGCCCCTTAGCGGACGCTGCGGTGCTGTCAGTCGTGTGTGCCGCGTTTGAGTTTTATTACCGCGATCTTTTTAAAGATGCCACGAACTTATTGCGTAGTACACGGCTGTTTGAACTCTGCTTCATCAAAACCGGAGATTTCGTTTTTTAAACTCCCTACTGAAGTAGTAGAAAGTAAGAATGATTTATTGTTTTAATCGATCTATAATATAAAAATGAATCTCAAAATGTGTTGGTAAGCGCATAACTCAACAACGCCTGGACCAATTTGGCCAATTCTTTTTTTGTTATGTTTGTTAATGTTAGGAGAAGGTTCTTATGAAAGAAAAAAATAAGAAAGTTGTGCGGAAGATTAGAAAATTTAAAGAAACTTTATAAAATTAACGGCGTTTGACGTATCAGTTATATCCGTTGCCATGGTTCCAAAATAGTCAACAATAATTATAAAGGTGAGACCGCACTAGGCGTAACTACACTGCACTGCAGCGACGCGACACGGCACTGCAAAATATTCTTTGTATGAAATAGTATGAGGCATACCGCACTACGCGGCAGCAGCACTACGCGACACGGCACTGCACGGCAAACTTGACCAACTCGCCAAAAATGCCGCGGCGTGCTGCGTCGTGTAGTTCCGCTGCCGCTAGTGCGGTATAGCAAGCGACGCGACACTGCACGCCAATCAAGTTCCTTGAACCTTTTTAATAATAAAATGTAAAAAATATGGTGGGATATTTAACGTATTTAATTTTTTTTCTAATTAATTTCATTTCATAACATTACATTTAAATAAAAATATAAATACAGTTGAACAAACAATTTGATTGATCGAACAGTTTTAAAAATAATCTATCGAATAAAAAAACATACATATGAGACATAATACGCTAACTTGTAAAAAAATTATTTTTATTTTTTAAAAAGAAACATTTATCGAACAAATAATAATTTTTGAAGACCAAACGATTGGTTTATAAAAAATAGTCGAAATATTTTTTCAGCCACCAGGTTCAAGGAATTCGCTAATAATGTCATAGCATATTTAATGCGTAAAACGAAAGGTTGCTTATAAAAATGGCTCTATACGAAGAACGATGTTTAGTTTTACTTGTTGGCCAATATCCAAAGATATAATATTATGATCTCCAAAATGACATTGAATGAAAAATACCAGTAAAAATGTTAGTTTCATCCATCGTGCTCAAAGGTTGCCGAACTACTGAAAAGCAAAATCTGTCGCGTAGTGCCGCGCTAGTGCGGTATACCTGTTTTTGCAGTGCCGTGTCGCGTCGCTGCAGTGCAGTGTAGTTACGCCTAGTGCGTTCGCACCTTAAGTTAATAAAATAATTAATCTTTTTTTTGAATCGACACGTGAATTATGAAACTGATATATTGACAACGCTAAAAATCTATACTTCTAAAAGTTGTTGTGTGTTAATATTAAACTGTTCCGCTTTACAAACTATGAGATTACACCCATTTATATTTTATTTGTAAACTACTTATGTATTTCAACTCGATTGTTAGATCACTACAGAAAACAAAATGTTTTAACAAATAAACAATTTCAAAAACATTAAGAACGACAACCCTAACACTGCAATGGAGCGTAGGTATTTATTTTAACAACTAGGCCTAGTTTCTATACTGTTTTTACTTTTACTGTGACTATGCAGTGCCACACCGCGCTTCGCCGAGCTTATATAAATTGCAAGATTTTAGCATCAATTTTAAAAGATATTAAAGAAATTAACCTGTCTCCACTGTCGCGTGTCCCTGTTTTCGAAAACTTTATTTAATGAACTTTTCATAAGAATGCGAATTTTTTATATAATAAAATTTAACAACACAGCATTTAAAACTTGTCGCAATAGACGCAAATATTTATCTGTTATCAACTTATAACATAAATATGTAAAAAATAAATATAAAATTAACATATGTTTCATTCCTAAAAAAAATTACCTGTTTTACTTTTTGTATGTACCAACCCTAGCGCTCCGCTCATATGTAGGTGTAAATTTCAAAAAGACGGCTGAGTTACGCTACTGTCTATCTCTGTATTGTGGTCCAGTGGTATTATAAAGGTCAGTGGGTTATTAATTTCATTTTAACATAAAAAAATGAACACATCCATGAAGGTTTAAAGTTCATCTCAGTTTTACAATCAATTCGTGTGTGTATTCAATAAATTCGTGTAAAATGTTTACTTAATTTATCAAACTAAATTATCTTAAAATGTACTCATTATGAAAATAATAATAATAAAATTATCAAATTATTTTATTTTATATTCACATCACGTATTGTAATAATTAAAACAGCTAGAGCAAAGAGTATAGATAATATACTGTAGAGTTTGAAATTATTAATTAGCAGGTAACATTATATGTTTGTTTTATGTAGTGGCAACATTCTCTAAACTAAATTATCTTAAAATGTACTTATTATGAAAATAATAATAATAAAATTATCAAATTATTTTATTTTATATTCACATCACGTATTGTAATAATTAAAACAGCTAGAGCAAAGAGTATAGATAATATACTGTAGAGTTTGAAATTATTAATTAGCAGGTAACATTATATGTTTGTTTTATGTAGTGGCAACATTCTCTATGAACGAGAACATTTTTCTGAAAATATTGAAATATAGTGAGATTTCAGTGTATTTTTTTATAAATTAACTCAAAATCTGTTTAAAGTAATAAAGAAAAAGTGTAACATGTGATTATACATTTGTGATACTTTGTGCTTTACGAGATTAGTGACGATTAAAAATCGCATCTCGCAAGCATCTATCGCTTGTTAAATATGGCTGCCGCCGGACTGCGTTTGTCACTGAGAAATGTTTATAGCGGCGTATACAGGGTTTACAGAAGTTTTGACAATGTTATTAATTGGGATGAATCGAATGCTGTAACTGATTTGAGCTATTGCTAAAATAATTATTATAACCCCTATGTAAGACTGAAATTATAAATATAATTGTAAATTATCAAAACAAGGGATTGGCGTCCGAAATAAAAGTGCAAGTGTTGTGAAATTGGATCAATTTGTTTTAATTTAAATTGAAATTATCAAAAAATTACTATTTCTTTCTGCCTCGCAATGGTAAAATATGAGTGTACAAGATGAATCTATCTCGCCTTTCGGAGCATCATCAACATTACCACTCATGGTATATATTTTTTTATTATTAAATATTTTTCCGCAAAAATAATATAAACAAAATAACAAGTCTAATATACTTTGAATACCAATTTGAAAACGATGGAGAAAATAAATTTCCTTTTTATTTAGGTGGCATATTATTATTTTAGATAAACAAATGTTTATTTACATGTTAGCTATGCTCTATCACTCTGGCTGTGTTGCTCTTAACTTGTTTATAAAATTCAATTATTTATTTATTACCTGGATAAGTAACTTTTATATTATAAATAATGTTCTCATTATAGAGACAAACATGTATGTAGTTGCACAAATATTCCTAAATTAGATTTAAGAAAAAAATGTAAGTTTATAAGTTTTTATAAATAAACAATACTGTTTTATACAGTGTTGATAAGTCAAGAATAAAAGCATAGAATTAGTGTCCGACCGAAACTGGTTTTTACGACCGAAACCGAAACCGAAACCGAATTTCGGCAACGCTCTCAGTTTCGGCCGAAACCGAAACCGAAACCGAAACTTCCTTACCAGGATCATGTTTTGAGAGAAAAATAAAGAAAACGTTATTATGCTTTTGAAAGCGCCACTATCTTTTGTTTCACATCGATCTGTTGTTGTCGCTTGTAAAATTTTATATTCAACCTAATGAACAAAGTTGTCCAAGCAAATGCACTCTATTCTAGTGAAAAAAACGTTTAAAGTAGTATTTCGATTGGCCACATGACGGTTCCTATATGGGAATCTTGTGTATTGACAGGGAACTTTGAAACTCTGAATTCACAATATTATCACCACTAGTGCACTATAGTAAGTACCAAGTACACTAATTTTTGTTTAGGTATAGCATTAGGGAGAGAGTTAAATTAACCAAAAAATATTTAGATAGTTAGGTTAATCTAAGACAGCGGTAGCCCAGCGGTAACGCGCTCGCTTGGATAACCCAGTGATGCTGGTTCAAATCTGGGTCTCGCACCTCTGATATTTTCATGTGCGAATCATTTCTATCATGATGACTACTTGTCTTACGGTGAAGAAAAACATCGTGAGGAAACGTGCATAGAAAACCTAGCAAAACACGCACTAGGCCACAGCGGTTGACTATGGCCTGATCCCCCTCGTACTGAGGGAGGCCCGTGCCCAGAAGTGAACGTTAAAAAAGGCTTTTGTTATATTGATTTATTTTTTGATGACTAATCTATGCCATATCACGTGATAAAACACACAAAAACTGACAACGTACAAAATGAACTACAAACACAAGCCAGTTACGACATGATTAGTCGCTTGGATGGAAATCAACTCGCCGAACATGACCGATCACAGTGCGAAAACTCCCGAATGCAGTTTCGGTTTCGGTCGTAGTTTCGGCAGGTTTGCCACCGAAACCGAAACTAAACCGAAACCCCGTTTTTTGCCGAAACTCGACCGAAACCGAAACCGAAACCGAATGTTCGGTCGGACACTACATAGAATGTACAAAACTGTATTTTTTCAGTATTTGTATTATTACTTTTTGGAAAGAGTGTTACATGCATAGCGTTAATTTCTTTATCACAATTATTATAATTTATAACAAAGAATACCTATTCAATGTTCCTTATATGTAACTGTGATTATGAATAGAATAAAATGCATGATTTTTTTAATGTTACATATTATACTTGATAGAAGAAAATATACTTTAGTATAAGTAAAATATGCAATATTCTTTTTTGTCATGTTGAAGGAGTAATAGCTTTATTTCCATAGTAGTAGACTACTACTCTAGTAGACCATCTCTCTTATCTGGGAAAGAACTTATTAGTAATTGATTCCATACAGGAAAACAAATAAGTAACTTGAATAATACGATAAAAAAATCCAAAATTCTGAAAAACCTATTAGCATTTCTACAAGTTCAGGCCTTCTTCAAATCCATTTTTATTTCTATTCAGGGATTACCCTGAGCCCTGGTCCAGCATGGGCTCAGAGTTTCTGGAGGTACTTATGTACTAACGCCACCACACTTTCGTTTTTCTATAGATTTGTGTGAATGTGCTTATATCGTAAATATCTATTTTCTTTGGGTTTGTATGTAATAGGTTCTTAGGTTAATTTTATGAATCTTTCTTTTTAGGTTGGTTACGTTAGGTTAGATATATGACCACACCGCACGATCCGAGCGTGCGTAGCGAGCGTGCCGCGACAGTGGCCGGCGAGTGCCAAGTCAAAAACTATCATAAAATAACAATATTATAAATTAAACACTTTATTTAAAAACGAAGCTTAAAAAATGGCGCCAAAATTAATTTTAGATGTAGAATTGATTTATGGCCGAGTCTGCAGCGAGGTATTAACGCTACTATAGCAATTCAAAATGTAGTTAATAAGTTTTTTAAAGAAAATTCATAAAAAAGTGAAAAATAAAAATTTGGTCTAAAAGTAAAAACAAAAAAATAAAATGTCTGGACTTATCACCTAGGGGAATATAAAGTAGCCTATTCTCAGACCTATCAAAAATACACAAAAAATTTCATAATAATAATCAGTCAATGTTCTTAGCCAGTTCTCAGTTCTTCTAAGGCAGATCTAGGTCATTAATCATTATCCCACCTCAGATTATTATTAATTAGACCAGACGGATAAAAATATTTCGTAAGGGCTTTTTAAGCTTAAATATAAAACCTCTTTAGCTAAAATGCTTATTGTAAAGCCTTAGCTCATGCTACTCATTGTACTACTCCAGCAGTAGCTTACCTATCCAAACTAACCAGACTGACATTTCTCCTAAATCATGCTTACTTCAATGGTTAGTAATAATCAGGTTGATGGCGAATACATTACAAACTTCTGCTGAGTAGTATCCTGACATTAATCTATTCAATTCTCGTGTCATGATGTTGCCCCACGACAATGGTTATTGGACAGTGTTGGTCCAGTCACTCTTACACTTTAACTAAAAATGTTAATTTTCATAATTACACTAAAGAACTAATTTTTAAATGAATTTGCTTACTAGGGTGTGGAACGTGGAAGTAGTTGTAGCGGTGGGGGCGGTGGTGGAAGTAGCGTTGGGGATGAAGCACTCAACGGCATGGGGACGCCGGAACACCTCGACGAGCCGCCTCGCAAGCGGTCAAAGCTCATCGGAACCGATGACGTGTCCGCGCTCAGGAAGCGCGTCCTCGAGTACAAGCAGTTGAGACTGAAGAACCTCCGGGACAGGTGAGATCTGATCCGTAAATTGTCCGTATTTGCTGTACCGCGTCGTGGACGCGTCGCCGCTCTAGCGCCGCGCTCGGTTACAGGTTCACGGAGCAACTGAGCGAGCTGTACTTCCTTCAGGCGGGTGGCAACATGATGGACTACATGGCGTGGCGGAAGAGGCCGCCCGCGCCGCAGCTGGTGGCGTTCCTCGAGGCGCGACGGCCGCCCCCCGCCGCGCCCCCGCCGCCGGAGCCGCCGCCCGCCCCCGCGCCCGCCCTCGTCCCCGCGTCCGCCCTCGCCGTCGCGCCCGCGCCCGCCCCCGCCCCCGTGCGCACGCCGCCGCCTTCCCCGGTCGTGGTCGCCGCCGCGCCCTGTACCCCGAGGACACCTGCCGCAGGGGCGGGGACGGTGGTGACTGTTCCCGCCACCACTCCTGCAGACGAAATGGTCGAAAAAGCCAAGCAGGAAGCATACGTAGCGTCTCGCGTGGCCGAGCTGGCGCGCGCGGGGCTGTGGACGGAGAGGCGGCTGCCGCGGGTGATGGAGCCTCCTCGACCGAAAACACACTGGGATTATCTTCTGGAAGAAATGGCGTGGCTTGCTCAAGATTTTGCATATGAACGAAAATGGAAAAAACAAGCGGCAAAAAAGGTATGTTAATAAAATTGGTATAAGTGCTTTATAAGAATTTTATATCTGTTAATAATATTAAAAGATTGAAGACTGTGTTGTATGATTGTTTGTTTCGTTGTACTTATGTATAATAGGAACCACTAGTCACACTCTATTGAGGGAGTTTAAACTCAACATAACAAAATGCTCCTAGAAATGGACTCTAACACAACAATGACTAAATTAACATAATTACGTAAAAAAAATGATTAATTTCTTAAACTACATATCATTTATAAAATATTTCCCTAGTTTTTAATTTAGTATGTTATTGTACTGTTACATTAAGTTTTTCTATAATATTTATAACCAAGAAAAATATGATAACTAGTTGTGTACTTTTAGTGTGCTCGTGCAGTTCAAAAATATTTCCAAGACAAAGCTGCCGCCGCTCAGAAAGCAGAAAAAGCTCAAGAGTTACAATTGAAAAAAATTGCTGCATTTGCAGCAAAGGAAATACGAATGTTTTGGACCAATGTAGAAAAGGTAAGCTTATTATACCAAAGTTAACCTTTTCTTTGTGAATATCCTATTATATAAACCATTTTAAAATTTCGCGTTTTATAACTATATCATATATCATATATATTTTTTATAGCTAGTTGAATGGAAAAGAGTGCAGCGAGTGGAACGCGCGCGCAAGGAAGCTCTGGACGAGCAGCTGAGCTACATCGTGGACCGCACGGAGCGCTACTCGCGCCAGCTGGCCGCCAACCTGCGCGCGCCGCCCGCCCCCGCGCCCGCGCCCGCGCCCGCGCCCGCCCCCGCGCCGCCCTCCGACGACGAGTTCACGCCGCGCGGCGACTCCGACGACGACGAGGAGACCATCGCGGCCGCCGAGCGCGAGGCCGCGCAGGACGCCGCCGACCCCCGCGACGAGATCGAGGCGCTGCGCCGCGAGTCGCACCTCGACCTGGGCGACCTGCTGCCGCCCGGCTACCTGCCCGCGCACTCGCCGCCGCCCTCCGACTACGGGCCCGACGACGACTCCGCCGACGACGAGGACACCATCGCAGAACAGGAACAGAACGAGCGCCCCGAAGACGCCGCCGCCGAGCTGGCTGCTCTCAAGGACGAAGCGGATTTAGACATCGACGAGCTGGTCAATCGGTACGCTGGCGCCGCGCCGCCGCCAGCCGACGACGAGGAAGCCTCATCAGCTACTGAATTAGATTCCGACGATGACGAGTCTGAAAATGACAGAGACGAAGACGCGGACTCCGACAGCGGGTCGTCGTCTGCCTCGGAGCAGCTCGAGGCGCTGATGGACGCGGGCGAGACGGCCGAGGCGATGCTGGCGGACGCGGAGGGCGCGGCGGGGGCGGAGGGCGCGGGCGAGCAGCGCGTGGAGGCGGCCGCGTCGCTGGCGGCGTCGCTGCAGCCCACGGGCACGACGCTGTCGGAGACGGCGGTGGGCACGCCGGTGCCGCGGCTGCTGCGCCACGCGCTGCGCGAGTACCAGCACGTGGGGCTGCACTGGCTGGCCACCATGCACGCGCGCCGCCTCAACGGCATCCTCGCCGACGAGATGGGCCTCGGCAAGACCATCCAGACCATCGCGCTGCTGGCGCACCTGGCGCTCGAGCGCCGCGACTGGGGGCCGCACCTCGTGGTCGCGCCCACCTCCGTCGTGCTCAACTGGGAGATGGAGTTCAAGAAGTGGTGTCCCGCCTTCAAGATCCTCACATACTATGGTACAATTAAGGAGCGCAAATTGAAACGAGTGGGATGGACGAAAGCGAACTCTTTTCATGTGTGCATAACATCTTATAAACTCGTAGTGCAAGATCATCAAAGTTTTCGGAGAAAAAAGTGGAAATATCTCATTCTCGACGAGGCTCAGAACATTAAGAACTTTAAATCGCAAAGGTGGCAGATGTTACTGAATTTTCAGACAGAAAGGTAAACAATTTAGGTAATGCATGCAATATGTCTGCTGTGTGTGTGTTTATGTGTGTGTGCAGGTAGTGACGTGGAGTGCGCGCTATTGTTGCAGGCGGCTGCTGCTGACGGGCACGCCGCTGCAGAACAGCCTGCTGGAGCTGTGGTCGCTGATGCACTTCCTGATGCCGGACGTGTTCGCGTCGCACGCCGAGTTCCGCGAGTGGTTCGCGCCCGTGGCCGGCATCGCCGAGGGCTCGCACCGCTACAGCGACGCGCTGGTGCGGCGCCTGCACGAGGTGCTGCGCCCCTTCCTGCTGCGCCGCCTCAAGGCCGACGTGGAGCGCCAGATGCCGCGCAAGTACGAGCACGTGCTCATGTGCCGCCTCTCCAAGCGGCAGCGCTTCCTCTACGACGACTTCATGTCGCGCGCCAAGTCAGTACTCACATACACCACTCACTAGTCACTACTCAATCCTATCAGTAACGAATTTAAGGTTTTAAAGGTGTTCTTACAATTTTAATATAATGTCTTACTTATAAATTCATTTGGTTAGAGAATGAGAAAAAAAATACATTATTATTTTTTATGGATAATTCGTGTTTTGAACTATAACTTACATAAATTAATACTTAAATCCAGAACAAAAGAGAGCCTCGCGTCGGGGAACTTGCTCAGTGTCATCAACGTGCTAATGCAGCTCCGGAAAGTGTGCAACCACCCCGACCTGTTCGAGCCGCGGCCGGTGTGCTCGCCGCTGCAGCTGCCCGCGCTGCCCTACCGCGTGCCCGCGCTGGCGCTGCTGACCGCGCCCGCGTGCCGCGCCGCGCTGGCCGCGCGCCTCGGCGGCGACCTCGCGTCGCTGGAAGCCGCCGGCGCCGGCGCCTTCGCCGCGCACCGCGCGCGCCACCTCGCGCCGCCGCGCCGCCTCGTGGAGGAGCTGCCGGCCGTGCCGCCGCGCACGCCGCGCCCGCCGCCCGCGCGCCTGCGCCTGCACCTGCGCCTGGTGCCGCGCGCGCCGCCCGCGACGCCCGCGCCGCCGCCCGCGCCCGCGCCCGCGCCTCGCGCGCCGCCGCCCGCCCCCGCGCCGGCGCCGCCACCGCCCGGCGCGCGCGCGCGCCTGGCCGTGCAGCGCCGCGCCTGCCTGCGCCGGCTGGCGGCGGTCAACGAGCGCCGCTGCTGGCGCCTGCCGCTATACGGCGCAGACCTGCGCGCGGCCGTTGCTGCGGGCCCGCCCGTGCTGCCCGCGCGGGACATAGCCACTGTCCTCGACGAACTGCACGATATTATCGATAGGTTGGTCATATATGGGATTTTGAAAATTAACGTACCCAACCGCTAGCAATTCCTAAAGTCAATACTAATTATCGTCTCAATTCATTCATTATTCGAGCGAGTGACTTTTTTAACAAATTGTCAATAAATAATAGCGAATTAAAATTGTTCCGTACTAAGCCTCAGAATGTCAATAAATTGTTTACTTTGGAGTTCTTTGGCCCCCGCGTCGGGTGTGCAACAAATTCTTAAATTCTAAAACATTCCTCATCTTCAGGGATTTTTGTATTTTTTGTATTATTGTTTTTGTTTTGTTTTTTACTGTTATCTTTTGACTGTATCAGTGAACAGTGTGTTCTTTAAGAGTGAGTCATCATCAAGAGTCAGTAAATGTCTTTAACCATAACGAAAGAAAAATATTGACTAATGTGGATTATTGTAAAATTGCTTTACTAATGGTGCGAATTGCTGAAACGATTACTTTTTGATATGAGTAATAAAGCGATGAGGGCCGACAAAATTATAACTCTACTTGAAGAAGGTTGTTCGTAAAGTTGCGTGTGTCAGGTTCGTGGTGTGCTGGGCGCCGTGCCGCGCGGCGGGCCCGCAGCTGGCGGCGGGCGCGGGCGGCGGCGCGCGCGCGTGGCGGCGCGCGGCGGCCGCGCTGGGCGCCGCGCTGCGCCCGCCCGCGCGCGCCGCGCTGGCGCTGCTGCACGCGCCCGCCGCGCGCGCCGCCGTGGCCTTCCCGCACCCGCGCCTGCTGCAGTACGACTGCGGCAAGCTGCAGACGCTGGACGGCCTGCTGCGGCGGCTGCGCGCCGGCGGCCACCGCGTGCTCATCTTCACGCAGATGACGCGCGTGCTGGACGTGCTGGAGGCGTTCCTCAGCATGCACGGGCACACGTACCTGCGGCTGGACGGCGCCACGCGCGTGGAGCAGCGCCAGCCGCTCGTGGACCGCTTCAACGCCGACGCGCGCGTGTTCGCCTTCATCCTGTCCACGCGCAGCGGCGGCGTGGGGCTCAACCTCACGGGCGCCGACTGCGTCGTGTTCTACGACTCGGACTGGAACCCCACCATGGACGCGCAGGCGCAGGACCGCTGCCACCGCATCGGCCAGACGCGCGACGTGCACGTGTTCCGCCTCGTCACCGCCGCCACCGTGGAAGAGAACATCCTGCGCAAGGCCGAGCAGAAGCGCGCTCTCGGACACCTCGCCATCGAAGACGGACACTTCACCACCTCCTATCTTCGCGCCGTGAGTACTACTACACAGTACTTGTAATATGAGAAACTCATTTCTTATTTAAGGAAACAAAATTATAGTAACTATAGTCAGCTCACGTTAATAGGAAACATTTGACATCTGTCAGATTTATCTTCAAAGTGAGGTGACCTGCTTAAAAACATCGATTAATGTGAAAGAATCGATACGGACTTGAAACATATGTGAATTTTAAAAAATCATCAGGCGAATCTCTGTCCCATTATTATTTTTCTTTCTTAAATTTAAGGAGCAAAATAAGACAAGTACATAATTTAACAAAAAAATTGCATTTATTCAGTTGAACTATCAGAACTGTTATTAATATTGTCATCTTCATCACTGCTGTCACCACTCAGAGATATTATTAATTCATTTTCAATAATATTGTCTATTCTCACATCTCGTTCAAAATCTTGTAAAATTATTTTCTTTGTTTTCTCTACGACTTTTCTCCAGTCTTCTGTAGTGACTTCTGCACACGCAGTTCGTAGCAGAGTCATCATTTTAGCAGTACTGAAGGGTGGTTCAGTATTGTTCCGCGCTGCATGACCCTTTATTTGTGCCCAAATAAGCTTGATGGCGTTATACTGGCAATGGTAGGGAGGCAATCGAATAACTTCGTGTCCATGCTCTAGGGCTAGTTCATCGATTACATAGCGGAGCTTGGACGGCTTAGTTGCTTTTACCAGTTTTAACAACTCAACTTTTAATAAAGTTGAACTTGCATCCACACCATTTCTTACCAGCCACGAGACAATTTCTTGCTTTTTACTTGCTTGAGTTGGTGGTTTATCAACTTGTACCGAGAGATATGGTGCATTGTCCATTATAATTTTCGATGGGTTTTCTAAGCTGACTAGCAACTTCTCAAACCACTCTTTAAAAACCTCAAAGTTCTTTTCCTCATGGTAATCACTTCTAGTTTTAGAGGCGAATGCGAGGAGGCAGTCTGGAATAAAACCTTGAGAAGCTGATCCCGCGTGACATATAATAAGTCGGGTTCCTTTTCCCGATGGAACTTTTGAGGTGGAGGCCGTTGTATCATCGGTCCATGTCCGCGAAACCGTATGGTTCGCATTCAACCATGTTTCGTCAATAAACACGACATTGTCCCAATCTGTAATTTTATTTACTTGACGTAAGAATGTTACTCTCTTCAAAATAATATCGTAGCGTTCTAGAAGGATTTTCCGCTTGTCAGATTTTTTAAATGTAAAACCAATCGATTTCAAAACCTTTGATAGAGACGATTTACCGCCAAAAAGTAAGCCTGCGTCTTTTAACGAACTCCTTAGCTTTTCCCGTGTAGGATATTCTTTTCTCGAGTAATATCCATAAATGTGGTTGCGAATTGCAGCAGCATCAAAATTATCAACGCCAACAATTTTCTTGTCCCTCTTTATTTTTTTCGGTGTACGTAAAGTATTATCTTCTGAGCCTGACGGTCCGTATTTCTCATTCAGAATTTGAGTTATTGTCCGCTTCCCTATTCCCAATGCTTCGGCAACGCGTTCTCTCGGTTGTGTCAATGGTAAAAGAGGCCCATCGTTAACTGATTCACGTTCAAAATAATTGTACAATTTCACCACTAGATCGCGAGATTGGCTGTTTAGCGTTTCCCCCCATTTCGATATGATAAGACTGTGTAGGGGTTTCTTCCCTAGCCTATTTGAAGACCTATTTGAAGACTTCTTCTTGGAGTTGGAGACAAATGATACTGTTGGCCGTTCAGATCGCAATGAATTTATTTTACAATTTTATGACTATATATACAAAATCTTAAAACAAAATATGTATTTACATTAATATTTACAATTATTCTAAATTCGATTCTACACTGAAATGTTTTTCTTTTCCACCAGTGATGAGTGAATTTATTTTACAATTTTATGCCACCTAAATTGTACCTAACATCAATGATTTTTCTATTTAGTTATTTTTTGTATTTTTATAGTTAGTTAATATAGTTAATAATATAATTATGTTTTATTATAAACACAACGTGGTTATTAATTTATGGTGATATTTCTTCACAAGTAATCATTGCATTCCATTCAACTTGTCACCTTCGATTTTTAGAGTAAATCCCTAGTGTTTAAAAAGAAAAAGGGTTAACTGACGCAACATTGTAACGACGTTCAATTCTTTAGATTAGAAATTGTTTATTATGTTTAGAATGGTTTATTAGTGAAAGCAAATCGTAAAATTATTCGAATCGATAATTATTACAATAAATATATAATCCTAATTGAAAAAAGTTAAGCGATTGTGCAGTTGTAACAAAACGAAAAAATATATTATTATATGCCGCTGTTGGTGAACTGTCAAATGTTACCTATTAACGTGACCTGACTATAATGTCATACACAAATAAAAAAAACACAAAGAAAAAATAAAACTATTGTTTTATTTCGTTTCGTACGGCGTGACGTCATTCAAGACGCCATGACAGTAATGAGCGTTTTCGAGGAAATTTTAAACTGGTTTTTAAATAATGCAAAATACTTAGTATAAATAGTGCTTTTTTAAAAAAAAATGTTTTAAATGTTTTTCGTGTTAAATAGATGCTAATATTCAGTATTAACTAATTTTTCAAATTTAGTCAACTAGCCTATAATTGTGCTCGCTCAATCGACTATGTTATGTACTCAATGAATAAGTTGTTAGGTTAGATGTTTGATGATTTTTTGCTTTTTTAAGGCGAATATAAAAGAATTGTTCAACGGCGAGGGAGAGGAGTGCGGCGCGGGGGCGGGGGCGGCGGCGGCGGAGGGCGCGGAGGGGGCGGAGGGGGCGGAGGGCGGCGAGCTGGAGTCGGCGCTGGCGGCGGCGGAGGACGAGGCGGACGCGGCGGCGGCGCAGGCGGCGCGCGCCGAGGCGCAGGGCGACCTGGCCGAGTTCGACGAGACGCTGCCGCTGGACGACGAGCGCGCCGCGTCGCCGGCCGCCGCGCGCGACCCGCACGCCGCAGAGTTCGCCGCGCTCATGAAACAGGTACATTACTACATAGCATAGACAATGCAATCGGACACTTTCAAGGATACAGCGGAAGGGTTTAACATGTATAATAGTTTATCAATTTTTTTATATTTTTTCTCTATTCTTTATTAATATCGTAGCAAAATAATTAAAGCAAAATTTTTCATTTATTACATATTTATATTAAAATATTTTGTGCTTCAATGTGAGGTATATTTGATATTATTAAAAATATACCAGTGATAACGTTAAGCGACATGGTTTCCAGTTAACACCAGTGGAAAAGTATGCGATGCGACTAGTGGAAACCAGCGAGGCGGCCACCGAGGCGGAGCGCGCCGCGCTCGGCGAGATGCGGCGCCAGCTGCGCGAGTGGGAGCAGGCGCGGCGCGCGCTGCGGGACGCGCCCGCGCCCGCCGACCCCGCGCCCGACCCCGACCCCGACCCCGACCCCGACCTCACCTACAGCCGCGAGGACGCGCGCGTCAAGGTGCGTGCCCGGCGCCGCCGCGCGCCGCGCCCGCCGCCGCCCTCGCCGCCGCCGCCGCCCGCCCCGGCGGCGGGGGCGGGGGCGGGCGCGGGCGGCGCGCGCACGCGCTCGCGCGGCACGGTGCACATCAACCTGTGGACGCTGGACGAGGCGGGCGCGGAGGGCGGCGCGCGGCGGCGCGCGCTGCGCAACGGCACGCTGGACTCGTGGCTGGCGGGCGCGCCCGACAGACAGAACAATAAATGATTTGACACTGTACACTTGCGTTTTATATTTCTGACGTTCGACGTTTTGGTGCCGCTCGATACTCGCCCGTAAATGCTTGACCTCGCTCTCGGCTCGGTGTTCTCGCGAAATGCCACCAAAACGGCGACTCCGCGAACGTCAGGGATGTAAGGCGTGCAAGCATTTACGGGCGCGCTCGGCTCGCACCCGCCCCCGCACCCCCGCACCCCCGCCCTCGCGCCCGCCGCGCGCTGGCTACGCTTGGATAGTGCATATAATAGTCAATGATAGATTAATTAGTTACTTTATAACGAAAAGTTAACTCAAGTCTTGTCTTAATTTAAGGCTTAAAAACAATAACTAGTTTAAAGAGCACACATGCTGATTTTATTAAGACATAGATATTGAAATTTGAAATTATAGAGAAAAGAATACATATATATACAAAATTTAAACATACCGGGAATTCGACAAAAAATTAGCATTATTTGAAGAGTTCTAGATACTGTTCATTTTTAAGGTTCACTTACCAAGCGGTTAGCTTAGCTGTTTAAATTCCATATTCCATCCATTTGTATGTCAGTCAGTTATCGTATAACAAGAGTATTGAAGAAACATTTTAAAATTTTATATAGTGGATACTGGATAGGTGTCAAGTATATCGCTAGATAATTTTTTAGTCATTTTAAAAATATTAAAATTGGGGCACATTGACACACCCATTTTTGAAGTCTAAATAATCGTATCTCTAGATAGGTCCTTATATTCAGACAAGTTTCTAAGATACTATCATCAAACCAATAGCTGCCTAGATGTATGCTCCTAAAATCTAGAACTATTCCCTGTCTATAACTTTAGCCTTTGGCCATTTAACTGGTGTAAAATAATTAACAGCGCTTCTAAAATATGAAACTAGTGTTTTATATGGAGAAAGCAAAACGAAAAAAAATAATAATAAATGGAAGTATCTATGCATCATTTTTTATAGACATTCGCCATTTTATAGGTTAATTGATTACTTTAACGATAAAAATGTGCGAGCGAGCACCTATAAAATTTTTTTTAAGGCGGTTTGACTGCTTCATCAGAGTTGAACTTGTTTTTTTGAAAAAAATGTCCAAATTCCGGAAAAAGTGGTAGTATTTTGGAACAAGGCTTATTGAGTATGGTGGCTGTCGAAGACATTCCAATCGCTCCTTTGGCCTAGATAGACACCGACTGTATGTTGCGCAGTGTGTAGTCTATTGTTGTCCAGATGCAGTAGTGGGCTAGAGCAATTAATCAGACTCTTATAAATGAAACTACCATTTCGGATTTTGTCGCGGATTTATTTTGATTTTTAGTTCCCGACGTTTCGAATGCTTTACAGCAATCATGGTCTCTCCCGTAACCAAAAAGAAAAGGTAGTTTCATTTATAATGTCGAATATTCGCGTAAATCTAAGAAAGTATTAATCAGACTCTTGTTATTTAATGGCCAGCTTTTTTGCAATATAAATCTACCGTAATCTGTAGTGCTGTGACTTGCCTCGCAGCATTCAGCGCGTGTTTGTTACTATGCTTCACTAAACTTCCTCTCCGAGCTTTCTCACTCATACCAATCGATACTGCCACTGACTAACTGACATCTATCGTCACGACTCACGACATTTGATCTATAGTAGTCTAAGATCCCACTAGTCAATTCTGCAGGTATCTGTTTTTTTGATAAGTTATTTTGAATGAACGTTGAGGGAGTATGCGATGTCTTAGCCATGGGTTCCCTTTAAAAAATAAGCCGCAATTAATTTCCTATACATGTATGGTAACTACATATATCTAATTTAGTTCATGTTAAAGGATGACGTTAGGGTTGCCAGGTGTAAACAGGTATATTATTAATATCTTTTTGCAGTCAAATGTATTTTTAAAATTATAGTCCAATATTACGATGCTGAGATGAACTGAGAGCTAGTAACAATTTTTTTCAATTCTTTACATAATTTCCTTTAAAATGACGTTTATTTGATTAAAGAAAACATAATATACTTGCAAGTTCCATAACATAATATGCTTCCAAGTGGTAGTGCCATGCTTGTTACCTTCGGGTAGCAGCCGAATGGGCCGGCACGCCCCGTATAGTACCACTCTCTCACAGAAGACCGGCGTGAAGTGGCAGCTATGCTGTCGCGTTTCGTCCGGTAAGTGAGAGTCCGGGAGGCTCACTCCCCATCCCTCCTCCCGTCCTTCTCCCTCCTCCCTCCCCCCTTTCCTGAAAGGCCGGCAACGATCTGCAAGCCCTGTGGTGTTGCAGATGTCCATGGGCGGAGGTGATCACTTCCCATCAGGTGAGCCTCCTGCCCGTTTGCCCCCTTTGTAGCATAAAAAAAAAAATTTTATACGAAAACTAACTATTCCGAGGGAATTCTCCGCCCGCGTTCTAATCATAATTAAAAATAGAGATTGGTGATAGAAGGATGAAAATTTAGGGTTAAAAGTATTTTTGACGCCAAATCATAGTAAAGAAAAAAATAAAAGGTATAAAAATAAAATATAAATTATTTGGAGCGAGCCACCCTTATCACCTAGGGGAATAAAAATTTGTTTCCGACCTATTCTCAGACCCACCAAATAAACACAAAAAAAAAATCATAATAATCGGTTAAGCCGTTTCGGAAGAGTTTTGATAATAAAACTTTGTAACTCGAGATTTTTATATATAATAATGCTATTTTTTTAAATATGCACTGTTTAAGTTGTAATTACAGAATATATTTTTAATTGCTTATAGACTAAACATAAAATTTTGTGATAATAGGAGTGTGATAAACAAGTTTATTCTGACTGAATAAAAAAACTGAGTAATATATTTCAATTTCTTGACTTTCATAATATGAAAAGAAGCCAAATAAATTTTAATCATTCTTATTTACTCCAGAGACATTTGATACAAAGATTAGTGCTCCATTTAAAAATATTATTGTTACTTTTTGTGGGGTGAGTTGCTCTATATTTTGATGATAACGATGATTATTGTTTTTAAATATTAGCGTTAAAAGAATATCGAATTAGTGATGAAGATAACGTTTTCCCTCGCAGGTATGGCTCAGCGACAACGGGGTCATAGAACAAATGCCGGTAAGTGTGGGCGAGTAGGTTAGTGAGGTAGTCCCGCGAGCGAAGCTAACGCCAGACGTTTGCAGATGTGGTGTCCGCCCACGCCGCCCTCCAGCGACGGCGACGTGTACTGCGACAGCTGGGCGCGCGCGCTCTACCGCCGCGGCGCCGCCGCCGACGCGCTGCTGCCGCCCGTGCGCTGGCGCGCGCCGCGCTCCCCGCGCCGCGCGCGCCCCGCGCCCCGCGCCGCCCCCGCGCCGCCCTCGCTGTTCGAGCGCGCCGGCCCGCGCCCGCGCCCGCGCCCGCGCGCCGCGCCGCCCGCGCGCGACCCGCCCGCGCCGCCGCCCGACTGGGCGCCCTGCGAGGACGCCGCGCTGCGCCACGCGCTGCGCCTGCAGCGCCTGCCGCCCGAGCCGCCCGCCGCGCACGCGCCCAACTGGGACTGGCTGGCCGACCTCGTCAACGAGACGGCGCGCGCCTACCGCTCGCCGCGCGCCTGCCGCGACCGCCACGACGCGCTGGCCGACCCGGAGCGCGCGCGCCGCAAGCACCGCAAGACGCCGCCCGCGCGCCGCCGCGCCGACGACGACGCGCCGCGCCCGCCGCTGCAGCGCCTCGACGCTATGCGCGACGCCGCCGAGCGCCGCCGCGCCGCGCCTAAGCGCCGCCTCGACGACGCCGCGCACCACAACCCCAAGCACGCGGCGCTGCTCGCCGACCACGGCGTGGACTACGACGCGCCGCCCACGCCCATGGAGGTGGCCACGCGCCGCGCCGAGCGCATCGCCAAGGAGAAGCTGAAGGCGGGCGCGGGCGTGGCAGCGGCAGCGGCGGCGGCGACGACGGGGGCGGGCGCGGGCGCGGCGCCGGCGGGCCCCGCGCCGCGCGTGGTGGTGGCGGCGGCGGGCAAGGCGGACGCGGCGCGGCGGCGCGCGGCGGGCGAGGGCGCGCGCGCGCCGGCGCCGCAGCCCGCGCAGCTGCTCTACCGCCACCAGTCGCTCACCGCGCGCCACCACCTTAAGATACTGCACCACGCCCCCTCGCCTCAGCCACAGGCTATTGTGAGTTTGTTACACACTATTACAAAAACAATATAGACTACTAGGTTTTTATTAAGCTCATCGTCACCAGGTAATTTGATATATTGTTCATGAGTCTGTAAATCTACCCACTTTGATACTAATATTATGTTCAAGATTAAGCGACCCAAATTTATTCAAAAACTATTAATGTCGAATCAGTTTCCTGGTAGCTTGGCATTGAGCCCTGACGTGAACTTCTTCCAATTTTAACGGCTATAAAATATAAATAAAACTACCGAATCGATGCACTGCTGGTTAACTTTTATTTATTTGAACTTATTCATGAAATTTGAGAGCGTGAGAGAGACTGAGTGTGAATGAGAGCTTATGATATCTTATATGTCAGGATATGTCAACAATTTCTTAAGTACCATTGAAGATAACCAAACCAGAGCGCGATTTAGAATACACCTTACGCAATCTAGTTTAACTATAGTTTTTTAATTGACTTTGAGTTTGGTTACTCTTTTTTGTATTGGGTTGGTTTTATGCATGAACAAGCGGTAATTTCAAATTTTATCAATGACTGACACTGTCATTTATTTTTGTAAGGCCATAAGATAGGAATATAGCATAACATTCCCGCAGGGCGGAGCCGCGAGCGTGAGCGTGAGCGCGGGCGCGGAGGGCGGCGCGGCGGCGGCGGGCGGCGCGGCGCTGCGCACGCTGCAGCTGCAGCAGCTGCGCCGCGCCGCCGCGCGCGCGCCGCCGCACGTGGTGCTGGCGCACCTGGCGCCCGCCGCGCCGCCCGCCGCCGCGCCGCCGCACCACGCCGCGCCGCAGCCTGACGCGCAACAATAAAACACGTCCTCTGTCTTTATATAGTTTTATTTATCTCTCAACACATGAAACGTATCAAACGTATCAATACAATAACACAAAGTGTAGTTAAACTTGTGTGCACTGGTGCCGTCTCGCGGGGCCGCAGTGACAGGCGTGGCAGGCGTGGCAGGCGTGGCAGGCGCGCTCGACGTGCACGAGGCGCGGCGCGGCCAGCAGGCGCGCCAGCGGGTCGAGCGCGGCGCCGAGCGCGGCGGCCAGCGCGCGGGCGGCGGCGGCGGCGGCGGGCGCGGCGACGCGCAGCGCGGCGCGCGCGGCCGCCAGCGCCGGCAGCAGCGCCGCGTCCGCCGCCGCCGCCGCCGCACCGCACACCGCGCCGCACGCGCTCTCCAGCACACACCTGCACGCGTTATAATACGCTCAACAAGACATAATTGTGAACGATCATATATCTTTATAAATTAAGTAATTTCAAATTCAAAAACTGACGCGTGGCAATAAATTAAATTAACTTTATTCATAAACATATCAAATTACATAAAGTACCAGTAACAACTTACTATGGATTGAATTTGGAACCTACCTGAACTAGGTTAACATCCTGTGTTTCAGGTTAAGGTTTTAATATGCATTTCTGGCTTTTAAAATTAAAACAATGCAATTAATTTACAAATAACTATGATACTTACATAACTAGACTTAATATGTTTATTGTATATAACCTAAATTAAGTTTATTTTGATTCTACTAGCAAACTTTCTATGTCAGTGTAGTTCAACTCTTGCAGAAATTCCGATATTATTTTACATTGTTTAAAATTTAAATTGTATATATAGAAAATCCTATTGAATTTGTTTTACAAAAAAGGGCCTAAAAATATATATAGCCTATAAGCAAAAGCATGTAAAGTTCTTGGCTTAAAACAAACTAAATCTTTTCTTCTTTTGTCTGAGGGATTAGAGTAAAAAGGAAGTGGAGTGTGCTGTATAAATGCAGTATAAATAATTGTCTCAACTGTCAGTACCTGCAACTGGCATCCCGAGTAAAGTTTTTTGTTTGGGAAAAGTGTATGGGCGGTTAGTGACTACTTTTAGGATTGCCCTTTGGGCACGTTCGAGAAGTAGTAGAATTGTTTTCGCAGCACCACCCCAGGCGGTTATGCAATAGGTGAGGATGGATTCACACAAAGATTGGTAAACTAGTTTGATTAATTATTTATAGTCTGATATGTTACGTAGAAATTTAAAAATAAAAGTCAATTTTTGAACTCTATTGCGTAATAATTTAATGTGGTGACGAAAATTCAGGTTAGAATCAAGGGTAATGCCTAGAAATTTAATATAATCAGTTTAAGTTAATTTCGGACAATTATTGCACGTAGTGTCGGCAGACTGCACAATTATGCGTGTAAATGTTTTGATTAGTAAGTAGAGCGTTGGTGTTTTTCATCATAAGTAATAAATATTTAGTTTTGTCCGTATTTAAACAGATGATTATTATGAAACCACTTTATTACGATATAAAACTAATACAAATAAAACCACTTTGTGCTACCGCATAGGCCTCTTGACGAGATTTTGCTGAGCATAATAGCACTATCGTCTGCATAATACTGTTTTTTAGGTTCAAATTACAGAGGTCATTAATATAAATTAGAAATAAGGTACGACCCAAAATACTGCCTTGAGGCAAGCCATAGTGGTTATTTTTGAGGTCTGAGCTTACGTAATTACCTATTTTGACATATTGAGTTCGCTCACTTAGATAGTCAGATAAAAGTTGAAGCTGTGTGCCTCATCCACTGAACTCTATAATACCACTGGACTGGCTGTTGTCAACGTGCTTTTGTGGCTGCTTGATATTCGCCATTTTGGCGCTGTCCGCCGCTGTCGCACGTAGCGAGAGTTCGTGGTACTAAAACTAATGATGTCGATATAAAGATTTTTTTTTATTTTTATTAATCAATAACCGTATCATCATAATTACTACTTATGTTATATTAACAACGAAAATGCAAAATTACTTTACAGTAAACAAACACTTCTCGCTGTTTTTTGCTATATACGTCAAAATTAGTTCTCGGGACTCTCGCTAGTGGCGCTTCAAATGGACACAAAAAAAATTGCTGTCAAACGCTTGGAACAGCCAGTCCAGTGGTATTATGAGGTCAGTGGCCTCATCCCAATTGCTTCAAGTTTGCGCAAAAGTATGGAAAAGGAGATAGTATCGAAGTAAAGCCTTCGATACTATCTCCTAGCGCGAGGTCTAGAAAAATCCCAATAGTGTGGATTCCATTATCTATGGCTTATATGGTTTTTTGAACACGCTTTGTCTCCGGATCTATATATAGGAGTGATCACTGCTTTTTTAAGTAAAGTAGGAAAAACACCTTTAGATAAACATATTAATAAATATATAAAATATGTTGCGACATTATTACAACAGCGCCATCTAATTCCGTGGTAAGCTACGTTACGTGTTTGTGTAACGGATACCAGATCGTTGATATACTAAACATTTAAATTAAATACATACATATTATAAATATGAACACCCATGACTGGAGTACAAACATTCGTGCGCCACAAATGAATGGCCCCAGCGGGACTCGAACCCGCGACCGCTGGCGCAGAAAGTGGGGTCACTATCAACTGAGCCAAACGTGTCGTTAAAAATTTAAAAGGTTATCGGAGGGGCTAGTTGGTGTCTGTAATTTTTTAGTATGCTGTTCGAAATGTTATCCTATCCGACAGCGCAATTATCTTTCAACCCTGTTATTATTCTCAATACTTCATTAACATCAGTATCTAGTAAAACAAAAGAATTGAAGAATAGGTTGGAATATGACGTAATGTTTACATTTCCCAAAGTAATGTTCGTCTCTTGTGACGATTTTTCTGCTAAGGTTTTACCAATTATAGAAAAAAATTAGTGTGTAGGACGTGTGATAGATATAAACATAGAAATTATAAACTGGAGTGGCGAATGTTAGTAAAAAATGGGGCTAGGTCTAAATTAGATGGACTGAGTATAATAAGCATCAGTGCGATAGTGCAAGCATGCTACTGTGCAATGAGTAGCGCAATAACAATGATTGTTGGGACCTTTCCAACTGTATGACGACGGCCGCGAGCGCGGCCACGAGCAGGCGCGGCGCCGCCAGCAGCTCGCGCAGCGCGGCGGCGGCGGGTCGCGCCACGCGCCGCGCCGCGCGCTCCAGCCGCGCCGGCGCCGCGCGCGCGCACGCGCAGCCGCCGCCCGCCAGCCGGTACACCGCCACGCGCGCCGGGGCTGCCGTTGCAACAAACTAATAACTGTTACCCTATCAGAACAGCGTATACTTGACGCTGTAGAAGCTCTCATAAAAAGTTTACCTTCCTCGAACAAATCCAAATCTTCATTTCTCGGACTGTTATTTTTCTTCCAAAACAACTTTTTTGTGGTTTTCTAAAAATAATAGTTAATGAGTTGATAGTATAGCAATTCTCGAAATTGCATATCCATAATATTATGAGTTACAATTGCACCTTCTTTTTTTTATCCACTTGCTTCGTTGTGGCAATACATGGGGCGTCACCCGACGCGCGATTCGATGCCTCAGAAGCCGCCGCATTTTTATTAACACATGAAATAACTTTGTCCCACCTTGCAAAAGATACTAGAATTAACTAAGATTTTACACATTGTAGGGCACTATTTGAAGGAGAATGGTCATCTTACGATTGCTGGTTAAGTGCGGTATAAGCTGGACAGGCTAACAGGACGGCTGCAGGAACGCTGCTATTCTCGTGCATAGTCTTCTGAATTTAAAATATACCTATATTATTTTTTTACGTAGAAATGCATGAAATTAGTAATAAATAGGTACCAGCTGTTTAAATATAACATAAGGTATAATATAATTAGGGATGCAACGATACGGCTATTACGATACCAATACAAATGACGAATACATCGTAATGGCCAAATACGATAACGAATTACGATACGAATGCATTACGATATTTGTTTAATACCATTTTAATGAATTGATTGGAAGCTTTGTTGTATGTTATTATTGTAAGACTAAGTAAAGTAAAAGTATAAAAAAATTATGCATTTTAATCAATATATTACAAATTCAAATTCAAAATATTTTATTCAGCATTAAATTATTACAATTTTTTACTGAACGTCATGAGTCTACTACCAGTTCGGAAAGAAGAAGCCACTGACCTGAGAAGAACTGGCGAAAGAAACTCAGCGGGACTAATTTTTTTTGTCTGTTTTAATATTTTTTTTAATGAAAATCGAAATTAACAATAATTCTATGGGTTGAAATAGCCTGGAGGCGATCACATCATTCCCAAGGCGTACTGTCTTCTAAAAAATCGTTAATCGAATAATATCCTTTACTACACAAACGTTCTTTCACAATTTTTTTAAATTTGGCAATAGGAGCTTTTTGAACGTTTTCTGGGATCCTGTTGTATAAGCGTATACATTGTCCATAAAAAGAATTACTGACTCGGCGTAAACGAGTCACAGGCATTACAAGTTTATGTTTACTCCTAGTATTAATGGTATGCATGTCGCAATTCCTGGGAAATTCGTGTATATTTTTGTGAACAAACATAACATTTTCGTACACGTATTTAGAAGCAACAGTCAATATTTTTATTTCTTTAAACTTATCTCTTAATGATATTCTAGGACCTAAACTATAAATTGCACGAATAGCTCTTTTCTGCAGGACAAAAATTGTATTAACGGTAGCTGCATTTCCCCATAATAAGATTCCATATGACATAATACTATGAAAATAACTAAAGTATACTATTTGAGCTGTATCTACGTCAGTAAGAAGTCTAATTTTTTTAACCGCGAACGCTGCAGAGCTAAGCCTATTCGCTAGCTCCTCAATATGGAGATCCCACCGCAATTTCGAATCTATGATAATACCTAGGAATTTAGTAGACTGTACCGGTTTAAATATTTCCCCGCCTAATACTACACCATTATCAACAAGTTTAACATTAGGTGTTGTGAATTTTATTAATTTTGTTTTTTTGTTATTTAATAATAAATTATTCGAATCAAATCAATAGACAACCTTTGAGAGAGCATCGTTTACATCGTCATACACAAGTAAATTACGTTTTACCTTAAAAATAAGTGAAGTGTCATCAGCGAACAATACTATCTCATGTTTGTCCTGCACAAAAAAATGGCAAATCATTTATGTAAACTTGAAAGAGAAATGGACCAAGAATAGAGCCTTGTGGAACCCCCATATCTAACGGAGCCCCAGGAGATCTCTTACCATTTACATCAACTCTCTGTATTCTATTACTCAGATAGGAATTCGGAAGGTTGAGTGCCTTATTTCTAATCCCATAATGATGCAGTTTCCTGATCAACGTCACGTGATGCACACAATCAAAGGCCTTGGATAAGTCACAGAATATCCCAAGAGCATCCTGCGACCTCTCCCATGCCTCAAAAATATTTTTAACTAGCTCAACACTAGCATCTGCTGTGGAGCGACCTTTTGTGAAGCCAAACTGTTTCTTATGAAGTAGATTGTGTGCATTAAAATGCGATAACATTTGCACGAGTATGATTTTTTCAAAAATTTTACTAAATGTTGGGAGTACTGAAATTGGTCTAAAATTATTAGGGTCTAGGGTACTACCCGATTTAAAAATTGGAATAACTTTACTATGTTTCATTAGATCAGGAAACACACCATGTTCTATACAGTCATTAAATATAGTAGCTAAAAGAGGTGCAACAACATCAATTACCGAACTAACAACTTTTACAGATATACCCTATAAATCAGCTGTTTTCTTGACGTCCAGGCTTCTGAAGGCTACCATTATATCTTTGGGGCTTACGAAGCGTTCAGAAATTGACGCGTTATGCGGTTCGTTTCACCCGAAACAGTAAAAATTTTAAAATTTTGAAATAAATGTATCGTAAAATTAGCGTATCGTAACATTTACGATAGCGAATGATCGTAAAGGTTTACGATAACCGCCGATATACGATTTCGTATCGGTATCGTTGCATCCCTAAATATAATATTATGATAAAATGTAATGATAAAAATATAGGTATATGTAATGTGCGTGATGCTACATGTGTACTTTAGTATTGCGCGTTGATCCCATTAATTAATAATATAAGTAGGTACATGTGAAAGTTTAAAGGGATGTTTGCAAAGACTACATTGGGTATATATGTTTGTTACTCGATCACGCTAGAACACTCAACGGATTTGGATTCTTGCCACGAAGATATATTATAGTCTGAAATAGCACATAATATAGGATATTATTAATTGGGAAAGGCTCATTTTTGATCTGCCTACTTATACTTACTGGAAGGGTTGGTGTGAAAATGGCAGCGGGCCGTGCGGCAGCCGCGCTGCGTGCCGCGGGCGAGCGCGCGCCCGACTGTTCAGTGCGATGTTGTTTTTGCACAACCACCTTGAAATATTTTTATACGAAATGTAACAATGTACTTTTAGATATCATAATGACATGAAACATTTTTTCCGTGAAACTCTTCTTCATAAATTTTAATTGCTAGGCTTATTTCGCTAGCAATAAAATCTAGGTTTTAGAAGCCAAATACGTTGGATTTTAGAGACAGGTTATTTTTATTACGTATAGTATAAGCCTTACAGTGTTCCGCAAAGTGTGTACCGCGGCACACTGGTGTACCGTGGTCACTAGTTGGTGTGCCTCGGAAAAATAAGGTTATCTTAAAAACTTAATTTTTGTAAGTAAGTAAGGGTAAAAGAATTATTCCACATAATATAATAATGTAAATAACACGAGCGCACGAGCGATTTGTTTCGTTTCGTTCGGTTAGGGGTTTGGTATGGTATGAGCGGGCTGGTTTCCGCAACTCGACTACTGTGCGCCTATTTTGCGTGTTTGGTGAGGGCTAATATTCGGCCAATATTCGTTTGGATTAATAATAAATGTTGATTAATATTACTTAAAAACTGATTTTTAAATTATGGTGTACCTCCAAAAATTTTCGTTTTCCTAAATGTACCTTGAACATAAAAAGTTTGCGGAACACTACTATGGTATAAGCGATAATGTATAAATTAAAATTAAAAAACTTTTTAAAAACTAGCTTTTACTTATTAAAATGTGCTAAAAATAATAAAAAAAACCTAAAATATCTGAACATGTTATTACTTCTCATTAGTGGAGGGCCGTTAAACGTAAGAATTGTAAAAGCTTTGAATCCAGAGAATGTCTATATGAATGAATCTTTATAAAATCTCTTCTTATTTCTTAAGATTTAGCGAGTTAATTCTATAAATTTGTAAGGAGGACTCCATGCCCCATGCAACCAGATTCTGTTTTCCCGTAGGAATGAAAGACTTGCAGCTCTACACAAAATTAAAAACTTTTTGCGTGAAACGCGCAGAAATTCGCAAAGTTATTTATACGTACTGATAAAAATAGATATTGAGAGTGCAACTTAGGAGATAAATATTTTATATCGCAGACTTTACTATAGTTCTTTTTAACCGACTTCAAAAAAAGGAGGAGGTTCTCAATTCGTCGGGGATTTTTTTTTTTCTATGTATGTTCCCCGATTACTCGACGATGGCTGGACCGATTTGGAAAATTCTTTTTTGTTTGAAAGGGTATAGTTTCTAGTTGGTCCCATAGTCACCAAGTCACGATCTGATGATCCCAGGGATCCCAGGGAAATCGAAGACAACTCTCAAATTTTATAGGCACTTATTACGTTTTTCATATATTTTCTTAAGCTGTTCAAGTATTTGCGTCTGATAATCATCATCTCCTGTGGTTGAGCTAATGATGGAAGGTACAACTCTTCAACGGTTAGGAGTTAAAAGAAAATTCTTTCAATATTATACGTAATTATAGACCGATAGTTAAATTCTTTCAGGCTCTTATTAACCGACTCTAAAAAAGGAGGAGGTTCTCAATTCGTTGGGGACTTTTTTTATGTATGTTCCCCATTACTCGAAGATGGCTGGACCGATTTGGAAAATTCTTTTTTGTACATAAACAAAATAAGTATCTACTTTCCGTTAAAAATTTGAAAATAAATTATTTTTAACAAAAAACAAAAACCGACTTCAAAACTAAACAAATCTAAACTAAAAAGTAGAAAATAATACTTTTAAGAACTTCGTTAATTTAGAAGTCGGTGCCAGCCAAAGCAAAATAACCTTAAATGGAATAATCTAGAATAGACTATCCGTCTTGGCTGGCACCGACTTCAAAATTAACGAAGTTCTTAAAAGTATTATTTTCTACTTTTTAGTTTAGATTTGTTTAGTTTTGAAGTCGGTTTTTGTTTTTTGTTAATTAAGACTTGCAATTTCGCTACCCAAAAGTAAGTCACCGTTTCTAAGGGTGACTTAATAAAACATTTTTTTTGTTTTCCTGTGGAAATGAAATATTTTTCTGCAGTGAAAAGTTGACCCGAGTGACAAACTTACAAACATACATATCAGAAATTTTAAGTCTGCTTTTGGCCATGCCACTTCATGGCAAGAGCATTAACTTCAAAAATATCGATGTTTTAAAAGTGACTGAAAATCTAAAACCTGTATGAAAGACGCAGACTGATCGCTTAAAAGCATAGGCGAAGTCGGCCGCGGCGCATCTCCAGCTGCGAGAGCGCCGCTCTCTGTGAGGGTTCGACTCGAACTTGAAGTGTCGACATCTGTCATGCATATTGACTAATAAATAAAAATCTTTCTTTACTTTCTTTATGTGAATATAAAAATCCAAACCTAGTTGTGTGTTTACAATATCGAATTCTTTAGCTTCTACTCCTTTATTAACGGTTAAGTTTGTAAAAGTGGAGCCTAGTTTATTGAGCGACATTTGTCATTTATGTCATGCCATTAATTTACTTCTTATGTCAAATATTTTTTCGTAATGGCTTAGAATTGCCTTAAAAGGCACAATTGTAACTGGCAGGAAACGACATCCTACCAGTACTGTACAAAATATATTATGTAGCTGTTCTCGACATACTGATAAGTTAGCTCTGAAATGAGCTGTTTACGGGTCGGCATGTCTACAGTTCCGTCCGGTGCGACCGCTGCGATGCAAATAATATTAATTATTAGGCGCGCTGAGTCTAGGAGTGGGTGATACAGATCGTATATAGTTTTTGAAACTATATATTGCGTCAATATCGTATATCTATATATCGGTCTCTGTAGTGACTATATATCGAGCAAATCACTATATTCGAATCGATCCGAATAACATCTAGTGATTTGGTGATGCGATGAATATACGATATTTACGATATTCTAATATCGTACTGTTGCGCTCGATACAGATTCACTCGATTCAAGAATCAGATGCAAATCGAGCGCGAGTGAGACAGCGCGCGTCAGTTACGCGCTATTCAATTCTGAACTGTACTGTTCTGTATTAAAGTACTTATACGATATTATTGTTTATGAATGAGTATTGCAAGACTTTTTTTTCGCTTCCGGTTGTCAAAAAAACATCAGTGTACGTAAAAGTGCTCCTGCTTTTTTCATCACCGTAAATACTATAAAAAGGTACATAAAACCCTGTAAAAATTATCACCATTGAAAATAATTTTAAACATACATTGAGGTTATAAAATATTTCACAATTGATTGACATTTGAAAAGCTGACATCTGACAGTGAAATAAGCGTTGCCTAGTACAGACTATAAACTCAACGCAAAATTACGTTCCATTACACGCAGAATAAAAAGTTTAGTTTGACAACATGAGTAATACGGGAATGTCAGAAGACATGTCAAGGTTGTTCCAGATGATGAAATTTGAACTCGAGCTACAAACTACTACCATTAAAAAAAGCGTAACTGAAAACATCATGCATAATATAGACGAGGAACTTCAACCATTTTTGGAAGAAAATAAATATTTGAAAAATGAGATACAAAGATTAAAGTCTCGATCAGTCTCGGCGCGGCGTCTCAGCTCTTGAAGGGTCCGTAGATCGATGGTAGGGCCGCCAGGAGTTGAATTAAAATACGTCGATATATCTTCTATAATATTTAATTACTGAGCAGGCTAGCAAAAACATACAGCAATACTTTAATGATTTAATTTATAATTACGGATGGAGAGATACATGAACGACGACAGACATGACACGGTAAGCGAAAGTGAGAGTGTGGGGTTGCTAGGTATAGGAAGTAAAATAATTAAAAATGAATAAAGTATGGCCAGCTCCAACATAAGCGAGCACCACGTTATTTCTTTCTTTTTAGCGTAAGCAGTATTTTTAACGATTAAAGTGTACTTATACTATACAAGTTTGTGTCAAACTTTAAACTTTACATTACGAACATCATAAAAAGTGAATAGTGACATATAAACTGTAAGTTAAAATATATAAACATTGCTTAAAGTTCTACAAATATTAAAGCGTTTGTCGTTCACCGTGCGGTCACTGTGTGTCATCGACGGGGTCATCGAACTCTGTTGTGGACATTGAACTCTCGGGCGAGCATACGTCCTCCTAGTTGCATTTTTTGCTTCTTGCTTATTAACAAAGTCTTTGAACAAACAATAATCAGAATGGCTTTGCTGTATGCGTGCTGCCGTGTGGCTGTAGAAAATACTGATATGCCTATTGTTTGCGTCAGTTGTAGTGGATATTACCATCTGCAGTGCGTGTCTACGTCATCTAGAAGGGACCCAACACTTCGAGACGGGTCAGAATGGACTTGTCCAGCGTGTTTGTCAATGCAACCGAAATCTGCTAAAAACGATAGTACAAAGTTTGGTCAAAGGATAGTCATGGGGATGTTATTTTACATGGTGACTTTTCATCAGATTTAGTTAACGAACTTGCTAATTTTATTTCTTTTAATAATTTTAATCAGTATAATATGCTTAAAAATTTTAATGATCGTATTTTGGACCTCTTAATAACTAATATTGGCTGCGAGGTTTGCTTAGTAACTGCTCCTCTAGTTTCCGAGGACTCACACCATCCGGTGTTTGAGTTTATTATTTTAAAATCGCATCAGAAACTACTCGGTTCTCGAGCTCGTAAAGTCAGATTATATAGAGATGCTGATTATGAGGCTATTAATATAAATCTTTCGCAAATAGATTGGAAATCGAATTTAAGTGATAGTAATATTGATGTAAATGTATCGAATTTTTATGAAATTTTAAACAATATTATAGATAAACACGTACCTACTAAAACTATTACAAGTAACAATAAGTACCCGATGTGGTATAATAAGGCGTTAATTAAAATTATAAAAGAATTATTTTTTAAAAAAAAATTAAACCGACTTCAAAAAATCTGCACTAAAAAGAGAAAAATCTAAACTAAAAAGTAGAAAATAATACTTTTAAGAACTTTGTTAATTTTGGAGTCGGTGCCAGCCAAAGCAAAATAACCCTAAGTAAATAGATACATATTCGATTAATCTATCAATTTGTAAACATAATCAAAATACCTGGCTGGCACCGACTCCAAAATTAACAAAGTTCTTAAAAGTATTATTTTCTACTTTTTAGTTTAGATTTTTCTCTTTTTAGTGCAGATTTTTTGAAGTCGGTTTAATTTTTTTTTAAAAAATAACTTATTTTTCCATTTTTAGTGTGCCTTTTATTTAGCTGATTTAATTATAGTGACTTACTATATGTCACTAATTTAAAATCTGTTTAAGCTTTATATTAAACAACGAGCATACCTATTAACGTATGTAACGTAATAGTAATTAATTATCGGGTCTACCGAAAGGGGGGGGGGTTGTGTTGGTGTCCAAAGAGTACTCTATCTACGACTACTGTAGCTGTAACTAAACTACGAGCTCATCCTTATGTTTACATTCCCCATACGAAATAGTTTAAATAAACCACGTCCATTATTCCACCTAACTCCTAGAGGTTAAAGAGATTTACCTTCTATTATCATATTATCGTAATAGCCTGGAAGAACACAACTATCAGTCTATATGTGTGTATAATTTTAAAGGAATTTCCTTTCAACTCCTAGCCGTTGAGGAGTTGTACCTTCCATCATCAGCTTATCCACATGAGATGGTAATTATCAGATGCAAATCCTTAAAAGACTTTCGAAAATATATGAAAAATGTACTAAGTGCCTATAAAATTTAAGAGTTGCCATCGATTTCCCTAGGATCCCATTATCAGATCCTAACTTGGTGACAATGGGAACATCTTGGAAGTATACCCTACCAAACAAAAAATACATTTTTGAAATCGGCCCACAATTGACGCATAAATCGATGAACACAGATAAACAATAACATTTGAAGAATTCTACCTTCCATCATCATCTCATCACATGAGATTACGATTTTCAGACGCAAATGCTTGAACAGCTTTAGAAAATATATAAAAAACATAATAGGTGCCTATAAATTTTGAAAGTTGCCTTGGATTTCCCTGAGATCTCATCATCAGATCCTGATTTTGTGATAATGGGACCCCCTCAGAACTATACCCTATCGAACAAAAGAAAAATTTTTGAAATCGGCCCACAGTTGGCGGAGAAATCGGTGAACATACATAAAAAAAAAAAAAAATACATACATCGGAACATATAACCTCCTCCTTTTTGGAAGTCGGTTAAAAATTAAAATTTCATCGTAAGTGGTATGAACATGATAGTGATTACCAGTCTTTTGCTGTACTAAGAGAAAGACAAAAATTAATGGAAGATGATTGTTATAATAAATTTATTAGTAATGCTGAATATAGGATAGGCATAAATAGTAAATTCTTTTGGTCTTTCGTAAAGTCTAAGCGTAAGAATAATGATCTCCCTGACATAATGTTTCTGGATGATTATACGACTTCGGACCCGATGATTATTTGTGATTTATTTAATACTCATTTTAGCTCTGCTTTTAATAATAATAGTCCGAATTATAATACCCAGATTTCCACAGCGCAGTTGATTGATGTAGACTCGATCACTTTTACAGTCCCTCAAGTTTCTATTTATTTAAAACGCTTAGATATTAGTAAGGGACCTGGGCCGGATGGTATTCCACCACTATTTTTACAGAGATGTTACCGTCAATTAGCCGAACCTTTGGTAATTTTATTTAGAACTTCTATGAGGTTGGGTGTAATGCCGTTAGAATGGAAGAAATCGTTTATTACGCCCATATTTAAAAGTGGTAATAAGCATAATATTTCAAACTACCGTCCTATTTCAAAATTAACCTATCAACGGGCGCGCGGTCAATATAGATTTATAACAATTGAAAATCTATTGTGTCTCGTTTGTTCACGTTGACGGGTTAAGCACGATTCCAAAACTATTTGAAAAAATTATTTATGATGCTTTCTCTCAAATAATTCGACCAATAATAATACCCGAACAGCATGGGTTTGTAGGTCGAAAATCTACCGAAAGTAATCTGTGTGAATTTTTTGATCACGTCTATGTGGCTATGGATGACGGACTGCAGATAGATGCGGTGTACACCGATTATACAAAAGCTTTTGACAAAATTTCACATGAAATTCTAATACACAAACTGGATCAAATCGGTGTACATGGCGATTTACTTCGATGGTTTTCCTCGTATCTTAAAAACCGCAGTCAGGCAGTTGCAATAAAAGTATATTGTTCATCGTTTCTCCCCGTCTCTTCAGGCGTTCCTCAGGGTTCACATCTTGGCCCTTTATTGTTTATAATATAATATTTATAAATGATGTCGTATCCTGCTTCCATAACTCGAAGTTTTTACTTTTTGCTGATGACATGAAAATTTTCAGGTCTATCAAAAATTTGGAGGATTGCAATCTGCTCTAAGAAGATCTATGTAGGCTTAATTTATATTGTCTAGCAAATCGTCTTTACTTAAATATAAATAAATGTAATATCATCACATTTACCAGGAAAAGGAATCCAATCTTATTTAATTATAAACTTGATGATAAATCAGTGACGAGAGTAAATGAACTGCGTGATTTAGGTGTTCAGTTGGATAGTAAACTGCTAATGGGAGCACACATAAATATAATAACTCAAAAAGCATATAAAATGCTAGGCTTTGTTATGCGTATCTCAAAAGAATTTAAGCATGCCTCGACGTTAATAATACTATTTAACACTTTGGTGCGGTCTATTCTTGAGTACTGTTCTTCATGTTGGAATCCTCAACACCAAGTTTATATTAAAATGATTGAATCTATCAATAATAAGTTAATCTATCAATAATAAGTCTGCGTCACTTAAAGCGTTATAATTCTTCTGTGGACTCCATTATCGAAAACTTAGAAAATAATAACCTTGATAAACGCCGTGAGTTATAGGATCACCTGTTGTTGTACAAATTGATACATAATTTAATTGACTCTCCTCTATTATTAGGCAAAGTGAATTTTACGTGTCACAGGTTAGGTGCACGAAATAAACCTCTTTTTGCATTACGTAAATTTAAAGCTAAGTATGCTTCAAATAATTTTGTTTCGCGTGCATGTAGTAAATTCAACCTAAAATATTGTAAATTAGATATCTTTCACCTTAATAATATAAATTAAAATAAATAATTACTATAATATTTATAAAAATAATATTTATAATAGTTCTTAATATAGTTTTTAGTTTATATATTTGGTAGTTATTCTGGATGCTGTAATTATATTTTTATTACTTTCAATGTATAAGTACTTAATTTTTATCAAACAAAAATATCTTTCAGTTGTATTAAAATCTTTTATTCTAAATTTCGTATAGGTATATTGTGGTGGTAGCTTGCTTTTTTATGTTCAAGATTATCTGTGGAAACTTGATTGGGTTTTGGTTTACATCAATATGTTTTATTTTATATTTATTAATTATTCTGTATGTTTCCCTTTAAAAATTCAAAAAAATTCAAATAAATTTAAATAAATAAATAAATAAAATATCTGCTCAGGATCCTGGATGGTTCTCAGTATCATGTTCTGAGTACCAATTTAACAGGAGCCTCAGAATGACCGCCTAAAAATGTTGTAACTTTAAGCAAACCTTTACTAGGCCTCTGCGCTAGCATCTTTCATGTCAATACGCTAAAATTAAACAATTTTTAATTTGATATCTGCTCAGGATCCTGGATGGTTCTCAGTACCATGTTCTGAGTACCAATTTTACAGGAGCCTCAGAATGACCGCCTAAAAATTTTGTAACTTTAAGCAAACCTTTACTAGGCCTCTGCGCTAGCATCTTACATGTCAATACGCTAAAATTAAACAATTTTTAATTTGATATCTGCTCAGGATCCTGGATGGTTCTCAGTATCATATTCTGAGTACCAACTGTAAAGGAGCCTCAGAATGACCGCCTAAAAATTTTGTAACTTTAAGCAAACCTTTACTAGGCCTCTGCGCTAGCATCTTACATGTCAATACGCTAAAATTAAACAATTTTTAATTTGATATCTGCTCAGGATCCTGGATGGTTCTCAGTATCATATTCTGAGTACCAACTGTAAAGGAGCCTCAGAATGACCGCCTAAAAATTTTGTAACTTTAAGCAAACCTTTACTAGGCCTCTGCGCTAGCATCTTACATGTCAATACGCTAAAATTAGTAAATTTTAAATTTGATATCTGCTCAGGATCCTGGATGGTTCTCAGCGTCATGTTCTGAGTACCAATTTTACAGGAGCCTCAGAATGACCGCCTAAAAATTTTTTATTTTTAAGCAAACCTTTACTAGGCCTCTGCGCTAGCATCTTACATGTCAATACGCTAAAATTAGTAAATTTTAAATTTGATATCTGCTCAGGATCCTGGATGGTTCTCAGTATCATGTTCTGAGTACCAATTTTACAGGAGCCTCAGAATGACCGCCTAAAAATTTTGTAACTTTAAGCAAACCTTTACTAGGCCTCTGCGCTAGCATCTTACATGTCAATACGCTAAAATTAGTAAATTTTAAATTTGATATCTGCTCAGGATCCTGGATGGTTCTCAGTATCATGTTCTGAGTACCAATTTTACAGGAGCCTGAGAATGAGCGCCTAAAAATTTTGCAATTTTAAGCAAAGCTTTACTATGCCTCTGCGCTAGCATCCTACATGTCAGTACGCTAAAATCATTAAATTTTTAATTTGATATCTGCTCAGGATCCTGGATAGTTCTCAGTATCATTTTCTGAGTACCCATTTGACAGGAGCCTGAGAATGACCGCCTTAAATTTTTTTAACTTTATGCAAACCTTTCCTAGGGCTCTGCCCTAGCATCTTACATTTCAATACGCTAAAATTATTAAATTTTTAATTTGATATCTGCTCAGGATCCTGGATGGTTCTCAGTATCATGTTCTGAGTACCCATTTGACAGGAGCCTGAGAATGACCGCCTTAAATTTTTTTAACTTTATGCAAACCTTTCCTAGGGCTCTGCCCTAGCATCTTACATTTCAATACGCTAAAATTATTAAATTTTTAATTTGATATCTGCTCAGGATCCTGGATGGTTCTCAGTATCATGTTCTGAGGACCCATTTGTAAGGAGCCTGAGAATGACCACCTAAAAATTTTGTTACTTTATGCAAACCTTTACTAGGCCTTTGCGCTAGCATCCTACATGTCAGTACGCTAAAATTATTAAATTTCTCTGGGTACTTACTTCTTTAGCCGTGCGCGTACTTGACACGGTAGCCCTGGCCCATTTGTCGCAGGTATAGGGCGATGTGCCTGTGCGTCGTTAAGCGGCGACGCCCTAGCCGTACCTAGCATTTTCTTATGTCTTGCCATAGAAGTGGCGAAGTTGTTTTTTTGTGGAGCGATTGCCATCTGGCCTCCAAACTCACACTAAGTGAGAAAACCAGGGAAAGGAAAGGATCGAAAATGGAGGTAGAGATTAGGGACGGGTGGGAAGAACGGAAGAGGGGGTAGAGGACACCACTAATACGGACTGGATGAGGTGTAATAGTGGTGGCTCGAGGACCCGGGATCGCGCACCCGCATGCCCTGAAATCAATACCGGACAGATACTGGACAGGACACCCTCTGGATGAAATACCGGATATTGTAGTTTATTATTCATCTATGATTGTAATAGACTTTAGTATGACAGCTGACATTTTGTCTTATACAGCTCGCATAGTATACTTTAGTTATTTTCATAGTATTATGTCATATGGAATCTTATTATGGGGAAATGCAGCTACCGTTAATACAATTATTGTCCTGCAGAAAAGAGCTATTCGTGCAATTTATAGTTAAGGTCCTAGAATATTATTAAGAGATAAGTTTAAAGAAATAAAAATATTGACTGTTGCTTCTCAATACGTGTACGAAAATGTTATGTATGTTCATAAAAATATACACGAATTTCCCAGGAATTGCGACATGCATAGCATTAATACTAGGAGGAAACATAAACTTGTAATGCCAGTG
This sequence comes from Boloria euphrosyne, assembly GCA_951802675.2. Lineage (NCBI taxonomy): Eukaryota > Metazoa > Arthropoda > Insecta > Lepidoptera > Nymphalidae > Boloria > Boloria euphrosyne. The sequence goes on from OX637874.1 coordinate 15,675,145, forward strand.
ACTCGTTTACGCCGAGTCAGTAATTCTTTTTATGGACAATGTATACGCTTATACAACAGGATCCCAGAAAACGTTCAAAAAGCTCCTATTGTCAAATTTAAAAAAATTGTCAAAGAACGTTTGTGTAGTAATATACCAAGATCCCAGAGCGTTCTTGCATAACTTATTTTCACATGGATGAAACCTTCACGACTTAGTAGCGTCTAGTATACTTTAAATACCTGCCAACTTGTGAAGCTTGCCCTGTGACACCTGGGCAGCTACCAGGTGAGAAAGGTAACTAAAAATATGAGTTATCTAACTTAAATTTGTATGGCTGATTTTTATATATATTTTGTAGAATATTATTCTAAACTAGAATTATAAAGTGTCAGACACTTTTCATGGACCAGAGCTTTTGTCAGACGCTTTAAAGCTCGACAAAAAATTAATGAACTTTACTTATTTTTTCATGTCTGACTTTTAAATATGTTATTCAAGTAACTATTACAAAGTTATATTTCATCAGTCAGACAAATTCGAGTGACCAAACTTCCCCTAAACACAAAAATATATACACACCTGAAGTACCTACAGAATATAAATTAATAAAAATATTCGTAAAGTAAAGCACCTACTGATATGTGCATTGTGTAAATATAGCGGAAACAATAGTAGATTAGAGAATAGGAAGTTAGAATTTAGCTTAAAATTAACACCTATGTTATTATTACTATAAAACTATATTCCTACCAACATATTCCATCAATGCTATTAAATAACTAACTACATGTAAATTAAAAATAAAATTAAAAAATTAAGAAACCTGTGCAAATTCTTATATTTACTTGATACACACAAAGCTAATTTTTTTGGTCAATAACCCCCGACGTCCTTAGAAGACCTTACCAAAATTTCATCAGATAGAATATATAGTTTAGAAATGCATAAAGAACAAATACAATCTTTTATTTATTAGGGCGAGCGAAGCGAGACTAAACACTATCCCACAACCAGAGCGTTTTGTGGTACACTTTACTGAAAAACAGTCACGCCCATAGATTTATGCTTTAACATAGTAATCTAACTTCACATCTAGATGTGTTATCTGTCAAAAGAATATATATATCTGAAATGGCTGGACCGATTTTGATGATTTGCTAGTATTATAATAAAATTCTAATTTATTCGAATCTGTACATTAAATATTTAAATTAAAAATCTTATTATATTATTCTTTTATCCATTACATAAATAAGTAACTAAATAAATAAATAGTCATTATTATCGATACAGAGGCCAAATATATAGTTTTTAGAATTTTTGTCTGTTTGTCTGTCTGTGACGAGAAAATCACTGGACACGTTATGATGAAATTTGGTATAATCATAGTTGGTTATTCGGGTCAATATATAGGATTCTCGTTACTTCAGGTAAATATCTCAGTTGTCAGAAATATATACTATGAGTTATAACGTATCCAGTCATATATTTAATTTCAATCTAAGAATTTGGTTTCCGGTATGTAGAATGCGTTTTTAGAACATTTTTTTACATAATAATTGTTGAGTACTGATATGATTTCTCAGAAATAACAAATCCTGCAGTACTGATACCCCCTATGACCATACTCAATTTCATAGAAATTTGTCTATTGGTTTTCTTGCGAAACAGTCACAGTCAAACTGACATTTTTTTTAAAGAAAAAAAGATTCAACTTGATAAATATATTATAGATATACATTTTGCATGGGTTGAATCTTTTTAAATCTTTTTTTTATAAGGGATCTTATTGAAATAAGGATGCAAAAATCTTGGATTGAAATTAGTAAGTATTTTCAATACATTTCAATTTTTTACTCTGAGACCCATGCGCATAGTGCTCTCGCGCTCGCACTCCCGACTGAATAATTTTGTGTTTAGGGGATGTTTGGTCACTCGAATTTGTCTGACTGATGAAATATAACTTTGTAATAGTTACTTGAATAACATATTTAAAAGTCAGACATGAAAAAATAAGTAAAGTTCATTAATTTTTTGTCGAGCTTTAAAGCGTCTGACAAAAGCTCTGGTCCATGAAAAGTGTCTGACACTTTATAATTCTAGTTTAGAATAATATTCTACAAAATATATATAAAAATCAGCCATACAAATTTAAGTAAGATAACTCATATTTTTAGTTACCTTTCTCACCTGGTAGCTGCCCAGGTGTCACAGGGCAAGCTTCACAAGTTGGCAGGTATTTAAAGTATACTAGACGCTACTAAGTCGTGAGGGTTTCATCCATGTGAAAATAAGTTATGTCAGAACGCTCTGGGATCTTAATCTATAAAGGATATTATTCGATTAACGATTTTTTAGAAGACAGTACGCCTTGGGAATGATGTGATCGCCTCCAGGCTATTTCAACCCATAGAATTATTGTTCATTTCAATGTTAATTAAAAAAATATATCAAAACAGACAAAAAAAAAATTGTCCCGCTGAGTTTCTTTCGCCAGTTCTTCTCAGGTCAGTGGCTTCTTCTTTCCGAACTGGTAGTAGACTCATGACGTTCAGTAAAAAATTGTAATAATTTTTATGCTGAATAAAATATTTTGAATTTGAATTTGAATATAATCTATGTTCACCTTCCATTCTTCACTTGAATCGTTCCATGTGTTTGTCAATTAAATCTTATTTTATTATAATAATCCGACGGTGTAATGCAGTAAAAGTTTATTGAAATAAAACTCACATTTCATTACAAATATCTTTATTTATTTTTTCTTGGTTTTACTCTCTGACGATCTCCACAGCGCAACCTAACTTTGCTAACAACATCTTATTAGGACCATATTAAAATCTCAAAAACGATTAGTAAATGTTTACTGCAATTATTTGCAATATGGATTTGACAGCTCAAGTTAGCGACAAAATTATCAATTTTAGCCGTAGCGAGCGCTGTGATTGTTTAGCCTACTCCCTCCACCCGCTTTGCACCCTGCCAATACTCTATGTTATATAATTCACAAGCAAACTTAACTTTAGCTAGGTGTAGGTGTTGCTATCGCCATCTATTGAGGTCTTAGTGTAACAACTACAGCCTACACTCTAAACCAATGCGACGCCACTCGGATAGGGATTAGAATCCCGCAAAACGGGATCCCGCATTTCCGCGGGATCCTGCTGCATTTATTGATCTGCTGGATCCCGCACCTTCAAAGTGCGGATCCGCGGATCCCGCACCTTAAAAATAAGAAAAATTCAGACAGACAACAAGCTAAAGGGTTTTGAGAAAATTTTGAGAAAGAAATGACGTTTATTTAAAGTAATTTTTATTGAAGTAAAATCGTTGATTCCTACGGGAAAACACATAAACTGGTTATATGGAACGATAAGGATAAGAAGGATCTTACCAAATATGACTAACTCTTGCTAATAGGCTTAAAGAAAAGTGCAATCTATACTATTTGTAAAGCTGAAGAGTTTGTTTGTTTGTTTTAACGTGCTAATCTCAGGAACTACTGGTTTGATTTGAAAAAAATCTTTTGGTGTTGGATAGTCCGTTTATCGAGGAAGGCTATATAACATCCCGTTACGAGTTACGACCTATAAGAGCGGAGCACCAATGAAAAATGTTCCAAAAAACGAAAGAAAATTATTCCTTTTGAGAGCTTCCATTGCGTGCGCTGCGTAAACGATTAAAGTTATGCAAAAATCATGTATGACGGCATTGTTCCCCTTTAAAAGTTCTAAAAAAGTCCACGATAGCATATGTCTATCTTTTAAAGTTGACTCGCTTTAACCTTTTTTATGGTAATCAAATTTGTTTTAAGATAATGCATTATTTGCGTAGGTATTTAATAAATATGACATTAATCCTTATGAAAATAAATAAGTTTTTCATGACAAGTATTTAATTTTTAACAAAATTGCTTTTGGCATCATTTGATTTCTATAAATATCTTATGAAATATCATGGATTTAACATAACTTAGAAAAAAAAATTACCACGTGCAAGACGGGCAGACGGGCGGACGAAAAAATCTTGTTTCCAGCCCTTAGAACGCGAGCGTAGCCGCGGGAAAGGCTTATAGTATAATATGTCTGTCTCATATTATTTATTTTCAAATTTTTAGCGGAAAGTAGATTCTTATTTTGTTTATGTAAAAAAAGAATTTTCCAAATCGGTCCAGCCATCTTCGAGTAATGGGGAACATACATAAAAATTAAAAATTCCCCAACGAATTGAGAACCTCCTCCTTTTTTGTAGTCGGTTAATAAGAGCCTGAAAGAATTTACCTATCGGTCTATGATTACGTATAATTTTGAAAGAATTTTCTTTTAACTCCTAACCGTTGAGGAGTTGTACCTTCCATCATTAGCTCAACCACAGGAGATGATGATTATCAGACGCAAATACTTGACCAGCTTTAGAAAATATATGAAAAACGTAATAAGTGCCTATAAAATTTGAGAGTTGTCTTCGATTTCCCTGGGATCCCATCATCAGATCGTGACTTGGTGACTATGGGACCAACTAGAAACAAAACAAAAACAAACAAAAAAAGAATTTTCCAAATCGGTCCAGCCATCGTCGAGTAATCGGGGAACATACATAGAAAAAAAAAAGTCCCCGACGAATTGAGAACCTCCTCCTTTTTTTGAAGTCGGTTAAAAAACAATATCTTAGCGAATCGATGTGTGCGTTCACACAATAAGAAATAAAAAAGAGAACCTTTAAATGGGAAATTATTTGCTGGTGGCTGGTCTAATGAGAAGTAATAGCATAAAACCTATCATGTTTTTTAATTAATAATTATACTTTTATAATAAAAACAAAATCGCAATCATTTATGGAATGTAGTATTTATTATATGAAAAAGCTGTAAAATAAATGTTGTTGTTTTACAATTATATGTGCTCGTAATGTAGACACCGCAGTATTTAAGTTTACTTAGGTTTTAGCCTTTAGGTAAGTTGGTATATTTATTTGGTACTTACGTACTAATGATGACACACTTTTATTTTGCTTTTATTTTTAATGTGCTTATATCGTAAAAAACTATTTTCTTTGGGTTTTCATATAATAGGTTCATAAGGTTAATTTTATGACCTTTTCTTTCTAGGTTGGTTAGGTTAGGTTAGATATATGACCAAAATATCGCACGAGCCGAGCGAGCGCAGCGAGCGTGCCGCGGCAGCGGCCGGCGAGTGCCATAGACATGTCATATTGAATCTATGTTGAATTCAATATCAATCCATTTTCCACCACATAATTCAATTGACTAGTACTTAACTACTTTGTTTTTAAATAAATTTTTTGATTTCAAAAGTGTTTTTATGGTAGTTTTCATCATATTATGGTCATATATCTAACCTAACCAACCTAGAAAAAAAGATTCTTAAAATTAACCTTATGAACCTATTATTAAATTTTGACTATGGCACTCGCCGGCCGCTGCCGCGGCACGCTCGCTGCGCTCGCTCGGCTCGTGCGATATTGTGGTCATATATCTAACCTAACCTAACCAACCTAGAAAGAAACATTCTTAAAATTAACTTTATGAACGTATTATTAATTTTCGATTTAAGATTTTACGATATAAGCACATTCACACAAATCTATAGAAAAAATAAAAGTGTGTCATCATTAGTACGTAAGTACCATTTATTTTCATTCTCATATATTCCGAATTTCCATTACACATATATTTTGAAAGATTACACTTTTTCCTTGTTGGCCTTTTAATTTAAAAAGAGATTAAGCTACGCGGATCACTGTTAATAAATTCATAATATAAATTCAGTCATCATATTTATGTCACACATTTAAAATTGTGTTTTAATTTAAATATTTGACCCATATTGGATGAATAATACCCGCAACATGAAGTGGAAACTCTGGCTCTGTTCATTCCTGTCGTAGACACATATTTGTTACTAACCTGTGCAAGTAAATTACTACTACCTTAGTATTGTTACACTATTCACCTTTTTACCTGTTATTTCATAAAACGAGTGACTCATGCTTTGTTTTTTTTTTCATATTTAGAGAATCTACTAAGCAACTATGAATTTACAGATCACATTACCAAGAGATCAGAGGTTTATGAATAAATTCTTACCACATTAAAGATGCCCATGCCCGGTAGTCAAATATTGTAAAGAATAACTCATTGTATGACTATGGTATTCCACAAAAAACTTCAAGATAAATGTAATCTGTGGACTGCAAACAGTGATAAATATAATAAATAAACAAGGTGTATATTTTATACAAATAATACACTCTTTATTTTTTTAAAATAGCTACCTTAAGATGCTGAATGAATGAGACAATAAATGATGAGTACTCTATAGATGGACTTATGTTATGCCTGTAGTTATGAAGGGAATATGAGTATATAATATTTTTATAGTTATTGTTTTAATACATATTATAGAAGTATAAAAATTATAGAAATACATAATAATAATGTTGATTTAGTTTCCTATAATTTTAAAATAATTCAATAGTCATAAATTTTGATGACACATATGGCTCAGTTGGTAGCGGTGCTACTTTCTGCAACAGCGGTGGTGGGTTGGAATTTCATGGGGTGCATTCATTTGTTGGCACAAATGTTTGTACTCCAGTCATGGGTGTTTATATTTATAATATGAAATATATGAACTAATTAGTATCCGTAATACAAGCCTCATAGCTTACCACCAAACTACATATTTATTTATATTATTTTATAAAGAATAAAGTCAACAATGATAATATAATACAGCAATGTAAATATACTATGAATGACAGAATTTACCAATTTACCTATTGATAATGTACTAATGGCAAGCAGCTTTTTTAGCAGCCACAAGAAATAAATAATAACATTTATTTTAGATTGTTTCAGATTCAAAATAGAAACTTAGAAGTGTTGTGATATTTATATTTTTAATAATAAATCCACCAAGTGGATTACCTTACATTTTCACATGCTATACATTTAGGTACTTCCTTTATTTTTCATTTTTAAAATTAAGTTCCTAAAAATATTAAAGTTTAATCTAAAAGAAACTATAACTATAGGAATAGATTTAAAGTATTACATTTTTTTTCAGATTCATCTCAACGAGCAACAAAGACAACAGTCATCTACATATTGCTTTATTTAAATAAGAAGACAATTAAATATAGAACCTAAGGGATATAAATAAACTATATTTTTTACTTATGCATATTCAAAATTATTTATGAATCAAATACTTAGTTATATCATTGGATCTACTTAAGTGTTAATAAAAATGACAATATTGTACCTATTTTTATTACAATTTTTATTTTTATTACTAGGTCATATGAAGATAATTCAAAGCTGGTCACATTGTTGATGTATGTACTGTAAACATTTTTTCAGTAGCATTTTGTAAGAAAAGATTTTGTTTTTGTTTAGATTGTTTATGTATATAGTATTTATATATCTGACTAAATAAGTAATTAAGTACAAAATTATAAAATATTTAAATATAGGTAGATAAATGTTTGAGAATTATTTAATTATTAAGTGTATCAAAGATATGTAAGAATTACTTGTATACTACAAAAATATGTGAAAGTACTATTAAATTATAAGAAATGTGAACACTATGTGAAATCAAATTATTAGTTTATGATTAATAATTAAGTTTTATTTTTGTATTTATATCAATATTTCGATAAATTACATTTTTTTTTCACACAGCAATAGTGTGTGTCTGATTTCCAGAAACTTTGCTACCTTGCTGCTATAATATAAAGTCGGAAAAGCAAATTCACAATTCCTAAAAATGTCACTAAAATATTTAATATTATATTTTAAAATTCATTATTATGCACATAAGCTTAATTTAATATTAAAATAATATTGTTCTGTTCTTTAATAATATTGTCTGACCGAGTTCTTTTGTATAAACAATATTCTATACCAATAAACAATTTAAACGCTTGTCTTTTATTTCGTCAACAAAATACACTTGAAATATTACCATTTACCACTGAGTCTGACATCTAATGTCATGCGAAACGTCGAATGTCAAGATCGAGTCTGGACAAAAGTCTATAGAGTGTTGAGTCTATGGATATTGTCTCTTATGAGATAGGTTCTAACGGATGTCAAAAATATTGTTCTGCATCCAACGATACACGCACTCTGTCTACGAGAGCGGTCCACATTTTAAATAATATGCAGGTACATGTAACCTAAACGTAACAAGTACACAATAATATAAATAAAAAAATACATCAAAACGGGATATATTTTGTGTTAATATTACATGTAACAATGGCGGGAGAATAGTGTAACATAGATAATGCAATACGTCATTCGTCTCCGAGATGTCGTTTAAGACGTTAAGTTGAATGTATAAGGCGATTTTACTCGACCTAGTCCTATAATATTCATACATGTTATAAAGTTAACGTAGTCCGCTGTCCGCCGCTAAAGTATCTATTACTTATAATTATGTATTGGATTTACAAAAAATTATACCATTCTTAAAAATTAATCATTACTTCTCTTAAAATGTTACTTTTAATAATATTGATACCTATTTCGTTTTCTTACTTCTGTTTTCTTTTCCAACTTTTGGAAACCTAACTCCAAACCTAACTTCGAAACCTAATTATCTTAAACCTAACTTTTCTAAGCCTAACACTCTGAAACCTAACGTTTCGAAACCTAACTTTATCAAACCCAACGTTTCGAAACCTAACTGCCTGGAACCTAACTATTTAAAACCAAAATGACTAAAATCTAATTTTTAAAACGTAACTGTCTGAAACCTAACACTGTCAAATCTAACGTTTCGAAACCTAACTTTATCAAACCCAACGTTTCGAAACCTAACTTTTCAAAACCTAACTGTCTGGAACCTAACTATTTAAAACCAAAATGACTAAAATCTAATTTTTAAAACGTAACTGTCTGAAACCTAACACTGTCAAATCTAACGTTTTGAAACCTAACTTTATCAAACTCAACGTTTCGAAACCTAACTTTACAAAACCTAACTGTTTGAAACCTAACATTCTCAAACCTAACGTTTTGAAACCTAAATTTAACAAACCCAACGTTTTTGAAACCTAACTTTACAAAACCTAACTGTCTGAAACCTAACTATTCAAAACCTAACTCACTAAAACCTAACTTTTAAAACCTAACTGTCTGAAACCTAACATTGTCAAACCTAACGTTTTGAAACCTAACTTTATCAAACCCAACGTTTCGAAACCTAACTTAGCAAAACCTAACTGTCTGAAACCTAACATTATCAAACCCAACGTTTCGAAACCTAACATCACAAAACCTAACTGTTTGAAACCTAACATGCTCAAACCTAACGTTTCGAAACCTAACTTCACAAAACCTAACTGTTTGAAACCTAACATTCTGAAACCTAACTTTTCACCTAACCGTTGAAACCTAACTTTTGGGAACCTAACAATAAATGTTATTTATTTACTAGCGGGAAAAAAAAATGGTTTTATGCTATTACTTATGATGTAACAACGAATGGCCATTTAAAGGTCCACCCTCTTTTATGACTACTGTATACAACCAGCTATTGTTTTTTTTTTTTTTTTTTTTTTTTTTCTTTTGATACAGACATTTACTATTTCAAACATTTCGGTAGACCTTGTAAGATCACAATACTCTAAATTAATACATAATTTTGATGTAATCCTTTAAGTTTTGATAAGAGTTGGTCATTTTTTTTTTTTTGTTGCCCTTATCCTTATCGTTCAATAGAACCAGTTATTGGGCTCTAACGTTTGAATGAGAAATGTTACTTCAATAAAAAGAATTTTAAATGTTGTTTTATGTATATGTTACAGTTAAAACCCGTTCTCAGTTACAATGCGTTTTAAATAGTCAAAACTAGAGTACACGAAACGCCTTAGTGAAAACTAGGATTGATAAGAAGAATGAAATAAAATATGGTATTCTTGACATTTTCTTTTTTTTTTTTTTTTTGAAGTGAAAACTTCTTTAGCGGCGTTGAGCACTTTTGTGGGATGGGTAAAAACTGTGAAACTCGTAAGATCGAAATCGATTAATCGAAGAATCGATTGTTTTCTTTCGATTGTCGATATTTTTTCAATAATGACATGGGTGTCATTTTCGAGTTTTCTCGGGGTGCTCATTGCGAAAATGAGGTCCATTTTTAACTCCAAGATGGCCGAAATCCGGTCTTTTTTTTTAATCGATTGTAAGGGTTTCGATTAATTAAAAAATCGATTCATCTATCGATGGTGAACGCTGATGAATCGATCGTCTGTGTAGTGGTTACACTACTGTGTATTCATAAAATTAGTGTATATAACCTGTTTAAAATATGGAAATTGAACAAAGTGAATCCATGACGAGAAAATAGCGAAAGAAAATGAGTGAGTACTTTATAAATATACTAGTTTTTTTTTTTTTTTTTTTTTTTTTTTTTTTTTTTTTTTTTTTTTTTTTTTTTTTTTTTTTTTTTTTTGTCGTGAACTTTACCGTTTAGGTTTACCGTTAGGTTTACCGTTAGGTTTACCGTTAGGTTTACCGTTAGGTTTACCGTTAGGTTTACCGTTAGGTTTACCGTTAGGTTTACCGTTAGGTTTACCGTTAGGTTTACCGTTAGGTTTACCGTTAGGTTTACCGTTAGGTTTACCGTTAGGTTTACCGTTAGGTTTACCGTTAGGTTTACCGTTAGGTTTACCGTTAGGTTTACCGTTAGGTTTACCGTTAGGTTAGGTTAGGTTAGGTTAGGTTAGGTTAGGTTAGGTTAGGTTAGGTTAGGTTAGGTTAGGTTAGGTTAGGTTAGGTTAGGTTAGGTTAGGTTAGGTTAGGTTAGGTTAGGTTAGGTTAGGTTAGGTTAGGTTAGGTTAGGTTAGGTTAGGTTAGGTTAGGTTAGGTTAGGTTAGGTTAGGTTAGGTTAGGTTAGGTTAGGTTAGGTTAGGTTAGGTTAGGTTAGGTTAGGTTAGGTTAGGTTAGGTTAGGTTAGGTTAGGTTAGGTTAGGTTAGGTTAGGTTAGGTTAGGTTAGGTTAGGTTAGGTTAGGTTAGGTTAGGTTAGGTTAGGTTAGGTTAGGTTAGGTTAGGTTAGGTTAGGTTAGGTTAGGTTAGGTTAGGTTAGGTTAGGTTAGGTTAGGTTAGGTTAGGTTAGGTTAGGTTAGGTTAGGTTAGGTTAGGTTAGGTTAGGTTAGGTTAGGTTAGGTTAGGTTAGGTTAGGTTAGGTTAGGTTAGGTTAGGTTAGGTTAGGTTAGGTTAGGTTAGGTTAGGTTAGGTTAGGTTAGGTTAGGTTAGGTTAGGTTAGGTTAGGTTAGGTTAGGTTAGGTTAGGTTAGGTTAGGTTAGGTTAGGTTAGGTTAGGTTTTTTTTTATTTTTTTTTTTTTTTTTTTTTTTGTTTTTGGACCGAGTTTTCCTCCCTATGGGGGGGGAGACCTTTTCATACAATTTTACTGTTTACATTATAGTTTTTAGAGAACCTGAAGGGTCCTTAGGTTTTACAATATTTTTACTTACATGTTAAATTATACTTTTTAAAGACTTAAAGAATTTTTACAATGTCTATTTTATACTAGTTTTCATTTACATTATTATACTAATCTGTTCTATTTCTAGTTTTTATTTACTATCTCACTTCTATTTTAATATACTTTCTTAGTGTGCTAGGTTATACAATTCATAATGCTTATTTTACTAATTATTAATACGTAACACTTGAGTCTTATTTCAGAATCAAGATGTTATATACTATAACTATAACAACATGGGATTGTTGCAACATATTACAATTGTGTTCTATATTCTACTTTTAATGTTACAAGTTATTCAATAACTTCGTAGCATTACCAAAATGTAATAGATAGATCTAACATAAGAGTGCTTTTATATTATACTTAATTTATAAATGTATAAAATATATATTGTGTACAATATATATGTATACTAGATCTCTTACTTATTCTAATTACTTGCTATGATGTACTGTTTCTATTTTATGCTTTTTTTTTTTTTTTTTTTTTTTTTTTTTTTTTTTTTTTTTTTTTTTTTTTTTTTTTTTTTTTTTTTTTTTTTTTTTCCAGTACAGTTTTTTACATGTTTGCTCTTAGTATATGTGTGTATGTGGTGGTTGATTGGGTGTGTATGTGTTAGTTGGCTTGGTATTGTGGTCTGGGCTCATTTCTCTTTTAGCTTTTTCAACCATGCGTCTGAATGTAAGTTTACTCTTACTTCCTGAGTATCTTTTATGATACTCTGCGCTTATTGGGTCTGTTGCTTCGAGTTTGTTCTAGCAATAAGCCACGCTGGACCTAGCGAGGGCGTCCCATTTCTTTCGCACCGGACAAATTGTGTCGAAAGCATTATGGTTTACCTCGTGGAGTTTTGCGTTCTGGCAGTTTTTGCAGGCTGGTTCCTCACCAGCTGTTTTGCTAGGACATTTGTCCCCCATGTGTGGCCCGGAGCAATGGCTGCACAGGTCGATGGTCTCTGTGCACCATTTCTTCCCGTGGCCAAACTCCAAGCACCTGGAGCATTGGACGAGCGGTGACAAGTCGAACACCGGTACTCGCTGTATGTCGACGTATATTTTGCCTGCTTTCGTGAGTGCCTTCCAAACAGGCGGTGAGACCTGCAGGACCACGTGTGTCTCCTGTGGATTCCTTGCCCGCCGTCTATGCCGCATCTTTATCCGGTACTCGTCTTCTGGGATATGTTGCACCAATTCCCCGTTCTGTGTCTTGATTGCTGCTATAATTTCCTCGTCCGTGTTGCTTTTAGTTATGTTTCTTACTATTACTAATGGGTCCTTGTTTGCTTTTTCTTCGACTTTAAACTTTTCCTTTTGCAGAACTGTTCTAATTTTCTCAAAATCTTCCTTGTTCTCGCTGCCTAGTAGGATTTTCTGGTCTTTCACCTTGCGCACTTTGGAAATCTGTAGGCCAGTCTCCTTAGCTCTTAGCACATTTTTGACCTTTGTTAACACTGCTTCACTAGTGTCTAGTACGTCGTCCGTGCCTATTAGTAGGCAGTGGGTAGGCCTTGGTCTTCCTTCTGATGTTATTTCGGCGTATGTTTTAGGTCCTGCCTCTATTTTGTTGCTGCTGGTTTCCTCGCAAGGTTTGGTGCTCCATTCCTTTAGGTCTGCTTTCAGTTCTTTCATCTCTTCCTTTAGGTTCTCTATCTTTTCCTGAGTCTCTTTGGTTCCCTTCATTGTTTGCTCGTGTCTGTCGCTATAAATTTCCAAACCTTCAACATACTGGTCTTGTAGGTATTTAGTTCTATCGTCTAATAGGATGGATTGATGTTCTAATTTACAACATATTTTCTGTACTACTGTATCGTTAATTTTTGTTTGATTGTTATCCAAATTTGTGATTTTATTTTCTATTTCTTTGTAGTGTTGGTCTAGTTGGGGTGTCAATTCAGAGATTGCTTTACCTATTTTTCCATTCATTTCCGTTAATTCGTCTTCCCGTTCAATTATCATGTCTAAGTCTTTTCCGATTGTTTTTAAATGTGCATTTACTGATTTAGTTTCTTTGCCTAAAACTTCTATATTTGGTGTCAATTCTAAAATTTTTTGCTGTAACTTTTCATTATTTTTACTTAAAGTTTCCACTAGATTGGTTAAGTATATTAATTTTTCCAAAATTTTATCTGATTCAATTTTAGCCTCTGATGTCTGCTCTGGATTTTTGATTTCTGAAACTTCTAATTTGGTGTCTGAATTTCCGGAAATGACTGTATCTGGATCTGATTTTGATCTTAATTTTGCCTCAAATTTTTCTACTGTCTTTCGGAATTCGTTTTCTGCATCTTGGTATTGTGTTTTGATAGTCCATGTGTGATTACTTGTGATTTCGTTTAGGTATCTAAATACGTTATCTTTAATTGTGGTTTTCAGGTTGCCTGCGGATTTTAGTTCCTTTATGATCGCATCTTTGGTTCGTAATGCTCCCAGCCAGTTGTCGTCCACTAGCTTGCGGCGAAATTCAAACCTTTTCCATAGGTAGTGATACATAGAAGAAGGTGAACTTATCATTATGGGTAAAGGGGTGGATGACCCCTGCCCCGTTGAGCCACGAGACGAAGATGATAGTGATGTTGAGGGTCTGGATGTGAATGTGTGTGTATTTTTTGGAGTGTGGAACATTTTTACGTTTAAGGTCGGTCCTCGTCAAGACTAATACAAATACAAAATATAATCGAGTGTATATAGCTCGATTATGCGTCCTAAAAATACTAAAAAGAAAATATTCAGGTCTGGGAGACCTAACACTGTATGGGGGTGTTAGGTCTTGTTGAGCCCTTTCGAAAGAGCCCAAACACAAGGTATCTATTTTTAATTTTGACGAAATTACGTTAATTTTTAATTTAGGGGTCTCTACAAGGGTTATTTTTGAAAAATTTTTAATTTTTAATTTTGATTACGTGTTAATTAGGTATTCTCTATTACATAAATTTTTTGCCAAAAAATCGTAGGAGTACTTTTTCTGAAAAAGGGGTTTTTTAGGGTTTATAACAAGGGGGATGAATTTAAAAATGAAATTTATGAGGGGCTAGGTTTGGGGTAAAAAGACCTATCTCTGGACACCTATATTGTCAAAGTCGGTTAAGTAGTTCCAGAGATAATGACGTTTTTGTCTGAGGGGGTGAGGTAGTTTTAGGGGGGGAGGGGGGGGGAAACGGGGATTGGCGGGGATTGGCGGGGGATGGTCGGGGGATGGCGGGGGAAGAAAAGTTAGTAGGGGGTAAGTTGGGGTATAGGGTGGGGGCGATGGAGGGGGTGTTATAGAAGGAGTACACTCAGACAGAAACACAAAATAATTAAAGAATAAGAAGAAAAGAGAAAAATAAAAAATTTTTCGTCAAAATTAAAAATCTAAGTCCTAGGGTTCAATTTTGCACAATATTTTAGATATATTAATTGGGCGACTCGGTCTTAACCAAAATTTACGAAAATCCAAAATTTTTTCCAAGTTCTATACAAAAATAATAGAAATAAAATTACTCGTCAATAAAGTCTAAATTCCTATCAAAAATATAAATTTATCCAAGTTATAGAAAACCGACTCGCGCTTGGCACTTTGCGCCAAAAGTTCGAGAAGGTTCGAAATTTTCCTAAGTTCTATACAAAATAATTGAAATAAAATTATGTGTCAATAAAGTCTAAATTCCTACCAAATATATTAATTTATCTAAACTATATAAAACCAACTCGCGCCTGGCACTTTGTACCAAAAGTTCGAGAAGGTTCGAAATTTTCTAAGTTCTATACAAAATAATTGAAATAAAATTATGAGTCAATAAAGTCTAATTTCCTACCAAATATATTAATTTATCTAAACTACAGAAGACCAACTCGCGCCTGGCACTTTGTACCGAATGTTCGAGAAGGTTCGAGATTTTTCGAGATCCTTCTCGATACAATAAAATATTAAACTTAAAAATATAATCTTATTCTACAGTACCGCTCTGCCTTGGCACTTTTGCCGAAGAGGCTCCTCCCACTTATCTAATATGAAATTAAATCGTACATTTTCTGTCTATTAAATTATTAGAATACATACTATTGCGTGCGAAATTGTTTTTTGGATTTTATTACTAGGCCAAAAATTTTTGATACTTATTTAATGCTACTATCTATAATATTTTCTAGTTAAATTTTTGTTTTTCCAAAAAAATTGAATTTTGAAAATTTTTTAAAACTAGATATTATGAAAACTAGAGATATTTTGACAGTCAAAATTTTGAAAATTAAATCTATAATTTGTAATCTAATAATACCACTGCTAAAAAACTAACTTTTTGGAAATTTTTTGAAAATCTTAAAATTTTTATACAAAAAATATATTTACAACACACAAACAATTTCGCCTACACTAATATATATATGGAAATTTACGTAAATATTTCTAACATATTTTTTAACATAAACTTAATCTACACTTTTTCCTTACTATCTATTTTAACTTATATCTCAGGATCCCCTGAACGGATTTGGATGAAACTTTCACTAAAAAATTCTTAAAGAGTTGTACTATATGCTAAATTTTTTCCAGGGGGGGTCGTCACTGAAAATTTTGAGATTTTAAACACTAAAGTTAGGTCTTAAAAATATGAAATTTTGCATGTGAAATATCTTCTGTTCTACTGGGAGTATTCAAATGGGAAAAACCTTTTCGTGATCCTCTCGTTCCAGGCTTCAATCCAGGTCAGCTTTCGGCGCTCCAAATTGCTCAACTTAGAAAGGAGCAATTTGGGTCAACTTGTTTTTTTTTTTTGCCTTTTTGGGCAAGTAAACGAGCTCAGAAAAATCTGAATTTCACTACACTTGTAGAGCTTGTCGAGCACTTTAAAACCCACTAATAAAAAGTGGGGGTCGTCGATCGCTTTTAAGCAGCGTTCACAAAAACAGTTTTTTGGGCGTGTCACTTTCGGTTTTTTGTCAAAAATGCGTATAAAACGTCCGAATTTCGAAATTTAAAAACTGGCACTGGGTTGAGCGTCACTTTTTACACTAAAATAGTCACTTTCTATGATTTAATTGTCACTTTTTACCACTTTTATTGATTTTTGCGATAACTTTGCAACGGAGCGAGCTAGCGGAGCGCGGTTTTCACCGTTGGACGCGTGCGCTCGCCTCCGCGGCTCGAGCGGGACTCGGTTAGGTTAGGTTAGGTTAGGTTAGGTTAGGTTAGGTTAGGTTAGGTTAGGTTAGGTTAGGTTAGGTTAGGTTAGGTTAGGTTAGGTTAGGTTAGGTTAGGTTAGGTTAGGTTAGGTTAGGTTAGGTTAGGTTAGGTTAGGTTAGGTTAGGTTAGGTTAGGTTAGGTTAGGTTAGGTTAGGTTAGGTTAGGTTAGGTTAGGTTAGGTTAGGTTAGGTTAGGTTAGGTTAGGTTAGGTTAGGTTAGGTTAGGTTAGGTTAGGTTAGGTTAGGTTAGGTTAGGTTAGGTTAGGTTAGGTTAGGTTAGGTTAGGTTAGGTTAGGTTAGGTTAGGTTAGGTTAGGTTAGGTTAGGTTAGGTTAGGTTAGGTTAGGTTAGGTTAGGTTAGGTTAGGTTAGGTTAGGTTAGGTTAGGTTAGGTTAGGTTAGGTTAGGTTAGGTTAGGTTAGGTTACGCACTAGGTCCCGGGTTCGCGTCCCGGTCCGAATGCAATTTATAATTTAATATGTGTTCGGGGTCAGTGGTTAATGGCGAGTACAACCCTTCCCGCACATTTGGGGGGGGATACGAGCCATTGGTGGAATGTTAGAAAGCTTACTATCTCCGTCGGGGACGCCTGATAGAATAGTGAGTGAGTATAGCGGACCGCTGTGGCCGAGCGTAGTACCGCGACGGGGGACGCCCTGACGCGGACTGCGGGTCGGGTCTGTGAACGCGCCCCACTCCCCGCAGGCCGGGGGAGAGGGGTGCGGGAACGGGCAACTCACGCGATTGCGCCTTCCTCCGCAGGCCGGGGGGGAGGTGTGAGAGCGTACTGTGGCGTGTTCGAGATTACACTTGTGACCGGGGTAAACCTGGACACGATGTATGATCGATAATTGCGATTGCGCCTTCGGGTGTAAGAGCAACTTGTATGGTGTTTCCGAAAGTCTGCCGCTTCCGTCGCGTTGCGGTGGGCAAGTAGGAACAACAGGCGAACTAGTACGGCCGGTCGATAAGTCTGAGAAAGTCGGTGGGTAGTTGGAAGCCGAAGGTTGGCCGGGAACTAGATTCGCCTGCTAATTCGGATCGAAGGCTGTTGTTGTTCGATCTGCCTGTACCGGAATGATGGTGGGGACCGCATGATGGTGGGACGCCGGGGTTGCCAAATCGGACCGGTGCGGGTAGCATCGAAGGGACAGCATCAGATGGGCCTGTAGTGGGTGTTAGATGGCTGCCGGGCACTCGCGGAGGTGGACGACCACCCTTAAACTCCACTAATTCGTAAGACTAGCCGGAAAGTTCAACTGTGACGTGTAGACTGCTGGGGCAGTATAAGAATGAGTACTACTGTCGAAAGGCGGTGGGAAAATTCGACCCACATTTGACGGCCTAGTTGGCGTAGTGGTGAGCAATGTACGACCACACGCACTAGGTCCCGGGTTCGCGTCCCGGTCCGAATGCAATTTATAATTTAATATGTGTTCGGGGTCAGTGGTTAATGGCGAGTACAACCCTTCCCGCACATTTGGGGGGGGATACGAGCCATTGGTGGAATGTTAGAAAGCTTACTATCTCCGTCGGGGACGCCTGATAGAATAGTGAGTGAGTATAGCGGACCGCTGTGGCCGAGCGTAGTACCGCGACGGGGGACGCCCTGACGCGGACTGCGGGTCGGGTCTGTGAACGCGCCCCACTCCCCGCAGGCCGGGGGAGAGGGGTGCGGGAACGGGCAACTCACGCGATTGCGCCTTCCTCCGCAGGCCGGGGGGGAGGTGTGAGAGCGTACTGTGGCGTGTTCGAGATTACACTTGTGACCGGGGTAAACCTGGACACGATGTATGATCGATAATTGCGATTGCGCCTTCGGGTGTAAGAGCAACTTGTATGGTGTTTCCGAAAGTCTGCCGCTTCCGTCGCGTTGCGGTGGGCAAGTAGGAACAACAGGCGAACTAGTACGGCCGGTCGATAAGTCTGAGAAAGTCGGTGGGTAGTTGGAAGCCGAAGGTTGGCCGGGAACTAGATTCGCCTGCTAATTCGGATCGAAGGCTGTTGTTGTTCGATCTGCCTGTACCGGAATGATGGTGGGGACCGCATGATGGTGGGACGCCGGGGTTGCCAAATCGGACCGGTGCGGGTAGCATCGAAGGGACAGCATCAGATGGGCCTGTAGTGGGTGTTAGATGGCTGCCGGGCACTCGCGGAGGTGGACGACCACCCTTAAACTCCACTAATTCGTAAGACTAGCCGGAAAGTTCAACTGTGACGTGTAGACTGCTGGGGCAGTATAAGAATGAGTACTACTGTCGAAAGGCGGTGGGAAAATTCGACCCACATTTTGACGGCCTAGTTGGCGTAGTGGTGAGCAATGTACGACCACACGCACTAGGTCCCGGGTTCGCGTCCCGGTCCGAATGCAATTTATAATTTAATATGTGTTCGGGGTCAGTGGTTAATGGCGAGTACAACCCTTCCCGCACATTTGGGGGGGGATACGAGCCATTGGTGGAATGTTAGAAAGCTTACTATCTCCGTCGGGGACGCCTGATAGAATAGTGAGTGAGTATAGCGGACCGCTGTGGCCGAGCGTAGTACCGCGACGGGGGACGCCCTGACGCGGACTGCGGGTCGGGTCTGTGAACGCGCCCCACTCCCCGCAGGCCGGGGGAGAGGGGTGCGGGAACGGGCAACTCACGCGATTGCGCCTTCCTCCGCAGGCCGGGGGGGAGGTGTGAGAGCGTACTGTGGCGTGTTCGAGATTACACTTGTGACCGGGGTAAACCTGGACACGATGTATGATCGATAATTGCGATTGCGCCTTCGGGTGTAAGAGCAACTTGTATGGTGTTTCCGAAAGTCTGCCGCTTCCGTCGCGTTGCGGTGGGCAAGTAGGAACAACAGGCGAACTAGTACGGCCGGTCGATAAGTCTGAGAAAGTCGGTGGGTAGTTGGAAGCCGAAGGTTGGCCGGGAACTAGATTCGCCTGCTAATTCGGATCGAAGGCTGTTGTTGTTCGATCTGCCTGTACCGGAATGATGGTGGGGACCGCATGATGGTGGGACGCCGGGGTTGCCAAATCGGACCGGTGCGGGTAGCATCGAAGGGACAGCATCAGATGGGCCTGTAGTGGGTGTTAGATGGCTGCCGGGCACTCGCGGAGGTGGACGACCACCCTTAAACTCCACTAATTCGTAAGACTAGCCGGAAAGTTCAACTGTGACGTGTAGACTGCTGGGGCAGTATAAGAATGAGTACTACTGTCGAAAGGCGGTGGGAAAATTCGACCCACATTTAGACGGCCTAGTTGGCGTAGTGGTGAGCAATGTACGACCACACGCACTAGGTCCCGGGTTCGCGTCCCGGTCCGAATGCAATTTATAATTTAATATGTGTTCGGGGTCAGTGGTTAATGGCGAGTACAACCCTTCCCGCACATTTGGGGGGGGATACGAGCCATTGGTGGAATGTTAGAAAGCTTACTATCTCCGTCGGGGACGCCTGATAGAATAGTGAGTGAGTATAGCGGACCGCTGTGGCCGAGCGTAGTACCGCGACGGGGGACGCCCTGACGCGGACTGCGGGTCGGGTCTGTGAACGCGCCCCACTCCCCGCAGGCCGGGGGAGAGGGGTGCGGGAACGGGCAACTCACGCGATTGCGCCTTCCTCCGCAGGCCGGGGGGGAGGTGTGAGAGCGTACTGTGGCGTGTTCGAGATTACACTTGTGACCGGGGTAAACCTGGACACGATGTATGATCGATAATTGCGATTGCGCCTTCGGGTGTAAGAGCAACTTGTATGGTGTTTCCGAAAGTCTGCCGCTTCCGTCGCGTTGCGGTGGGCAAGTAGGAACAACAGGCGAACTAGTACGGCCGGTCGATAAGTCTGAGAAAGTCGGTGGGTAGTTGGAAGCCGAAGGTTGGCCGGGAACTAGATTCGCCTGCTAATTCGGATCGAAGGCTGTTGTTGTTCGATCTGCCTGTACCGGAATGATGGTGGGGACCGCATGATGGTGGGACGCCGGGGTTGCCAAATCGGACCGGTGCGGGTAGCATCGAAGGGACAGCATCAGATGGGCCTGTAGTGGGTGTTAGATGGCTGCCGGGCACTCGCGGAGGTGGACGACCACCCTTAAACTCCACTAATTCGTAAGACTAGCCGGAAAGTTCAACTGTGACGTGTAGACTGCTGGGGCAGTATAAGAATGAGTACTACTGTCGAAAGGCGGTGGGAAAATTCGACCCACATTTTGACGGCCTAGTTGGCGTAGTGGTGAGCAATGTACGACCACACGCACTAGGTCCCGGGTTCGCGTCCCGGTCCGAATGCAATTTATAATTTAATATGTGTTCGGGGTCAGTGGTTAATGGCGAGTACAACCCTTCCCGCACATTTGGGGGGGGATACGAGCCATTGGTGGAATGTTAGAAAGCTTACTATCTCCGTCGGGGACGCCTGATAGAATAGTGAGTGAGTATAGCGGACCGCTGTGGCCGAGCGTAGTACCGCGACGGGGGACGCCCTGACGCGGACTGCGGGTCGGGTCTGTGAACGCGCCCCACTCCCCGCAGGCCGGGGGAGAGGGGTGCGGGAACGGGCAACTCACGCGATTGCGCCTTCCTCCGCAGGCCGGGGGGGAGGTGTGAGAGCGTACTGTGGCGTGTTCGAGATTACACTTGTGACCGGGGTAAACCTGGACACGATGTATGATCGATAATTGCGATTGCGCCTTCGGGTGTAAGAGCAACTTGTATGGTGTTTCCGAAAGTCTGCCGCTTCCGTCGCGTTGCGGTGGGCAAGTAGGAACAACAGGCGAACTAGTACGGCCGGTCGATAAGTCTGAGAAAGTCGGTGGGTAGTTGGAAGCCGAAGGTTGGCCGGGAACTAGATTCGCCTGCTAATTCGGATCGAAGGCTGTTGTTGTTCGATCTGCCTGTACCGGAATGATGGTGGGGACCGCATGATGGTGGGACGCCGGGGTTGCCAAATCGGACCGGTG
Organism: Boloria euphrosyne; assembly: GCA_951802675.2. Lineage (NCBI taxonomy): Eukaryota > Metazoa > Arthropoda > Insecta > Lepidoptera > Nymphalidae > Boloria > Boloria euphrosyne. The sequence goes on from OX637874.1 coordinate 15,696,753, forward strand.
CGGGTAGCATCGAAGGGACAGCATCAGATGGGCCTGTAGTGGGTGTTAGATGGCTGCCGGGCACTCGCGGAGGTGGACGACCACCCTTAAACTCCACTAATTCGTAAGACTAGCCGGAAAGTTCAACTGTGACGTGTAGACTGCTGGGGCAGTATAAGAATGAGTACTACTGTCGAAAGGCGGTGGGAAAATTCGACCCACATTTAGACGGGCCAGTTGGCGTAGTGGTGAGCAATGTACGACCCACGCACTGGTCCCCGGGTTCGTGTCCCGGTCCGAACATAATTTAATAATTTATATATGTTCGGGGTCGGTGGTCTATAGCGAGTACAACCACCCCCGCATAATTTGGGGGTGGCTACGAGCTATTGGAGGCATGTTTAGAAAGCTCTAAGCCTGACGGGGCGGTGAGTTAGTATAAACATAACTCTGTGGTGTGTGACCGAAAGTTCACTGCTTCAGAAGTCCTAGGCAGACGGCCCATAATGGACGGACGTTGCGGTGGATTAGTAGGTATGACGGTGGAGCCTAGCTCCAAAGAGATGGTAGAATGAGTACCACCGGTGGAGGCCGGTGGGAAAATTCGAATCTCTTTTAGACGGGCCAGTTGGCGTAGTGGTGAGCAATGTACGACCCACGCACTGGTCCCCGGGTTCGTGTCCCGGTCCGAACATAATTTAATAATTTATATATGTTCGGGGTCGGTGGTCTATAGCGAGTACAACCACCCCCGCATAATTTGGGGGTGGCTACGAGCTATTGGAGGCATGTTTAGAAAGCTCTAAGCCTGACGGGGCGGTGAGTTAGTATAAACATAACTCTGTGGTGTGTGACCGAAAGTTCACTGCTTCAGAAGTCCTAGGCAGACGGCCTATAATGGACGGACGTTGCGGTGGATTAGTAGGTATGACGGTGGAGCCTAGCTCCAAAGAGATGGTAGAATGAGTACCACCGGTGGAGGCCGGTGGGAAAATTCGAATCTCTTTTTGACGGGCCAGTTGGCGTAGTGGTGAGCAATGTACGACCCACGCACTGGTCCCCGGGTTCGTGTCCCGGTCCGAACATAATTTAATAATTTATATATGTTCGGGGTCGGTGGTCTATAGCGAGTACAACCACCCCCGCATAATTTGGGGGTGGCTACGAGCTATTGGTGGCATGTTAGAAAGCTCTAAAGTCTCGACGGGGACTGTGAGTTAGTATAACATACATGGCGGTTGACCGAAAGTTCACTGCTTCTGAAGTCCTAGGCAGACGGCCCATAATGGACGGAAGTTGCGGAGAATTAGTAGGTCTGAGGTTGGGAACGTGTAGTTCCAAAAAGAGATGGTAGAATGAGTACCACCGGTTGAGGGGCCGGTGGGAAAATTCGAATCTCTTTTATTTGACGGGCCAGTTGGCGTAGTGGTGAGCAATGTACGACCCACGCACTGGTCCCCGGGTTCGTGTCCCGGTCCGAACATAATTTAATAATTTATATATGTTCGGGGTCGGTGGTCTATAGCGAGTACAACCACCCCCGCATAATTTGGGGGTGGCTACGAGCTATTGGAGGCATGTTTAGAAAGCTCTAAGCCTGACGGGGCGGTGAGTTAGTATAAAACATAACTCTGTGGTGTGTGACCGAAAGTTCACTGCTTCAGAAGTCCTAGGCAGACGGCCTATAATGGACGGACGTTGCGGTGGATTAGTAGGTATGACGGTGGAGCCTAGCTCCAAAGAGATGGTAGAATGAGTACCACCGGTGGAGGCCGGTGGGAAAATTCGAATCTCTTTATCCGGGGGAGAGGCTGACTCCTACCGGACGCGTCCCCGGGTGGCGGATGGGGGAATGCCACCTGCGACTGTTGGGACCCGACGACGAGCCTGGTCAGCTCAAGTTGGGACCCGACGACTGCGGGTGGTAGCGGGGAAACCCGCCGCGGACCAACAGCCAGGGTGGGGTGTCAGGCGGACACCCGGGCCCACCGGAGGTAGCGCGGTGTCTCTGGCCGTTTTCACGGTAGGAGGCACTGCGCGGGCCGCACTGCCGGGATTAGCCCGTCGGTGTGGCGGCTGGAGCGGGGCCACTTTGGTGGTCCTGCGTCCGGCGAGGGGTGTCGGCAGCCAGCTCGGGGAGCTGGGCCGACGGTAGGGGGGCCGCGGGGGAAGAGGAGTGCCGGTATTGCGGTGCGCCGCTCGTCCCTATCTCCCGCGGCCTAGCGGGGCCACCACCGTCTGATGGTGGACGCGGTGGGGATGCAGAGGAAGAGGAGCTACGGTATTACGGTGCGCCGTACTCCCTATCCTCTGCAACCGTCTTGGGTGGGTTGGGGGGGGCCGCGGGGGGCGGGAAGAACAAAATATTTCTCCCCGCCTTCCGCGGTCCCAGCGGGGCCGTCACCGCTGATGGCGGCATGTGTGGGGGCGGCAGGGGAAGGGGAGTGTCGGCGTTGTCGCATCCTCTTCTCCTGCGGCTGTTTGGGGGGGCCTTCGGGCGCATAGGCGGGCCTTCGGGCAATTTTATGGCGTTTGCCCAGTTTTGGGTGGGAGGTTCGGGTATATGCGTATAGTCTTATATACGCATATACCCCTTATTTTTGCAGAGTGCCCACTTCGGTGGGCGGTGTTAGGTCGTGTGGGGCTGCTCCGGGTACTTCTCTGATCAGCAGAGTGGACTTGCGAGCAGCCTCACGTTTGGGTTGGGGTCTTCCTGACCACCGCCGGGGCGTCGCGGTTGTATGCTAACGCGATCCCGCGGCGTCCCACTATGGCGGCTTGGGGTTAGGCGTTGGGTTTTAGGGGGTATGTCATCGAGTCCCTCACAGTGCCCCCTGGTTAGCAGGGGGCCCGTGCGAGAAATGCATTTCCCAACGATAAAAAAAAAAAAAAAAAAAAAAAAAAAAAAAAAAAAAAAAAAAAAAAAAAAAAAAAGGTTAGGTTAGGTTAGGTTAGGTTAGGTTAGGTTAGGTTAGGTTAGGTTAGGTTAGGTTAGGTTAGGTTAGGTTAGGTTAGGTTAGGTTAGGTTAGGTTAGGTTAGGTTAGGTTAGGTTAGGTTAGGTTAGGTTAGGTTAGGTTAGGTTAGGTTAGGTTAGGTTAGGTTAGGTTAGGTTAGGTTAGGTTAGGTTAGGTTAGGTTAGGTTAGGTTAGGTTAGGTTAGGTTAGGTTAGGTTAGGTTAGGTTAGGTTAGGTTGACGGGCCAGTTGGCGTAGTGGTGAGCAATGTACGACCCACGCACTGGTCCCCGGGTTCGCGTCCCGGTCCGAACATAATTTAATAATTTATATATGTTCGGGGTCGGTGGTCTATAGCGAGTACAACCACCCCCGCATAATTTGGGGGTGGCTACGAGCTATTGGTGGCATGTTAGAAAGCTCTAAAGTCTCGACGGGGACTGTGAGTTAGTATAACATACATGGCGGTTGACCGAAAGTTCACTGCTTCTGAAGTCCTAGGCAGACGGCCCATAATGGACGGAAGTTGCGGAGAATTAGTAGGTCTGAGGTTGGGAACGTGTAGTTCCAAAGAGATGGTAGAATGAGTACCACCGGTGGAGGCCGGTGGGAAAATTCGAATCTCTTTAACGGGCCAGTTGGCGTAGTGGTGAGCAATGTACGACCCACGCACTGGTCCCCGGGTTCGTGTCCCGGTCCGAACATAATTTAATAATTTATATATGTTCGGGGTCGGTGGTCTATAGCGAGTACAACCACCCCCGCATAATTTGGGGGTGGCTACGAGCTATTGGAGGCATGTTTAGAAAGCTCTAAGCCCGACGGGGCGGTGAGTTAGTATAAACATAACTCTGTGGTGTGTGACCGAAAGTTCACTGCTTCAGAAGTCCTAGGCAGACGGCCTATAATGGACGGACGTTGCGGTGGATTAGTAGGTATGACGGTGGAGCCTAGCTCCAAAGAGATGGTAGAATGAGTACCACCGGTGGAGGCCGGTGGGAAAATTCGAATCTCTTTTGACGGGCCAGTTGGCGTAGTGGTGAGCAATGTACGACCCACGCACTGGTCCCCGGGTTCGTGTCCCGGTCCGAACATAATTTAATAATTTATATATGTTCGGGGTCGGTGGTCTATAGCGAGTACAACCACCCCCGCATAATTTGGGGGTGGCTACGAGCTATTGGAGGCATGTTTAGAAAGCTCTAAGCCTGACGGGGCGGTGAGTTAGTATAAACATAACTCTGTGGTGTGTGACCGAAAGTTCACTGCTTCAGAAGTCCTAGGCAGACGGCCTATAATGGACGGACGTTGCGGTGGATTAGTAGGTATGACGGTGGAGCCTAGCTCCAAAGAGATGGTAGAATGAGTACCACCGGTGGAGGCCGGTGGGAAAATTCGAATCTCTTAAGACGGGCCAGTTGGCGTAGTGGTGAGCAATGTACGACCCACGCACTGGTCCCCGGGTTCGTGTCCCGGTCCGAACATAATTTAATAATTTATATATGTTCGGGGTCGGTGGTCTATAGCGAGTACAACCACCCCCGCATAATTTGGGGGTGGCTACGAGCTATTGGAGGCATGTTTAGAAAGCTCTAAGCCCGACGGGGCGGTGAGTTAGTATAAACATAACTCTGTGGTGTGTGACCGAAAGTTCACTGCTTCAGAAGTCCTAGGCAGACGGCCCATAATGGACGGACGTTGCGGTGGATTAGTAGGTATGACGGTGGAGCCTAGCTCCAAAGAGATGGTAGAATGAGTACCACCGGTGGAGGCCGGTGGGAAAGTTCGAATCATTATTTGACGGGCCAGTTGGCGTAGTGGTGAGCAATGTACGACCCACGCACTGGTCCCCGGGTTCGTGTCCCGGTCCGAACATAATTTAATAATTTATATATGTTCGGGGTCGGTGGTCTATAGCGAGTACAACCACCCCCGCATAATTTGGGGGTGGCTACGAGCTATTGGAGGCATGTTTAGAAAGCTCTAAGCCCGACGGGGCGGTGAGTTAGTATAAACATAACTCTGTGGTGTGTGACCGAAAGTTCACTGCTTCAGAAGTCCTAGGCAGACGGCCTATAATGGACGGACGTTGCGGTGGATTAGTAGGTATGACGGTGGAGCCTAGCTCCAAAGAGATGGTAGAATGAGTACCACCGGTGGAGGCCGGTGGGAAAATTCGAATCTCTTTTTGACGGGCCAGTTGGCGTAGTGGTGAGCAATGTACGACCCACGCACTGGTCCCCGGGTTCGTGTCCCGGTCCGAACATAATTTAATAATTTATATATGTTCGGGGTCGGTGGTCTATAGCGAGTACAACCACCCCCGCATAATTTGGGGGTGGCTACGAGCTATTGGAGGCATGTTTAGAAAGCTCTAAGCCCGACGGGGCGGTGAGTTAGTATAAACATAACTCTGTGGTGTGTGACCGAAAGTTCACTGCTTCAGAAGTCCTAGGCAGACGGCCTATAATGGACGGACGTTGCGGTGGATTAGTAGGTATGACGGTGGAGCCTAGCTCCAAAGAGATGGTAGAATGAGTACCACCGGTGGAGGCCGGTGGGAAAATTCGAATCTCTTTTTGACGGGCCAGTTGGCGTAGTGGTGAGCAATGTACGACCCACGCACTGGTCCCCGGGTTCGTGTCCCGGTCCGAACATAATTTAATAATTTATATATGTTCGGGGTCGGTGGTCTATAGCGAGTACAACCACCCCCGCATAATTTGGGGGTGGCTACGAGCTATTGGAGGCATGTTTAGAAAGCTCTAAGCCTGACGGGGCGGTGAGTTAGTATAAACATAACTCTGTGGTGTGTGACCGAAAGTTCACTGCTTCAGAAGTCCTAGGCAGACGGCCCATAATGGACGGACGTTGCGGTGGATTAGTAGGTATGACGGTGGAGCCTAGCTCCAAAGAGATGGTAGAATGAGTACCACCGGTGGAGGCCGGTGGGAAAATTCGAATCTCTTTTCCTCGGGGGAGAGGCTGACTCCTACCGGGCGCGTCCTCCCGTTGGCGGATGGGAGGGACGCCACCTGCAATGCGTTGGGTCCAACGGAGTGGGCAGAGCTGAGCTGCCTACTCTGTTGGGCCCAACGCATTGCAGGTGGTAGTGGGAAATTTATTTCCCACCGCGGACCAACAGCCAGGGGTGGGGGGGTTTTTAGGGTGGGGTGCCAGGTGGGCACCTCGGCCCGTTTGGTGGAAGGCGTGGTGTCTCTGGCCGACAGACCCCGGTTGGAGGCACTGCGCGGGCCTCCCGTCGGGACTAGCTCGACGGGTAGGCGACTGGGGGCGGGACTGTCTAGTGAGGAGGGCGGTCCCGCAACTGGTGATGTAGGTCGGCCCATCTTTGGCAGAGGGTGGGCCGACGGTAGGGAGACCGCGGGGGGAGAGGAGTGCCGGTATTGCGGTGCGCCGCTCGCCCTATCCCCCGCGGCCTGACGTGGCCGCCAGCGTAAGATGGCGGAGGCGGTGGGGCTGCAGAGGAAGAGGAGACTCGGTATTACGGTGCGCCGTTCTCCCTGTCCTCTGCAGCCGTTTGGTAGTGGTAGCCCACTTCGGTGGGCGGTGTCTTGGGGTATGGTCGGGGCCGCTCCGGGTACTTCTCTGCTGTTATCAGAGTGGACTGGGAGCGGCCCCGCCGGTGGGGGCCTTTGGTGGCCATTCTGGTGGGGTGGGTCGCGGGGGACAGGGAGTGTCGGCGTTGTCGCATCCTTGCCCCCTGCGGTCCTTTGGGGTAGTTTGCCCAACCTTGTTGGGTGGGAGGTTTTAGGTGCCTAGGGTTCTGCGCTTAGTAGGATCTTAGGCACCGCTTATTTTTGCAGGGGCCCACTTGTGGGCGGTGTTTAGGTTCGCACCGGGGACTCTTTGGCCAGTGGGTGGTCGGGGAGGACTCGGTGCTGGTGGGGCTGGGCTGCGGGGGGTGGGTGGAATTCACAATTCTCCCCACCCTCTGTGGTTGAGTTCAGGCGGGGGAGGGGGAGTGTCGGCGTTGCCGCATCCTCTTCTCCTGCTGTCGTGGTTTTTTGGGGCTGTTCCAGGGACTCTCTGGCCTGTGGATGGTCGGGGTGGACTTCGGAGCAGTCCGTTATGGTTGTAAATTCTTCCCATATTGGGGCTGCCCTTTTCAGGGCGGCCTCATGTTGGTGGCTTCGGCCAACCGTCGGGGCGTCGCGGTTGTATGCGAAAGCGATCCCGTGGCGTCCCATTCATGGCGGCAGGGGTTTGGGAGTTGGGTTTTAGTGGGTATGCCGGATGCGTCCGGAGAGTCACCACATAACCCCCAGGGGAAGTCGGGGGTACCCGTAACAGGGTTTCCCAACTATAAAAAAAAAAAAAAAAAAAAAAAAAAAAGGTTAGGTTAGGTTAGGTTAGGTTAGGTTAGGTTAGGTTAGGTTAGGTTAGGTTAGGTTAGGTTAGGTTAGGTTAGGTTAGGTTCCCGTGGGAGTTGCTGGGTCTTCTATCGGGCGCGTCCCCCGGTGGCGGATAGGGGAACGCCACTCGCATTTTGCGGGTGGTACCGGAGTAATCCGGCGCGGACCAAAACCAGCAGGTATGGGCGTACCTTTAGGGGATTGTTATCCCCACGGCCTAGCGGAGCACACCGTAAACAAAGCCGAAGCTGTGGATCAGCACCGAGGCGGGGCGGGTCCGGTGGGTGCTTTACTGCGCAGCCGGGCTGCACTTCCTGTGCAACGCCCTCCTCAAATCTCGTAATCCCGGTGACTGGTGCCGTTGTCATGTCTAGCGGCCGGGAACTGGGACCGAGGGCCCTGGCTTAACCGCCCGGGCTGCGAGGAAGAAAACCTCTATAAAAAATCACCCCGAATCCCAAGCGGCGGAGCAGCGCGAGGGGATGCATGGCTGATGGGTAGTTCAGTCGCTACTGCTTCCCCCCGTTAGAGTACCGGCCGACACTCTAACGGGTTACGCTAGGCTTATCCGGGTGCAGGGGGCACCGCTCGGATGGACCTCATATATCCCCCATACTCGTGGGAACAGTATGGAGCAAAGTAAAAACAACAACCCACAAGACGAAGTGCCCGAGACGGGCGGCGTTGACGAGGTGCCCGAGATGGGCGGCGTAGACGTGAGGCCCGAGAAGGGCGGTGAAAAGAGTGTGCCAGCAACTGGCGGAGTTAGTAGGCCTAAAATAGGCAGAACTGCAGGCGTGGTGCCTACTAAAGGAAAACGGTCCCCAAGCGAAGCGCGAGCTGGACCAGACAAAGGCGGAAGTAGAGTGCCTGTCAAAGGTACGGCCCGCAGTCAGTCGGGGTCGCCAGATGACGCAGGGCCAAAGGCGAGTGCTGCGCAACGTGGAAGAGGTCGTCCGCCAACAACATGGCAATATGTGGGCCTGGCGGAAGCTCAACGTGCCTATAACGAGGCTAAGAAAGAGGAGCTCCGGCTCAGAGCCCAACAAGAGGTAGCAGAATTAGCGTCGGCCCTCAAGACGGGACCCAGCCCACAAACATCAGGTGGGCCCACTGTCGGGACAGATGGGGAGGCGGACTCCGTACCTGAACTTCAGGATAAGATAAAGACCAGCCTTGAGGTTATTGAGAAGGTTGCGACAAGATCGGGCAACCTAAAGGGTACTTTTGCCAAAGCCCTTAAGGATGCGGCAAGTGCGATCGCTGGTGCTGTGGATCTGCTTGCACGGCGTACTGCATCGGAGGAGGTTGAGCAACTACGTGCCATTAACACAAAGCTACAGTCTGAGGTAAACGACCTGAGAAAGGAAGTGGCAGCCTTGAGGAAAGAGCTACAAACTCAAGGAGCATCCGCGAACTCCATGGCTAATTCAGACGTAGAACAGCTTCGTAAAGAGTTAGCTATATTAAAGCAGAAGCAGGATAGGCCCCGTGAAAACAAAAGAGAGAGGGTCTCCCCAAATTCGGGCTCAGAAGCATACAATACCGAAGAATTGGTGAGCGCCGTAGTAGGACGGGTTGGGCCAATGATAAGTGCGCATTTTGAAACACTAGAGAAGAGACTGCGGCCACAGCAACAACCCCACTTGACATTGAATGAGGAAGCGGGTCGATCCCTTAGATCAGAAAATATCGCCACCACCCTTATGGCACCAGCCAATCCTGGTCCGAAGGTAAAAAAGACCAGAGAGGGGAAGAAGAAAAAGAAATCACCTGCTACGATAGAGCAAACGATCCCTCCTACAACTACAGGGACATCGTCATCTGCTCCCAATGTGAAGGAAGGTTGGAACCTGGTTGTCAGGCGGAGCAAAAAGAAGAAGGCGGTTGCGGCAGTACAGCAACCGAAGAAAACGATGTCAACGGGAAAACCGAAACAGCCTAGGTTACGCCCACCACGCTCCGCTGCGGTAGTTATACAATTACAACCAGGAGCCGAGGAGAGAGATATCTCATATGGGGACGTCTTTACCCAGATTAAACAAAAAATAGATCTGAGCGAGCTGGGCATTCAAGACGTGAGATACAAGGTGGCAGCAACAGGGGCTAGAATGCTAGAGCTTCCTGGTGCTAATAATGAGCAAAAAGCTGATGCTCTTGCGAGACAACTATGTACCATCTTAGAAGGGAGCGAGGTACACATAACACGACCAGTAAGGTGTGCCGAGCTCAGGCTACTGGGTCTAGATGATTCAGTTACGCCGGAGGAGCTAGCCGAAGTGATCAGCCAAGTAGGCGGCTGCTCAAAGGAGACAGTTAAGGTAGGCGAAATACGCCGCAATCGTCTCGGACTAGGTTCAGCCTGGGTAAAATGCCCTGTGCTGGCTGCTAAGAAGATTGCGGATGGCGGCAGGATAAAGGTTGGACTCGTAACAGCCCAAATAAAACTACTGCAGCCACGAACTCAACGGTGTTTTCGTTGCCACGAAGTGGGACACGTGGCAGCAAAGTGTACAGGTGGTGACGATAGGAGCAACCAGTGCTTCCGATGCGGACAACCAGGGCACAAGCGTGGGAATTGCTCAAACACGCCGCACTGCCCGGTTTGTGACTCTGCGAACAGGCCTGCCAATCACATCATAGGCAGCGCAGCCTGCACTCGGGCGCTGGCTCGGAAGAAGAAGGGCAAAAACCCAGTAGCTGATGCAACCAAGCTGCCTGAGGAAGGAGAAGCAATAGAACACCAAAAATGATGCCTCTTAAAGTTCTACAAGCAAACTTAAACCACTGTGCCAGAGCCCAAGACCTTTTCGTCCAAAGCCTGGTGCAGTGGTCAGGGCAATTGGCGGTTCTGTCAGAGCCGTACTACCTCCCACCAAGGGACAATTGGGTCGGTGACTGTGATGGGTTAGTGGCACTTGTCACCCAAGTAGACGTAGGCGCACCGCTGTTTACCCATGTAAAAAAGGGTTCTGGATTTGTAGCGGCCATTCTAGGAGAAATATTAGTAGTTGGTGTCTACTTTTCCCCCAATAAGACCCTCGTCGAATTCGACAGTTTTTTAAACGGCTTGGGGGAACTTATATCTAGAAGTAGACACCGCTACGTGCTTGTTGCAGGCGACTTGAATGCCAAGGCACGTGCATGGGGCTGCCCAACGACGGATGCCCGCGGGCGGTTATTGGAAGAGTGGATTGTTGCCACTGGCCTGACTGTTCTGAATCGGGGAACGGTCAACACGTGCGTGCGACGGCAGGGTGGTTCCATCGTGGACATAACGTTCGCGAACCCCGCTCTAGCGCGCCGTGTAAGCGGCTGGCGAGTGCTGGAGGATGTGGAGACTCTATCGGATCATCTGTATATCCGATACGAGATCTTCACACATCCAGCGGTGCCGCCAACCGCTACCCGAGCTCCGAGAGAGATCGGCCCGAGATGGCGGATTAAGCACCTTAACCCAGAGGTGCTCAGGGAAGCATCTATTGTGGCCTCTTGGCTGCCCGAACGCATAACATCCCCTGAGGAGACAGCAGATAAAGTCGATGCTATACTGAAGCGCATCTGTGATTCTGCAATGCCTAGGTCCGGGCATCGCCCTCACAAGCAGCAAGTGTGGTGGTGGACAGCAGAAATCGCACAACTGCGCGAGTGCTGCATAGCTGCCCGCAGACACTATACACACTACCGAAGAAGAGCGCACCGCGACCAGGCGGAGGAGGACCATAGGTATAATACTTATAAAGAAGCCAAGGCGCGTCTTCAATCACAAATCGCCAGGGCGATAAACGATGGTAGAGCCAAGATGTTAGAGGAGCTCAACAGAGACCCATGGGGCACACCATATAAGTTGGTTAGAAACAAACTTCGCCCATGGGCCCCTCCACTCACGGAAACAATGGGAGCAGAAGTATTGCGGAGGACGACGGAGTCTTTGTTTCCGCAACAAAGCAACTTCCTTCCTCCGATGATGAGTCAGCGAAGAGCAATTCACGAATATGAAGCCGAGGTCCCAGAAGTTACTGAGCAAGAAATGGAAGTAGCAGTGAGGCGGCTGCGAGAAAAATCTGTCTGCCCTGGACCAGACGGAGTACCAGGTCGCGCTCTGGCACTGATGATGGACGCCTTAGGGCCTTGGGTGAGGGGACTTTTCTCTGCCTGTCTGGCACAAGCCATAATTCCACAGAGGTGGAAGACAGGCAGGTTAGTCCTTCTCAGAAAGGAAGGGCGTCCAGCAGAGTCACCATCAGCCTATCGGCCCATAGTGCTACTAAACGAGATAGCTAAACTGTTCGAGCGTGTTATAGTCGAACGCTTGATCAAGCACATGACAGAAGCTGGGCCAGATCTATCAGACGCGCAGTTTGGCTTCCGCAGTGGTCGCTCCACTGTGGATGCCATTCTGAGGGTAAAGTCCTGCGCGCAGGATGCGGTCTCCCAGGGCGAGGTAGTTATCGCGGTGTCCTTGGACATCGCGAACGCCTTCAACTCCTTGCCTTGGGCTTGCATTAGGACGGCGCTCCATCATCATGGAGTGCCAACCTATCTGCAGCGTGTTATTGGGGCTTACCTATCAGATAGATTTGTGGTCTTCCCTGAGCGAAACGGTCTGGGCAGACGAGAAGTATCGTGCGGTGTTCCACAGGGCTCGGTTCTTGGACCACTCCTGTGGAACATCGGCTACGATTGGGTGTTAAGAAGTAGCACGTTAAGAGGAATCAGCGTAGTATGTTATGCTGATGACACCTTGGTATTGGCACGGGCGAAAAATCATCAGGAGGCGATGACATTAACAACAGTCGGAGTAGCCCATATCATTAGGAAGATTGAAAGGCTCGGGCTAGAGGTTGCCTTAGAGAAGACGAAGGCTATAAGTTTCCATGGCCCTCGGAGAACACCATCATCAGACGCTCACATCATGGTGGGAGGAGTTCGCATCGGCTTGTCGAGTACGATGAAGTACCTGGGACTCGTGCTCGACAGCCGGTGGAACTTTCGGGCGCATTTTTCACACCTTGCGCCAAAACTGATGCAGACAGCGGGTGCACTAAGTAGACTGCTGCCAAATTTAAGCGGACCTAATTGTTGCAGTAGACGCCTATACCTAGGAGTACTGAGATCCATGGCGCTCTACGGAGCCCCTGTATGGGCGGAAGCTCTCAGCCGTGAAAACATCGCTGTTCTACGACAATCACAAAGGGTGATGGCGACAAGAGTGATCAGAGGTTACCGAACGATTTCTGGCGAGGTGGCTTGTGTGCTGGCTGGAGTCCTACCCTGGGACCTGGACGCAGTCTCCTTGGCGTCGACATACCATCGGCGTCGAGGTCTTGTGTCTGGGGACCACAGTCCAGCACCAAACGGTAACGGAGAGCAGGATGCCACAATTGAAACTTGGCGCGAGAGGTTGGAGCATATTTCAGCGGGCCGAAAGACGATTGATGCAGTACGTCCTGTCCTGCGGCAGTGGTTGGCCAGAAAACACGGCGTCCTCTCTTTCCGGCTGACGCAGGTCCTCACGGGGCACGGGTGCTTTGGAGGCTACCTGTGCCGCGTCGCCGGAAGAGAGCCCGATGCACGTTGCCACCATTGCAACGACTGCGTCGACGAGGACGCGCAGCATGTCTTAGAGTTCTGTCCAGCATGGGCATTAGAGCGGGAGGCGCTCCAAAGTGTTGTGGGGGCGGACCTGACGCTGCCGGCCGTGATTTCCGCCATGGTCGGTAGTGAAAGGTCCTGGGACGCCGTCCAGACCTTCTGCGAGGTCGTGATGTCGCAGAAGGAGGCGGCGGAGAGAGAGAGGGAGGCGACTTCCGATCTCGCCATCCGCCGTCGAAGGACCGGGCGCCGGAGAGCGGCACAAGACCGCCGCCTCCCCCCCTAACACTAGCCAGAGGGCGGTAGACTTGGGGAAGTCTGCCGCCTAACAACCTGGCCCGAGTAGGCGCGCGCGGTGTCCGCCGCGCGCTACTCTAGTTGGTAGTCGTAGAGGGTGCCTCCTCCACCCTCCGACACCGAGGAGAGCCGTTGAGCTATCGCCGTCGGGGTCGCGGATGATTTCTGGTTCCCGTGGCCCCGGCATCAAGGCGATCAAGGTGGACACCGTCAGGTTTTAGTGGGTAAACTGCCGTGCGTTTACCATCTCTAGCACGGCAGGAGCCCCACATAACCCGTCGTTCTTCCCCAGGCGGCGGGTACTCGTAACGAGTTTCCTGACGATAAAAAAAAAAAAAAAAAAAAAAAAAAAAAAAAAAAAAAAAAAAAAAAAAAAAAAAAAAAAAAAAAAAGGTTAGGTTAGGTTAGGTTAGGTTAGGTTAGGTTAGGTTAGGTTAGGTTAGGTTAGGTTAGGTTAGGTTAGGTTAGGTTAGGTTAGGTTAGGTTCCCGTGGGAGTTGCTGGGTCTTCTATCGGGCGCGTCCCCAGGTGGCGGATAGGGGAATGCCACTCGCATTTGCGGGTGGTACCGGAGTAATCCGGCGCGGACCAAAACCAGCAGGTATGGGCGTACCTTTAGGGGATTGTTATCCCCACGGCCTAGCGGAGCACACCGTAAACAAAGCCGAAGCTGTGGATCAGCACTGAGGCGGGGCGGGTCCGGTGGGTGCTTTACTGCGCAGCCGGGCTGCACTTCCTGTGCAACGCCCTCCTCAAATCTCGTAATCCCGGTACCCGGTGTCGTTGTCACGTCTAGCGGCCGGGGACTGGGACCGAGGGCCTTGGCTTAACCGCCCGGGCTGCGAGGAAGAAAACCTCTATAAAAAATTACCCCGAATCCCAAGCGGCGGAGCAGCGCAAGGGGATGCATGGCTGATGGGTAGTTCAGCCGCTACTGCTTTCCCCCGTTAGAGTACCGGCCGACACTCTAACGGGTTACGTTAGGCTTATCCGGGTGCAGGGGGCACCACTCGGATGGACCTTTTATTTCCCCCATGCTCGTGGGATCAGCATGGAGAAAACTGAAAACAAAAACCCACACGACGTAGTGCCTGAGACGGGCGGAGCGGACGAAGGGCCCGAGATGGGCGGTGTAGATGTGGTGCCCGAGAAGGGTGGAGAATTGCGGAGGCAGGCGAGCGTAGCCGGAGTCGTGAAGGATTTCGAAGCCCGGGTAAGACCCGTGAAGGCAGGTAGCGTTACTGCTAAGAGCGCTCGGACATATAGCCAGACAACGTCACCGGATGATGAGAAGGCTCCCAAGGAGAAAGTCGTAGCCAACAGAGGTAGAGGACGTCCACCAACAACTGGACAGTACGTTGGCCTGGCTGAAGCCCAAAGAGCATTAAACGAGGCTAAAAAGGAGGAGATTAGACTCCACGCCCAAAAAGAGGTCGCAGAAATGATGGCGTCAGCTCTGAAGATCAGAGCCAGCCCACGATTGTCTGGCGGGCTTACATCTGCTGCCCCTCATGATAAGGAGGCAAATTCAGTAGCTGAACTCCAGGCTAAAGTAAGAGGCAGTCTGGAGGTTATTGAAAGAGTTGCCACGAAATCCGGAAATTTGAAAGGCACTTTCACAAAGGCCCTCAAGGAGGCAGCGAGTACGATCGCAGGAGCCGTAGACCTACTTGCCCGACGCACTGAATCCGAAGAAGCAGCACAGCTAAGAGCCAGTAACACCAGGCTACAGCGGGAGGTTGCTGACCTGAGAGAAGAGGTGACAACTTTAAGAAAAGCGCTAGAACAAACTCATAGTGCAGAGGTTGAAGAACTTCGTAGAGAGATAGCGCTATTAAAGGAACAGCAAGAGAGACCCCGTGCTACTGAAAACGGGACAGCCGACAGAACATTGAGCCAACCAGCAATTGATGATGACAAGTTGGTGCGTTCCATCATGGGGCAGGTTGGCCAAATGATCAGTGCGAAATTTGAAGCACTGGAGAAGAGATTGCAGCCGAATCAACAACCTCACCCATCGGAAGAAGAAGAGGCAGGTCTATCACTTAGACCAGAAACTGCTGTCACTACTCTAATGGCACCAGCTAACCCAGGCCCTAAGGTGCACGCCAGAGTAAATAAGACTAAAAAACCTCCTTCTAAGGCGAAAGAGACAGTCCCTCCCTTAGGGTCATCTAAGGCGAAAGTGACAGTCCCTCCCTCAGAGTCATCTATACCAGCGACTGGTGCCTCGGAAGGCTGGAATGTAGTGGTGAAACGGAGAGGGAAGAAAAAGGCGGCGCAAACTAAGTCGCTTCCGGTAGTCTCTGCTAAGCTGAAACCATCTCAGCTACGGCCACCGCGATCTGCGGCGGTCGTAATTAAACTTCAACCCTCTGCCGTCGAACGGAACGTCACCTATGGGGAAATATTTGCCCAGGTGAAACAAAACATAGATCTTAAAGACCTAGGAATTCAAGACCTCAGGTATAAGGTGGCAGCGACTGGAGCCAGGATGCTAGAACTACCTGGCCCCAACAATGAGGGAAAGGCCGACGCCTTAGTGCAGCGTCTGGGCACTTTACTGCCGGATGGGGATGTGCAAATATCCAGGCCAGTAAAATGTGCTGAGCTTCGCGTGCTGGGTCTCGAAGACTCGGTGACCCCAGAAGAATTGGCTGAAGCAGTCAGTAGAACAGGCGGCTGCAACAAAGAGACGGTAAAGGTGGGAGACATACGCCGCAACCGCTTCGGTGTAGGAACCGCCTGGGTTAAATGCCCTGTGCTGGCCGCGAAAACCATTGCGCAGGAGGGTAGATTTTGGGTAGGTTTCGTGTTGGCACAAGCCAAACTTTTGCAACCTCGGCCACAACGATGCTTCCGCTGCCACGAATTGGGGCACGTGGCGGCCAAATGCACCGTTGCAGACGACCGCAGCAATCAATGCTTTCGCTGCGGGCGTCCGGGACATAAGCGAGGGCAATGCTCTGAAGTGCCACATTGCCCGGTCTGCGAGAGTGCGAACAAGCCGGCCAACCATATTGTCGGCAGTGCAGCTTGTACCAGACCCCCGGCCCGAAAGAGGGGAGACAAACGTTCTGCGGCTATCAAGCCGACTATGGAGGTTCAAACGTTGGACCGATAAAAAATGGCGCTAAAGGTTCTACAAACGAACCTGAACCACTGTGCTAGAGCTCAGGACCTGTTCGTCCAAAGTCTGGCGCAGTGGTCCGTGCAGGTAGCCGTCGTCGCAGAGCCGTACTTCGTTCCTCCGCGGGACACCTGGGCAGGAGATGACGAAGGGCAGGTAGCGATCGTGACTCAGGTCGCCGCTGGAGCCCCACCCTTCTCGCAAATTGTAAAAGGGTCGGGATGCGTTGCGGCACTGCTGGGGCGGATCGTCGTAGTCGGAGCATACTTCTCCCCCAACAAAAATTTGACGGAATTCGAAGAGTTCCTAAACAGATTGGGGGATCTAATTGCACGATTCCACACTATGGAAGTCCTCCTTGCGGGGGATCTCAACGCAAAGTCCCCAATATGGGGCTCGATAGTAGAAGATGCACGGGGGAGAGCCCTTGCAGAATGGGCAGTTGCCATGGATCTAACTGTCCTCAACCGAGGGACGACTTATACGTGCGTGCGTCGCCAGGGTGGGTCCATTGTAGACGTAACGTTTGCGAGCCCTACCCTGGCACGGCGTGTACAAGGCTGGCGAGTGCTGGATGATGTGGAGACCTTATCAGACCATCTCTACATTAAATACGACGTCTCCACACATCTGGCGGTGCCGCCAAGCCCCAGTCGAACCCCGAGAGAATATGGCCGAAGATGGCAGCTCAAGCGTCTCGATCCAGAGATACTTAAAGAGGCGTCCACTATAGCCTCCTGGATACCCCAAAATATATCATCTCCGGAGGAGGCAGCAGAACGACTGGAGGAGATTGTTAGGCGCATCTGTGATGCTTCCATGCCTCGATCTGGCCGTCGCCCTACAAGACATCAGGTGTGGTGGTGGACGTCAGAAATCGCACGGTTACGCGAGGACTGCGTCACAGCCCGGCGTCTTTACTCTCATTACCGGAGGAGAGTACATAGGGACCCGAATGAGGAAGACCGCAGATATGCTGGGTATATTGAGGCAAAGGAGCGTCTCCGAACCCAGATTGCCAGGTCCATCACCGAAGGAAGGGCTGAGATGTTAGAGGGGCTTGACAGAGACCCATGGGGCACACCTTACAAGTTAGTAAGGAACAAACTGCGCCCCTGGGCCCCTCCACTCACTGAAGTATTAGATGGAGAGGTGCTGAGAGGCGTGCTAGGGTCTTTGTTCCCGCAACACGACAACTTTGTGCCACCACATATGATCCCACGAAGAGCAGTGGTTGAACATGAAGTGCAAGAGGAAGTAGCGGCAATCGATGACGAGGAGATGGCAGATGCGGTTGTGCGACTACGGGGAAAATCTGTTGCCCCCGGACCAGATGGAGTACCAGGTCGTGCCTTAGCCTTGGCGATGGACGCCTTAGGGCCTTGGATAAGGGAACTATTCACTGCCTGTCTGGCCCAAGCCGTAATCCCACAGAGGTGGAAGACAGGTAAGCTAGTTCTCCTTAGAAAGGAAGGGCGTCCGGTGGAATCTCCATCCTCCTATCGGCCCATTGTGCTTTTGAATGAGACGGCCAAATTGTTTGAACGCATCGTAGTCGGCAGATTAATCAAACACATGACGGAAACTGGGCCGGATCTGTCGGACGCGCAGTATGGTTTTCGGGGAGGGCGCTCCACTGTGGATGCCATACTACGGGTCAAGTCTCTCGCGAAAGATGCGGTCTCCCAGGGTGAGGTAGTTATTGCGGTGTCATTGGACATCGCCAATGCATTCAACTCCTTGCCCTGGTCTTGCATTAGAGCGGCACTACACCACCATAGGGTGCCAATCTACCTGCGACGCACTATCGCGGCCTACCTTTCTGGCCGAGCTGTAGTCTTTCCTCAACGGGACGGCTGGGGAAGAAGAGAAATATCGTGCGGTGTTCCACAGGGCTCGGTTCTAGGGCCGCTCCTGTGGAACATCGGGTACGATTGGGTTCTGAGGAGTAGCACACTGAGAGGTATCAGCGTCGTGTGCTATGCAGACGATACCCTAGTCTTAGCAAGAGAGAAAACGCACAAGGACGCTGCGATCCTGGTAACGGCGGGAGTGGCTCATATCGTTGCGAAAATCAGGAGACTAGGGTTGAAGGTCGCCTTAGAGAAATCGGAAGCGATATGTTTCCACGGCCCACGAAGAACACCTACACCAGGTTCTCACATAGTGGTTGATGGAGTCTGCATTGGGCTGTCGGGCACGATGAAATACCTGGGACTCGTGCTCGACAGCCGGTGGAATTTTCGGGCGCATTTCCAGGCCCTTGCGCCGAAATTGGTTAAGACCGCAGGTGCACTCAGCAGGTTACTGCCCAATCTGCGGGGACCAAGCTGTCTAAGCAGGCGCCTGTATCTCGGAGTGTTAAGATCGATGGCGCTCTATGGTGCCCCTGCATGGACCGACTCCCTCTGCCGCGAAAATGTGGCAATCTTGCGGCGGTTGCAAAGGGTTATGGCTGCGAGGGTAGTAAGGGGTTACCGCACGATCTCAGGCGAGGTTGCGTGCGTGCTGGCTGGAGTCTTACCTTGGGACCTGGACGCACATTCCTTGGCGACGAGTTATCGTCGGCGTCGAGGCCTTGCGTCTGGGGACCTTAGTCCAGCACCACTCGAAGGCTCGGAGGAGCGTGAATCGCTCATAGAAAGGTGGCTCGTAAGACTAGAGCACGCTACAGCTGGCCGGAAAATTTTAGATGCAATTCGGCCTACCCTGAGGCAGTGGTTGGCGAGAAAACACGGCGTCCTCTCCTTTCGGCTAACGCAGGTCCTCACGGGGCACGGGTGTTTTGGCGGTTACCTGTGCCGCGTCGCTGGAAGGGAGCCCGACGCACGCTGCCACCACTGCGACCAGTGCGCAGATGAAGACGCCCAACATACACTGGAGATATGCCCAGCTTGGGCATCAGAGCGGGAGGCGCTCCAAAGTGTTGTGGGGGAGGACCTGACGCTCCCGGCCGTGATCAAAGCCATGGTCGAGAGCGAAAGGGCCTGGGACGCCGTCCAGACCTTCTGCGAGGTCGTCATGTCGCAGAAGGAGACGGCGGAGAGAGAGAGGGAGGCGACTTCCGATCTCGCCATCCGCCGTCGAAGGACTGGGCGTCGGAGAGCGGCACAAGACCGCCGCCTCCCCCCCTAACACTAGCCAGAGGGCGGTAGACTTGGGGAAGTCTGCCGCCTAACAACCTGGCCCGAGTAGGCGCGCGCGGTGTCCGCCGCGCGCTACTCTAGTTGGTAGTCGTAGAGGGTGCCTCCTCCACCCTCCGACACCGAGGAGAGCCGTTGGGCTATCGCCGTCGGGGTCGCGGATGATTTCTGGTTCCCGTGGCCCCGGCATCAAGGCGATCAAGGTGGACACCGTCAGGTTTTAGTGGGTAAACTGCCGTGCGTTTACCATCTTTAGCACGGCAGGAGTCCCACATAACCCGTCGTTCTTCCCCAGGCGGCGGGTACTCGTAACGAGTTTCCTGACGTAAAAAAAAAAAAAAAAAAAAAAAAAAAAAGGTTAGGTTAGGTTAGGTTAGGTTAGGTTAGGTTAGGTTAGGTTAGGTTAGGTTAGGTTAGGTTAGGTTAGGTTAGGTTAGGTTAGGTTAGGTTAGGTTAGGTTAGGTTAGGTTAGGTTAGGTTAGGTTAGGTTAGGTTAGGTTAGGTTAGGTTAGGTTAGGTTAGGTTAGGTTAGGTTAGGTTAGGTTAGGTTAGGTTAGGTTAGGTTAGGTTAGGTTAGGTTAGGTTAGGTTAGGTTAGGTTAGGTTAGGTTAGGTTAGGTTAGGTTAGGTTAGGTTGACGGGCCAGTTGGCGTAGTGGTGAGCAATGTACGACCCACGCACTGGTCCCCGGGTTCGTGTCCCGGTCCGAACATAATTTAATAATTTATATATGTTCGGGGTCGGTGGTCTATAGCGAGTACAACCACCCCCGCATAATTTGGGGGTGGCTACGAGCTATTGGAGGCATGTTTAGAAAGCTCTAAGCCCGACGGGGCGGTGAGTTAGTATAAACATAATTCTGTGGTGTGTGACCGAAAGTTCACTGCTTCAGAAGTCCTAGGCAGACGGCCCATAATGGACGGACGTTGCGGTGGATTAGTAGGTATGACGGTGGAGCCTAGCTCCAAAGAGATGGTAGAATGAGTACCACCGGTGGAGGCCGGTGGGAAAATTCGAATCTCTTTTTACGGGCCAGTTGGCGTAGTGGTGAGCAATGTACGACCCACGCACTGGTCCCCGGGTTCGTGTCCCGGTCCGAACATAATTTAATAATTTATATATGTTCGGGGTCGGTGGTCTATAGCGAGTACAACCACCCCCGCATAATTTGGGGGTGGCTACGAGCTATTGGAGGCATGTTTAGAAAGCTCTAAGCCTGACGGGGCGGTGAGTTAGTATAAACATAACTCTGTGGTGTGTGACCGAAAGTTCACTGCTTCAGAAGTCCTAGGCAGACGGCCTATAATGGACGGACGTTGCGGTGGATTAGTAGGTATGACGGTGGAGCCTAGCTCCAAAGAGATGGTAGAATGAGTACCACCGGTGGAGGCCGGTGGGAAAATTCGAATCTCTTTTTGACGGGCCAGTTGGCGTAGTGGTGAGCAATGTACGACCCACGCACTGGTCCCCGGGTTCGTGTCCCGGTCCGAACATAATTTAATAATTTATATATGTTCGGGGTCGGTGGTCTATAGCGAGTACAACCACCCCCGCATAATTTGGGGGTGGCTACGAGCTATTGGAGGCATGTTTAGAAAGCTCTAAGCCCGACGGGGCGGTGAGTTAGTATAAACATAACTCTGTGGTGTGTGACCGAAAGTTCACTGCTTCAGAAGTCCTAGGCAGACGGCCTATAATGGACGGACGTTGCGGTGGATTAGTAGGTATGACGGTGGAGCCTAGCTCCAAAGAGATGGTAGAATGAGTACCACCGGTGGAGGCCGGTGGGAAAATTCGAATCTCTTTTAGACGGGCCAGTTGGCGTAGTGGTGAGCAATGTACGACCCACGCACTGGTCCCCGGGTTCGTGTCCCGGTCCGAACATAATTTAATAATTTATATATGTTCGGGGTCGGTGGTCTATAGCGAGTACAACCACCCCCGCATAATTTGGGGGTGGCTA
The DNA here is from genome assembly GCA_951802675.2 of Boloria euphrosyne. Taxonomy (NCBI): domain Eukaryota; kingdom Metazoa; phylum Arthropoda; class Insecta; order Lepidoptera; family Nymphalidae; genus Boloria; species Boloria euphrosyne. The sequence goes on from OX637874.1 coordinate 15,718,188, forward strand.
CGAGCTATTGGAGGCATGTTTAGAAAGCTCTAAGCCCGACGGGGCGGTGAGTTAGTATAAACATAACTCTGTGGTGTGTGACCGAAAGTTCACTGCTTCAGAAGTCCTAGGCAGACGGCCTATAATGGACGGACGTTGCGGTGGATTAGTAGGTATGACGGTGGAGCCTAGCTCCAAAAAGAGATGGTAGAATGAGTACCACCGGTGGAGGCCGGTGGGAAAATTCGAATCTCTTTTTAGACGGGCCAGTTGGCGTAGTGGTGAGCAATGTACGACCCACGCACTGGTCCCCGGGTTCGTGTCCCGGTCCGAACATAATTTAATAATTTATATATGTTCGGGGTCGGTGGTCTATAGCGAGTACAACCACCCCCGCATAATTTGGGGGTGGCTACGAGCTATTGGAGGCATGTTTAGAAAGCTCTAAGCCTGACGGGGCGGTGAGTTAGTATAAACATAACTCTGTGGTGTGTGACCGAAAGTTCACTGCTTCAGAAGTCCTAGGCAGACGGCCTATAATGGACGGACGTTGCGGTGGATTAGTAGGTATGACGGTGGAGCCTAGCTCCAAAGAGATGGTAGAATGAGTACCACCGGTGGAGGCCGGTGGGAAAATTCGAATCTCTTTTAGACGGGCCAGTTGGCGTAGTGGTGAGCAATGTACGACCCACGCACTGGTCCCCGGGTTCGTGTCCCGGTCCGAACATAATTTAATAATTTATATATGTTCGGGGTCGGTGGTCTATAGCGAGTACAACCACCCCCGCATAATTTGGGGGTGGCTACGAGCTATTGGAGGCATGTTTAGAAAGCTCAAAGCCCGACGGGGCGGTGAGTTAGTATAAACATAACTCTGTGGTGTGTGACCGAAAGTTCACTGCTTCAGAAGTCCTAGGCAGACGGCCTATAATGGACGGACGTTGCGGTGGATTAGTAGGTATGACGGTGGAGCCTAGCTCCAAAAGAGATGGTAGAATGAGTACCACCGGTGGAGGCCGGTGGGAAAATTCGAATCTCTTTTTGACGGGCCAGTTGGCGTAGTGGTGAGCAATGTACGACCCACGCACTGGTCCCCGGGTTCGTGTCCCGGTCCGAACATAATTTAATAATTTATATATGTTCGGGGTCGGTGGTCTATAGCGAGTACAACCACCCCCGCATAATTTGGGGGTGGCTACGAGCTATTGGAGGCATGTTTAGAAAGCTCTAAGCCTGACGGGGCGGTGAGTTAGTATAAACATAACTCTGTGGTGTGTGACCGAAAGTTCACTGCTTCAGAAGTCCTAGGCAGACGGCCTATAATGGACGGACGTTGCGGTGGATTAGTAGGTATGACGGTGGAGCCTAGCTCCAAAGAGATGGTAGAATGAGTACCACCGGTGGAGGCCGGTGGGAAAATTCGAATCTCTTTTTTGACGGGCCAGTTGGCGTAGTGGTGAGCAATGTACGACCCACGCACTGGTCCCCGGGTTCGTGTCCCGGTCCGAACATAATTTAATAATTTATATATGTTCGGGGTCGGTGGTCTATAGCGAGTACAACCACCCCCGCATAATTTGGGGGTGGCTACGAGCTATTGGAGGCATGTTTAGAAAGCTCTAAGCCTGACGGGGCGGTGAGTTAGTATAAACATAACTCTGTGGTGTGTGACCGAAAGTTCACTGCTTCAGAAGTCCTAGGCAGACGGCCCATAATGGACGGACGTTGCGGTGGATTAGTAGGTATGACGGTGGAGCCTAGCTCCAAAGAGATGGTAGAATGAGTACCACCGGTGGAGGCCGGTGGGAAAATTCGAATCTCTTTTTGACGGGCCAGTTGGCGTAGTGGTGAGCAATGTACGACCCACGCACTGGTCCCCGGGTTCGTGTCCCGGTCCGAACATAATTTAATAATTTATATATGTTCGGGGTCGGTGGTCTATAGCGAGTACAACCACCCCCGCATAATTTGGGGGTGGCTACGAGCTATTGGAGGCATGTTTAGAAAGCTCTAAGCCTGACGGGGCGGTGAGTTAGTATAAACATAACTCTGTGGTGTGTGACCGAAAGTTCACTGCTTCAGAAGTCCTAGGCAGACGGCCTATAATGGACGGACGTTGCGGTGGATTAGTAGGTATGACGGTGGAGCCTAGCTCCAAAGAGATGGTAGAATGAGTACCACCGGTGGAGGCCGGTGGGAAAATTCGAATCTCTTTATATGTACGACCCACGCACTGGTCCCCGGGTTCGTGTCCCGGTCCGAACATAATTTAATAATTTATATATGTTCGGGGTCGGTGGTCTATAGCGAGTACAACCACCCCCGCATAATTTGGGGGTGGCTACGAGCTATTGGAGGCATGTTTAGAAAGCTCTAAGCCCGACGGGGCGGTGAGTTAGTATAAACATAACTCTGTGGTGTGTGACCGAAAGTTCACTGCTTCAGAAGTCCTAGGCAGACGGCCCATAATGGACGGACGTTGCGGTGGATTAGTAGGTATGACGGTGGAGCCTAGCTCCAAAGAGATGGTAGAATGAGTACCACCGGTGGAGGCCGGTGGGAAAATTCGAATCTCTTTTAAGACGGGCCAGTTGGCGTAGTGGTGAGCAATGTACGACCCACGCACTGGTCCCCGGGTTCGTGTCCCGGTCCGAACATAATTTAATAATTTATATATGTTCGGGGTCGGTGGTCTATAGCGAGTACAACCACCCCCGCATAATTTGGGGGTGGCTACGAGCTATTGGAGGCATGTTTAGAAAGCTCTAAGCCTGACGGGGCGGTGAGTTAGTATAAACATAACTCTGTGGTGTGTGACCGAAAGTTCACTGCTTCAGAAGTCCTAGGCAGACGGCCTATAATGGACGGACGTTGCGGTGGATTAGTAGGTATGACGGTGGAGCCTAGCTCCAAAGAGATGGTAGAATGAGTACCACCGGTGGAGGCCGGTGGGAAAATTCGAATTTTCTTTTAGACGGGCCAGTTGGCGTAGTGGTGAGCAATGTACGACCCACGCACTGGTCCCCGGGTTCGTGTCCCGGTCCGAACATAATTTAATAATTTATATATGTTCGGGGTCGGTGGTCTATAGCGAGTACAACCACCCCCGCATAATTTGGGGGTGGCTACGAGCTATTGGAGGCATGTTTAGAAAGCTCTAAGCCCGACGGGGCGGTGAGTTAGTATAAACATAACTCTGTGGTGTGTGACCGAAAGTTCACTGCTTCAGAAGTCCTAGGCAGACGGCCCATAATGGACGGACGTTGCGGTGGATTAGTAGGTATGACGGTGGAGCCTAGCTCCAAAGAGATGGTAGAATGAGTACCACCGGTGGAGGCCGGTGGGAAAATTCGAATCTCTTTTGACGGGCCAGTTGGCGTAGTGGTGAGCAATGTACGACCCACGCACTGGTCCCCGGGTTCGTGTCCCGGTCCGAACATAATTTAATAATTTATATATGTTCGGGGTCGGTGGTCTATAGCGAGTACAACCACCCCCGCATAATTTGGGGGTGGCTACGAGCTATTGGAGGCATGTTTAGAAAGCTCTAAGCCCGACGGGGCGGTGAGTTAGTATAAACATAACTCTGTGGTGTGTGACCGAAAGTTCACTGCTTCAGAAGTCCTAGGCAGACGGCCTATAATGGACGGACGTTGCGGTGGATTAGTAGGTATGACGGTGGAGCCTAGCTCCAAAGAGATGGTAGAATGAGTACCACCGGTGGAGGCCGGTGGGAAAATTCGAATCTCTTTTTGACGGCCTAGTTGGCGTAGTGGTGAGCAATGTACGACCACACGCACTAGGTCCCGGGTTCGCGTCCCGGTCCGAATGCAATTTATAATTTAATATGTGTTCGGGGTCAGTGGTTAATGGCGAGTACAACCCTTCCCGCACATTTGGGGGGGGATACGAGCCATTGGTGGAATGTTAGAAAGCTTACTATCTCCGTCGGGGACGCCTGATAGAATAGTGAGTGAGTATAGCGGACCACTGTGGCCGAGCGTAGTACCGCGACGGGGGACGCCCTGACGCGGACTGCGGGTCGGGTCTGTGAACGCGCCCCACTCCCCGCAGGCCGGGGGAGAGGGGTGCGGGAACGGGCAACTCACGCGATTGCGCCTTCCTCCGCAGGCCGGGGGGGAGGTGTGAGAGCGTACTGTGGCGTGTTCGAGATTACACTTGTGACCGGGGTAAACCTGGACACGAGGTATGATCGATAATTGCGATTGCGCCTTCGGGTGTAAGAGCAACTTGTATGGTGTTTCCGAAAGTCTGCCGCTTCCGTCGCGTTGCGGTGGGCAAGTAGGAACGACAGGCGAACTAGTACGGCCGGTCGATAAGTCTGAGAAAGTCGGTGGGTAGTTGGAAGCCGAAGGTTGGCCGGGAACTAGATTCGCCTGCTAATTCGGATCGAAGGCTGTTGTTGTTCGATCTGCCTGTACCGGAATGATGGTGGGGACCGCATGATGGTGGGACGCCGGGGTTGCCAAATCGGACCGGTGCGGGTAGAATCGAAGGGACAGCATCAGATGGGCCTGTAGTGGGTGTTAGATGGCTGCCGGGCACTCGCGGAGGTGGACGACCACCCTTAAACTCCACTAATTCGTAAGACTAGCCGGAAAGTTCAACTGTGATGTGTAGACTGCTGGGGCAGTATAAGAATGAGTACTACTGTCGAAAGGCGGTGGGAAAATTCGACCCACATTTGACGGCCTAGTTGGCGTAGTGGTGAGCAATGTACGACCACACGCACTAGGTCCCGGGTTCGCGTCCCGGTCCGAATGCAATTTATAATTTAATATGTGTTCGGGGTCAGTGGTTAATGGCGAGTACAACCCTTCCCGCACATTTGGGGGGGGATACGAGCCATTGGTGGAATGTTAGAAAGCTTACTATCTCCGTCGGGGACGCCTGATAGAATAGTGAGTGAGTATAGCGGACCACTGTGGCCGAGCGTAGTACCGCGACGGGGGACGCCCTGACGCGGACTGCGGGTCGGGTCTGTGAACGCGCCCCACTCCCCGCAGGCCGGGGGAGAGGGGTGCGGGAACGGGCAACTCACGCGATTGCGCCTTCCTCCGCAGGCCGGGGGGGAGGTGTGAGAGCGTACTGTGGCGTGTTCGAGATTACACTTGTGACCGGGGTAAACCTGGACACGAGGTATGATCGATAATTGCGATTGCGCCTTCGGGTGTAAGAGCAACTTGTATGGTGTTTCCGAAAGTCTGCCGCTTCCGTCGCGTTGCGGTGGGCAAGTAGGAACGACAGGCGAACTAGTACGGCCGGTCGATAAGTCTGAGAAAGTCGGTGGGTAGTTGGAAGCCGAAGGTTGGCCGGGAACTAGATTCGCCTGCTAATTCGGATCGAAGGCTGTTGTTGTTCGATCTGCCTGTACCGGAATGATGGTGGGGACCGCATGATGGTGGGACGCCGGGGTTGCCAAATCGGACCGGTGCGGGTAGAATCGAAGGGACAGCATCAGATGGGCCTGTAGTGGGTGTTAGATGGCTGCCGGGCACTCGCGGAGGTGGACGACCACCCTTAAACTCCACTAATTCGTAAGACTAGCCGGAAAGTTCAACTGTGATGTGTAGACTGCTGGGGCAGTATAAGAATGAGTACTACTGTCGAAAGGCGGTGGGAAAATTCGACCCACATTTTGACGGCCTAGTTGGCGTAGTGGTGAGCAATGTACGACCACACGCACTAGGTCCCGGGTTCGCGTCCCGGTCCGAATGCAATTTATAATTTAATATGTGTTCGGGGTCAGTGGTTAATGGCGAGTACAACCCTTCCCGCACATTTGGGGGGGGATACGAGCCATTGGTGGAATGTTAGAAAGCTTACTATCTCCGTCGGGGACGCCTGATAGAATAGTGAGTGAGTATAGCGGACCACTGTGGCCGAGCGTAGTACCGCGACGGGGGACGCCCTGACGCGGACTGCGGGTCGGGTCTGTGAACGCGCCCCACTCCCCGCAGGCCGGGGGAGAGGGGTGCGGGAACGGGCAACTCACGCGATTGCGCCTTCCTCCGCAGGCCGGGGGGGAGGTGTGAGAGCGTACTGTGGCGTGTTCGAGATTACACTTGTGACCGGGGTAAACCTGGACACGAGGTATGATCGATAATTGCGATTGCGCCTTCGGGTGTAAGAGCAACTTGTATGGTGTTTCCGAAAGTCTGCCGCTTCCGTCGCGTTGCGGTGGGCAAGTAGGAACGACAGGCGAACTAGTACGGCCGGTCGATAAGTCTGAGAAAGTCGGTGGGTAGTTGGAAGCCGAAGGTTGGCCGGGAACTAGATTCGCCTGCTAATTCGGATCGAAGGCTGTTGTTGTTCGATCTGCCTGTACCGGAATGATGGTGGGGACCGCATGATGGTGGGACGCCGGGGTTGCCAAATCGGACCGGTGCGGGTAGAATCGAAGGGACAGCATCAGATGGGCCTGTAGTGGGTGTTAGATGGCTGCCGGGCACTCGCGGAGGTGGACGACCACCCTTAAACTCCACTAATTCGTAAGACTAGCCGGAAAGTTCAACTGTGATGTGTAGACTGCTGGGGCAGTATAAGAATGAGTACTACTGTCGAAAGGCGGTGGGAAAATTCGACCCACATTTGACGGCCTAGTTGGCGTAGTGGTGAGCAATGTACGACCACACGCACTAGGTCCCGGGTTCGCGTCCCGGTCCGAATGCAATTTATAATTTAATATGTGTTCGGGGTCAGTGGTTAATGGCGAGTACAACCCTTCCCGCACATTTGGGGGGGGATACGAGCCATTGGTGGAATGTTAGAAAGCTTACTATCTCCGTCGGGGACGCCTGATAGAATAGTGAGTGAGTATAGCGGACCACTGTGGCCGAGCGTAGTACCGCGACGGGGGACGCCCTGACGCGGACTGCGGGTCGGGTCTGTGAACGCGCCCCACTCCCCGCAGGCCGGGGGAGAGGGGTGCGGGAACGGGCAACTCACGCGATTGCGCCTTCCTCCGCAGGCCGGGGGGGAGGTGTGAGAGCGTACTGTGGCGTGTTCGAGATTACACTTGTGACCGGGGTAAACCTGGACACGAGGTATGATCGATAATTGCGATTGCGCCTTCGGGTGTAAGAGCAACTTGTATGGTGTTTCCGAAAGTCTGCCGCTTCCGTCGCGTTGCGGTGGGCAAGTAGGAACGACAGGCGAACTAGTACGGCCGGTCGATAAGTCTGAGAAAGTCGGTGGGTAGTTGGAAGCCGAAGGTTGGCCGGGAACTAGATTCGCCTGCTAATTCGGATCGAAGGCTGTTGTTGTTCGATCTGCCTGTACCGGAATGATGGTGGGGACCGCATGATGGTGGGACGCCGGGGTTGCCAAATCGGACCGGTGCGGGTAGAATCGAAGGGACAGCATCAGATGGGCCTGTAGTGGGTGTTAGATGGCTGCCGGGCACTCGCGGAGGTGGACGACCACCCTTAAACTCCACTAATTCGTAAGACTAGCCGGAAAGTTCAACTGTGATGTGTAGACTGCTGGGGCAGTATAAGAATGAGTACTACTGTCGAAAGGCGGTGGGAAAATTCGACCCACATTTTGACGGCCTAGTTGGCGTAGTGGTGAGCAATGTACGACCACACGCACTAGGTCCCGGGTTCGCGTCCCGGTCCGAATGCAATTTATAATTTAATATGTGTTCGGGGTCAGTGGTTAATGGCGAGTACAACCCTTCCCGCACATTTGGGGGGGGATACGAGCCATTGGTGGAATGTTAGAAAGCTTACTATCTCCGTCGGGGACGCCTGATAGAATAGTGAGTGAGTATAGCGGACCACTGTGGCCGAGCGTAGTACCGCGACGGGGGACGCCCTGACGCGGACTGCGGGTCGGGTCTGTGAACGCGCCCCACTCCCCGCAGGCCGGGGGAGAGGGGTGCGGGAACGGGCAACTCACGCGATTGCGCCTTCCTCCGCAGGCCGGGGGGGAGGTGTGAGAGCGTACTGTGGCGTGTTCGAGATTACACTTGTGACCGGGGTAAACCTGGACACGAGGTATGATCGATAATTGCGATTGCGCCTTCGGGTGTAAGAGCAACTTGTATGGTGTTTCCGAAAGTCTGCCGCTTCCGTCGCGTTGCGGTGGGCAAGTAGGAACGACAGGCGAACTAGTACGGCCGGTCGATAAGTCTGAGAAAGTCGGTGGGTAGTTGGAAGCCGAAGGTTGGCCGGGAACTAGATTCGCCTGCTAATTCGGATCGAAGGCTGTTGTTGTTCGATCTGCCTGTACCGGAATGATGGTGGGGACCGCATGATGGTGGGACGCCGGGGTTGCCAAATCGGACCGGTGCGGGTAGAATCGAAGGGACAGCATCAGATGGGCCTGTAGTGGGTGTTAGATGGCTGCCGGGCACTCGCGGAGGTGGACGACCACCCTTAAACTCCACTAATTCGTAAGACTAGCCGGAAAGTTCAACTGTGATGTGTAGACTGCTGGGGCAGTATAAGAATGAGTACTACTGTCGAAAGGCGGTGGGAAAATTCGACCCACATTTGACGGGCCAGTTGGCGTAGTGGTGAGCAATGTACGACCCACGCACTGGTCCCCGGGTTCGTGTCCCGGTCCGAACATAATTTAATAATTTATATATGTTCGGGGTCGGTGGTCTATAGCGAGTACAACCACCCCCGCATAATTTGGGGGTGGCTACGAGCTATTGGAGGCATGTTTAGAAAGCTCTAAGCCCGACGGGGCGGTGAGTTAGTATAAACATAACTCTGTGGTGTGTGACCGAAAGTTCACTGCTTCAGAAGTCCTAGGCAGACGGCCTATAATGGACGGACGTTGCGGTGGATTAGTAGGTATGACGGTGGAGCCTAGCTCCAAAGAGATGGTAGAATGAGTACCACCGGTGGAGGCCGGTGGGAAAATTCGAATCTCTTTTTGACGGGCCAGTTGGCGTAGTGGTGAGCAATGTACGACCCACGCACTGGTCCCCGGGTTCGTGTCCCGGTCCGAACATAATTTAATAATTTATATATGTTCGGGGTCGGTGGTCTATAGCGAGTACAACCACCCCCGCATAATTTGGGGGTGGCTACGAGCTATTGGAGGCATGTTTAGAAAGCTCTAAGCCCGACGGGGCGGTGAGTTAGTATAAACATAACTCTGTGGTGTGTGACCGAAAGTTCACTGCTTCAGAAGTCCTAGGCAGACGGCCCATAATGGACGGACGTTGCGGTGGATTAGTAGGTATGACGGTGGAGCCTAGCTCCAAAGAGATGGTAGAATGAGTACCACCGGTGGAGGCCGGTGGGAAAATTCGAATCTCTTTTTGACGGGCCAGTTGGCGTAGTGGTGAGCAATGTACGACCCACGCACTGGTCCCCGGGTTCGTGTCCCGGTCCGAACATAATTTAATAATTTATATATGTTCGGGGTCGGTGGTCTATAGCGAGTACAACCACCCCCGCATAATTTGGGGGTGGCTACGAGCTATTGGAGGCATGTTTAGAAAGCTCTAAGCCTGACGGGGCGGTGAGTTAGTATAAACATAACTCTGTGGTGTGTGACCGAAAGTTCACTGCTTCAGAAGTCCTAGGCAGACGGCCCATAATGGACGGACGTTGCGGTGGATTAGTAGGTATGACGGTGGAGCCTAGCTCCAAAGAGATGGTAGAATGAGTACCACCGGTGGAGGCCGGTGGGAAAATTCGAATCTCTTTTGACGGGCCAGTTGGCGTAGTGGTGAGCAATGTACGACCCACGCACTGGTCCCCGGGTTCGTGTCCCGGTCCGAACATAATTTAATAATTTATATATGTTCGGGGTCGGTGGTCTATAGCGAGTACAACCACCCCCGCATAATTTGGGGGTGGCTACGAGCTATTGGAGGCATGTTTAGAAAGCTCTAAGCCCGACGGGGCGGTGAGTTAGTATAAACATAACTCTGTGGTGTGTGACCGAAAGTTCACTGCTTCAGAAGTCCTAGGCAGACGGCCCATAATGGACGGACGTTGCGGTGGATTAGTAGGTATGACGGTGGAGCCTAGCTCCAAAGAGATGGTAGAATGAGTACCACCGGTGGAGGCCGGTGGGAAAATTCGAATCTCATGACGGGCCAGTTGGCGTAGTGGTGAGCAATGTACGACCCTTAGACGGGCCAGTTGGCGTAGTGGTGAGCAATGTACGACCCACGCACTGGTCCCCGGGTTCGTGTCCCGGTCCGAACATAATTTAATAATTTATATATGTTCGGGGTCGGTGGTCTATAGCGAGTACAACCACCCCCGCATAATTTGGGGGTGGCTACGAGCTATTGGAGGCATGTTTAGAAAGCTCAAAGCCCGACGGGGCGGTGAGTTAGTATAAACATAACTCTGTGGTGTGTGACCGAAAGTTCACTGCTTCAGAAGTCCTAGGCAGACGGCCTATAATGGACGGACGTTGCGGTGGATTAGTAGGTATGACGGTGGAGCCTAGCTCCAAAGAGATGGTAGAATGAGTACCACCGGTGGAGGCCGGTGGGAAAATTCGAATCTCTTTATGACGGGCCAGTTGGCGTAGTGGTGAGCAATGTACGACCCACGCACTGGTCCCCGGGTTCGTGTCCCGGTCCGAACATAATTTAATAATTTATATATGTTCGGGGTCGGTGGTCTATAGCGAGTACAACCACCCCCGCATAATTTGGGGGTGGCTACGAGCTATTGGAGGCATGTTTAGAAAGCTCTAAGCCCGACGGGGCGGTGAGTTAGTATAAACATAACTCTGTGGTGTGTGACCGAAAGTTCACTGCTTCAGAAGTCCTAGGCAGACGGCCTATAATGGACGGACGTTGCGGTGGATTAGTAGGTATGACGGTGGAGCCTAGCTCCAAAAGAGATGGTAGAATGAGTACCACCGGTGGAGGCCGGTGGGAAAATTCGAATCTCTTTTATGACGGGCCAGTTGGCGTAGTGGTGAGCAATGTACGACCCACGCACTGGTCCCCGGGTTCGTGTCCCGGTCCGAACATAATTTTAATAATTTATATATGTTCGGGGTCGGTGGTCTATAGCGAGTACAACCACCCCCGCATAATTTGGGGGTGGCTACGAGCTATTGGAGGCATGTTTAGAAAGCTCTAAGCCTGACGGGGCGGTGAGTTAGTATAAACATAACTCTGTGGTGTGTGACCGAAAGTTCACTGCTTCAGAAGTCCTAGGCAGACGGCCCATAATGGACGGACGTTGCGGTGGATTAGTAGGTATGACGGTGGAGCCTAGCTCCAAAGAGATGGTAGAATGAGTACCACCGGTGGAGGCCGGTGGGAAAATTCGAATCTCTTTTAGACGGGCCAGTTGGCGTAGTGGTGAGCAATGTACGACCCACGCACTGGTCCCCGGGTTCGTGTCCCGGTCCGAACATAATTTAATAATTTATATATGTTCGGGGTCGGTGGTCTATAGCGAGTACAACCACCCCCGCATAATTTGGGGGTGGCTACGAGCTATTGGAGGCATGTTTAGAAAGCTCTAAGCCTGACGGGGCGGTGAGTTAGTATAAACATAACTCTGTGGTGTGTGACCGAAAGTTCACTGCTTCAGAAGTCCTAGGCAGACGGCCCATAATGGACGGACGTTGCGGTGGATTAGTAGGTATGACGGTGGAGCCTAGCTCCAAAGAGATGGTAGAATGAGTACCACCGGTGGAGGCCGGTGGGAAAATTCGAATCTCTTTCCGGGGGAGAGGCTGACTCCTACCGGACGCGTCCCCGGGTGGCGGATAGGGGAATGCCACGCCGGCAGCCTGCACCTCCTAGTCGAGTGCGGCGGGGGTGGTACTCCTCAGTGGCCTGCACCTTAATTGAGTGCGGCGCTGAGTTGTGCCACGCTGGCAGCCTGCACCTTCTAGGTTGAGTGCGGCGGGGGTGGTACCGGAGCAATCCGGCGCGGACCAACAGCCAGGGGGGGGGGGTTTAGGGAGCGGCGTCAGGCGGGCGCCGAGTCTCCCGCGTGGTGGGAGCCGGTGCCTCTGGTCGTTTTTACGATAGGAGGCACTGTGCGGGCCGTACTGGCGGGACTAGCCTGTCGGTGCGGCGGCTGGAGCGGGGCCACTTTGGTGGTCCTGCGTCTGGCAAGGGGTTTGGCACGTTGGGAGGGGTAGGACCCCCCCTCCCTTCGGTGCCGGGGGGGTGCCCACTTTGTGGGTGTTAGGTTCGCACCGGGGACTCTTTGGCCAGTGGGTGGTCGGGGAGGACTCGGTGCTGGTGGGGCTGGGCTGCGGGGGGTGGGTGGAATTCACAATTCTCCCCGCCCTCTGTGGTCTGGTTCAGCGGGGGAGGGGGGTGTCGGCGTTGCCGCATCCTCTTCTCCTGCTGTCGTGGTTTTTAGGGCTGATCCAGGGACTCTCTGGCCTGTGGATGGTCGGGGTGGACTTGGAGCAGTCCTTTGTGGTTGTAAATTCTTCCCATATTGGGGCTGCCCTTTTCAGGGCGGCCTCATGTTGGTGGCTTCGGCCAACCGTCGGGGCGTCGCGGTTGTATGCGAAAGCGATCCCGTGGCGTCCCATTCATGGCGGCAGGGGTTTGGGAGTTGGGTTTTAGTGGGTATGCCGGATGCGTCCGGAGAGTCGCCACATAACCCCCAGGGGAAGTCGGGGGTACCCGTAACAGGGTTTCCCAACTATAAAAAAAAAAAAATAAAAAAAAAAAAAAAAAAAAAAAAAAAAAAAAAAAAAAAGGTTAGGTTAGGTTAGGTTAGGTTAGGTTAGGTTAGGTTAGGTTAGGTTAGGTTAGGTTAGGTTAGGTTAGGTTAGGTTAGGTTAGGTTAGGTTAGGTTAGGTTAGGTTAGGTTAGGTTAGGTTAGGTTAGGTTAGGTTAGGTTAGGTTAGGTTAGGTTAGGTTAGGTTAGGTTAGGTTAGGTTAGGTTAGGTTAGGTTAGGTTAGGTTAGGTTAGGTTAGGTTAGGTTAGGTTAGGTTAGGTTAGGTTAGGTTAGGTTAGGTTAGGTTAGGTTAGGTTAGGTTAGGTTAGGTTAGGTTAGGTTAGGTTAGGTTAGGTTAGGTTAGGTTAGGTTAGGTTAGGTTAGGTTAGGTTGACGGGCCAGTTGGCGTAGTGGTGAGCAATGTACGACCCACGCACTGGTCCCCGGGTTCGTGTCCCGGTCCGAACATAATTTAATAATTTATATATGTTCGGGGTCGGTGGTCTATAGCGAGTACAACCACCCCCGCATAATTTGGGGGTGGCTACGAGCTATTGGAGGCATGTTTAGAAAGCTCTAAGCCCGACGGGGCGGTGAGTTAGTATAAACATAACTCTGTGGTGTGTGACCGAAAGTTCACTGCTTCAGAAGTCCTAGGCAGACGGCCCATAATGGACGGACGTTGCGGTGGATTAGTAGGTATGACGGTGGAGCCTAGCTCCAAAGAGATGGTAGAATGAGTACCACCGGTGGAGGCCGGTGGGAAAATTCGAATCTCTTTTGACGGGCCAGTTGGCGTAGTGGTGAGCAATGTACGACCCACGCACTGGTCCCCGGGTTCGTGTCCCGGTCCGAACATAATTTAATAATTTATATATGTTCGGGGTCGGTGGTCTATAGCGAGTACAACCACCCCCGCATAATTTGGGGGTGGCTACGAGCTATTGGAGGCATGTTTAGAAAGCTCTAAGCCCGACGGGGCGGTGAGTTAGTATAAAACATAACTCTGTGGTGTGTGACCGAAAGTTCACTGCTTCAGAAGTCCTAGGCAGACGGCCCATAATGGACGGACGTTGCGGTGGATTAGTAGGTATGACGGTGGAGCCTAGCTCCAAAGAGATGGTAGAATGAGTACCACCGGTGGAGGCCGGTGGGAAAATTCGAATCTCTTTGACGGGCCAGTTGGCGTAGTGGTGAGCAATGTACGACCCACGCACTGGTCCCCGGGTTCGTGTTGACGGGCCAGTTGGCGTAGTGGTGAGCAATGTACGACCCACGCACTGGTCCCCGGGTTCGTGTCCCGGTCCGAACATAATTTAATAATTTATATATGTTCGGGGTCGGTGGTCTATAGCGAGTACAACCACCCCCGCATAATTTGGGGGTGGCTACGAGCTATTGGAGGCATGTTTAGAAAGCTCTAAGCCCGACGGGGCGGTGAGTTAGTATAAACATAACTCTGTGGTGTGTGACCGAAAGTTCACTGCTTCAGAAGTCCTAGGCAGACGGCCCATAATGGACGGACGTTGCGGTGGATTAGTAGGTATGACGGTGGAGCCTAGCTCCAAAGAGATGGTAGAATGAGTACCACCGGTGGAGGCCGGTGGGAAAATTCGAATCTCTTTTGACGGGCCAGTTGGCGTAGTGGTGAGCAATGTACGACCCACGCACTGGTCCCCGGGTTCGTGTCCCGGTCCGAACATAATTTAATAATTTATATATGTTCGGGGTCGGTGGTCTATAGCGAGTACAACCACCCCCGCATAATTTGGGGGTGGCTACGAGCTATTGGAGGCATGTTTAGAAAGCTCTAAGCCTGACGGGGCGGTGAGTTAGTATAAACATAACTCTGTGGTGTGTGACCGAAAGTTCACTGCTTCAGAAGTCCTAGGCAGACGGCCTATAATGGACGGACGTTGCGGTGGATTAGTAGGTATGACGGTGGAGCCTAGCTCCAAAAAGAGATGGTAGAATGAGTACCACCGGTGGAGGCCGGTGGGAAAATTCGAATCTCTTTTTGGGCCAGTTGGCGTAGTGGTGAGCAATGTACGACCCACGCACTGGTCCCCGGGTTCGTGTCCCGGTCCGAACATAATTTAATAATTTATATATGTTCGGGGTCGGTGGTCTATAGCGAGTACAACCACCCCCGCATAATTTGGGGGTGGCTACGAGCTATTGGAGGCATGTTTAGAAAGCTCTAAGCCCGACGGGGCGGTGAGTTAGTATAAACATAACTCTGTGGTGTGTGACCGAAAGTTCACTGCTTCAGAAGTCCTAGGCAGACGGCCCATAATGGACGGACGTTGCGGTGGATTAGTAGGTATGACGGTGGAGCCTAGCTCCAAAGAGATGGTAGAATGAGTACCACCGGTGGAGGCCGGTGGGAAAATTCGAATCTCTTTGACGGGCCAGTTGGCGTAGTGGTGAGCAATGTACGACCCACGCACTGGTCCCCGGGTTCGTGTCCCGGTCCGAACATAATTTAATAATTTATATATGTTCGGGGTCGGTGGTCTATAGCGAGTACAACCACCCCCGCATAATTTGGGGGTGGCTACGAGCTATTGGAGGCATGTTTAGAAAGCTCAAAGCCCGACGGGGCGGTGAGTTAGTATAAACATAACTCTGTGGTGTGTGACCGAAAGTTCACTGCTTCAGAAGTCCTAGGCAGACGGCCTATAATGGACGGACGTTGCGGTGGATTAGTAGGTATGACGGTGGAGCCTAGCTCCAAAAGAGATGGTAGAATGAGTACCACCGGTGGAGGCCGGTGGGAAAATTCGAATCTCTTTTTTTCCGGGGGAGAGGCTGACTCCTACCGGACGCGTCCCCGGGTGGCGGATGGGGGAGTGCCACTCGCAACCGGCCCCAAACGGGAGCGAGTGGTAGCGGGGAAACCCGCCGCGGACCAACAGCCAGGGTGGGGTGTCAGGCGGACACCCGGGCCCACCGGAGGTAGCGCGGTGTCTCTGGCCGTTTTCACGGTAGGAGGCACTGCGCGGGCCGCACTGCCGGGACTAGCCCGTCGGTGCGGCGGCTGGAGCGGGGCCACTTCGGTGGTCCTGTGTCTAGCGAGGGGTGTCGGCAGCCAGCTCAGTCGGAGCTGGGCCGACGGTAGGGGGGCCGCGGGGGAAGAGGAGTGCCGGTATTGCGGTGCGCCGCTCGTCCCTATCTCCCGCGGCCTAGCGGGGCCACCACCGTTGGATGGTGGACGCGGTGGGGATGCAGAGGAAGAGGAGCTACGGTATTACGGTGCGCCGTACTCCCTATCCTCTGCAACCGTTTTGGGGGGGTTGTCGGGGGGGGCCGCGGGGGGCAGGAAGAATAAAATATTTCTTCCCGCCTTCCACGGTCCCAGCGGGGCCGTCACCGCTTGATGGCGGCATTGTGAGGGGGCGGCAGGGGAAGGGGAGTGTCGGCGTTGTCGCATCTTCTTCTCCTGCTGCCGTTGTGGACGGGCCCTCATCGGGCGTTGATGATGTTTGCCCAATTCGTTGGGTGGGAGGTTTTTGGGTGTATACGTATAGACTTATATACGTATACACCCCTTCTTTTTTGCAGGTGGCCCACTTCGGTGGGCGGTGTACAGGTCGTGTGGGGCTGCTCCGGGTACTTCTCTGATCAGCAGAGTGGACTTGCGAGCAGCCTCACTTTTCTGAGGGGTCCACTTCGGTGGACAGAGGGGGCTGTTTCTCAGCAGCTCCCTCACCAGACGGGCCGACCATCTGGCCTGCCGCCGGGGCGTCGCGGTTGTATGCTAACGCGATCCCGTGACGTCCCACTATGGCGGATGAGGGTTGGGGTCAGGTTTTAGTGGGTAGTACGGGCCGCCTCTTGTTCTCACAAGGGTGTTAGGCCTGTGAGTCCCACACAGTGCCTCCTGGGGGTCAGGGGGTCAGTGCGATAAATGCATTTCCTGACGTTAAAAAAAAAAAAAAAAAAAAAAAAAAAAAAAAAAAAAAAAAAAAAAAAAAAAAAAAAAAAAAAAAAAAAAAAAAAAAAAAAAAAAAAAAAAAAAAAAAAAAAAAAAAAAAAAAAAAAAAAAAAAAAAAAAAAAAAAAAAAAAAAAAAAGGTTAGGTTAGGTTAGGTTAGGTTAGGTTAGGTTAGGTTAGGTTAGGTTAGGTTAGGTTAGGTTAGGTTAGGTTAGGTTAGGTTAGGTTAGGTTAGGTTAGGTTAGGTTAGGTTAGGTTAGGTTAGGTTAGGTTAGGTTAGGTTAGGTTAGGTTAGGTTAGGTTGATAATTTAGTTTGTTCATATACCCTTGTGAAACTAGGGGATTTGTTTTGCAGATATTTAGTTTATTTAATAATATTAACGTTAAAAACTCTCAACGAACAGACATCTATTCGACCGGCATTTTTGTATAGATAGTGGGTGGAGCTTGAGCATCATGCGGACTGAGTGGGAGGGGCTTGAGTGTGGCTGACGCATCTGATGACGCGTCGACCCGTCCCTTGCCCCGTGGTTCGATACCCCCGCACCCCTGTGACTCCGAGACGGTCACGTAGGCATAACCGTTGTCCCGCGATATTGCTTATATTTCTATTAAAGTTTTAAAACATGGGTTTCGTATGAGATGTAGCTTTTATAATTAATAAGGTTTGGTATTTTAAATGTTGTAATTGTTATCTAGATTAATTATCTTTACTATCTTATTAAACTTGAGCTGAACAATTTCCTATTAGGTACGTTTAATTAATAATATAATAATTAATCTAATGCTGGTAATTAATGTTCAATTAAATTAACATGATTGCGAATTCTAATTTCTATAGGGAAAGCTTTATTAACTAAACTTAGAATCTATCCCGAGTTTTCCTATATTCTGCATAAATATGGTCTAATGCACAGACAACCTTAATCTAGGGCATATCCCTATTTTATGAAACACGAAGTAGATAACTATTACTTACGATAGTATACAGGTAACTTTAACTTAATCATACACTATTATGGAATTAGGAGATTCATTTTGTATATATATTTAATAATATTTAATGAAATTAACGTAGGGGA
The DNA here is from genome assembly GCA_951802675.2 of Boloria euphrosyne. Lineage (NCBI taxonomy): Eukaryota > Metazoa > Arthropoda > Insecta > Lepidoptera > Nymphalidae > Boloria > Boloria euphrosyne. The sequence continues at coordinate 15,735,837 of OX637874.1, forward strand.
AAATTCAACGAACAAACATTGTTCGACCGGCATTCTATATAGACAGTGGGAGGAGCCTAGGCGCCATCATACGATCTAAGTGGGAGGAGCCTCGATGCGGCTGTCGCTCGGCTGACATTGTTGCCGTGTCATTTGTTTAGACTTAATATATTTTTCTACCTAAGGGTTCTGTACAGTTTTTGAATTCTATATTAATGTTTGGATTTTATACCTTATTCTTATGATTAGTAGTACATCGTATTATTTGTTGTAACTCGCAATTATATTAATTACTTAGATTCTATTGCGTGATAATTGCTGTATAAATTTTTAAGTTGTCTAATTAAACTACTATAAATACTCGAATTTTATTTAGGATTTGTATGCAAGGAGTTGTAGTGGTTTTATTTATCAAATTTAGGTACAATGGATGAATAAATAATGTAATATTATCTACTTAGTTATTATGTACATACCTCTTAAATTACTTTGGTTTGCCTTATTGTCTTGAATACGCGGAACCCTAAAAATTTTGCGAGCTTCTATATAGGTCACGTCGATCTACCCACCATTTTGCGATTCTCATGTCTATAGTTATTTTAAGTCTTAATATTAGATTTTATCTATCTTTTTGATAATAATATTCTTTAGTAGTCTCGAATATATTATATGTATATACGCAATTTAATTACAATGGATTAACAAATAATGTAATATTATCTACTTAAATAGTATATACATATCTTTTAAACTATTTTGGTTCGCCTTATTGTCGCGAAGGCGCAGATCCCTAAATTTTTATGAGCATCTATGTAGGTCATGTCGATCTACCCGCCATTTTATATTCTTATGTCTGTAGCTATTTGAAGTTTAATATTAGGTTTCTAAATTAAAACAGAGATTAGGTATTAGCACCGCTGTGCCATCGGGGTGCGTAGCGGCTGCTAGCGTCAGCCCCCCCCGTCCCACCGTGACGCGCTCCCGCTCCCCGCGGCCCTGTGCACTTGTTTTTATCGGGCGCGTTGGCGCCATTTCTTGTGGACTTTGTTAATATAGATTTTATTTATGAATATTGTTTTAGGAAAGGTGTGGACAAGTAAAGCAGGTTTTATTTTGAACTTTTAATATGAGATAGTGGTTTGTTAAATATTGAACTTATAAATTGTAATGCTACTACTGAGTCGCTGGGTTGCTCATGAGAAATTTTCCCTATGAATATCAAATAATGTTTGCAAATTATTAACCCTATAACCCGCGACTATTGATTTATCTATTAAGGTTAATTGTTACTATACTGGCCTATATAGATTTTTGCTATGGCCAAGCTCGACACGCTATTGGAATAAATATCTTTAAATTCTTATAAACTCGGATTTTATATTTAACAGAACGCGCTGGACAGTGTTAGGACTTAATTAAGGATATTATTATTTATCTTCTTAATTAGTTCCCCTTATTTTCTCTGTATTGCTAATGTGAATCATAGAGGCATTCCCGCCTTCTCGCGCCTTTCGTGTGCTAGTAGTAGATAATTCGATTTTAATTCATTGCTGGATAGGTAGTACAGTATGAATCTTTGTAATTGCATAATCTGCTTTTTCTTTAGAATATATATCTTAGATTGTTGATATGCCCTTCTATATGTATCTAAGTATGTATGCAATCTTATCTTTTTATTTTCATCTAGGATATATGTTTATAAATTGTCATGTTAGGTTCTTTATGTGTATGCATTTGAAGTATATATATAAACGTATGCATGAGGGAATATAGATTTGTATGTATGTAAGTATGTATGTATGTAGGTATATATTCATGTGTGTATGTTTGTATATGGGTAGGTAGGTATATATGTACGTATGTATTATTTGTCGAGCCTAATATATTTTTCTGCTTGAGGGCTCTTTATAGTCCTTTAAGCCTTTATAATCTATCCCATTTTATATTATTTATCCTCATATCTAGTATTATGTTGTATTGTATTTTAAATGTAACTCACTACTATACTTTACTCAACATATGTTATCATGTAATACTCGTGGAACAAGTTTCTATGTTCTATGTCAAGTCGATCTACCCGCTTCTTTTTGTTGTACCGAGCGTGCTGGCGCCGCTCTGTCGCGGAATGCGGAAGTTGATTCTTTATATTAGCATTATTTATATGCGTAATTCTTTTACTAAAATAAATTATAAATCTAAACTAGTCAATGTAGACTTCATCGTTTACACAAATTAACATGTAACATAGGACATTGTTACTTATAGGTAACATCAAACAAATAAGTTGTTCTTATTAATCTAATTTAAGTTTAAGAATCTGCCAAGGTGGATAGGTGCTTAGGTTTTGAATATATTATTTTGACTTTTTGTGACCTTCTATACTAAAACTCAACCTTTCACGATAGACCATTTACTTTGGCATATTAGGCTACTAGAAACTGTACCGGTACTGAGATAATGTGTTTATTAGGATAGATAATTATAACTTCTGATGACTGTATAGTTTATATATAGAGTTCCTTTATTTTAACGGATGTTGCTTTAGGATAGTATGGATAGACAAGACAGGTGGGTTTCTTTGGCGCTAGTAATGGACTTGGGTATATAATGGTACTTTGGGTGTGCAACACTAGGTACTTCTGGGCCGTTCCATATATTTGTGTATATGCGTATGTATATGTATGTATGTATGTATGTGTATATATGTGTATATATGTATATATAGGTGTATGTATGTATGCATGTATGTATATGCATATATGGATGTATGTGTATATATGTTGGTATGTGTATGTATGTTTATATGTGTATATAGTTCTGGACCTTCGGAAATCCAATCCTGAACCTTAGACATCAGCTGTTAAGTACTGAATCCATGACCTGTAATATTGTGCCGTTGGGCTTTACATAAATTTTTCTATTTGTTTTCATAACTTAAATGAATGTTGGAGGTACTCTTGTAGGTACTCTTGTTCGGTTATTAGAAGAAATAATTATAAGTTCTCATTGTGGAGTTTAGTAACATAGTTTTTATTTACGAATACTGTTTTAGGTTTAGGTTTAGGAATAGTATAGATACATAGTCTGGATAGACGGGTCTTCCTTAGCTTTAGCTTGAGGTTTAGATACGAGATATTAGACTGTTAAATATGGAGTATATAATTTGTAATGTTGTCACTGAGCCGCTAGGTCCTTCATGAATTATTTTATACATATTATGATGTATGTGCGTATGTATGTGTATATGCTTGTATATATGTATGTACGTATATGTATATGTCTGTATAAATGAACGTGTATGTATGCTTGTATATATGAGTGGATGTATGTATGTATGTATGTACGTTTGTGTATGTATGTATGTATATATGTACGTATACGGGTGTATGTATGTATATGTATGAATGTAGGTATTATGTTTCTATGTGCATGTACGAATGTATGTATATATGTATGGGTATGTATGTAGGTATGTATATGTATGTATGTATGTGTATGAGTGTATGTATGTTTGTACGTATGTATACATGCATATGTATGTATGTATGTATATGTATATTTGTATGTATATGTAATTATGTATCCTACATATATTTGTATTCCCCCACCCTTTATCATAATATACATCTTGTTAGGTAGTGTTAGGGCAGAGCCTTCTTAAAACTACATTCATAGGTTTAGTTGGAAATAATACGGCTTTCCGATAAGTTGGTGAATGTGTAGGGAGGTTGCGGCAGGTTAAGCTATGCTAGATTAGAGTAATTAAATTTATGTATGTCACTTGAGGTACATTTATGCTGTGGGCAGTATATGGACACGTCATGTGCTAGAATTAGGGGACGGACAGACATTTAGATTTGTGAGAATGGCGAATTAGTAGGGTCTCGGCCCGAAAGTTCAAATCCATACATCCCCTGTGGTGTGGAGCGTCAGATTTACTTGGCGCCCGACAGCATAGACGGATGAATGGACTGTAAGGTGAACTAGTAGAGCTTGTTCCCTCACGGGCTTGAAAATTCAATGAATGAATGGTTTTTGTTACTGTTTAGAGCTTAGGGAACAAACGGACAGACGGACAGACAATGGGAAATATGAAACGCAAGAATGGTGAACTGTAAGAATGGCGAATTAGTAGGGCCTCGGCCCGAAAGTTCTAATCCATACAGCCCCCGTGAACGAAGAGCGCCAGGCGGACCACTGGCGCTTGACGCATGGACGGATGGATGGGACTGAAAGGCGAATTAGTAGTTCCCGCTTCTCGGGTTCGAAAAGTTCGAAGCCACGCATCCCCTGTGACGTAGAGCTACGCTCGGCGACATGGACGGATGAATGGTTTGGAAGGTGAATTAGTAGAGCTCCCCTTCCTTTGGGGTGGGGACTTGAAAGTTCAATGAATGGAAAGGTGTGGGTGGGAAGGCCGCTGAAGGTTATCTGGGAGCTGGACTGCTGCCAAATCGGATGATAGTGGAGCAAACTCCGATTTGCCGCTACCGGGTGTTGAGGCCGGTGGCGGGAAATGGAGGGACAGCCCTAGATCGGATGATGGTGGGAGTCGGACGGCTGCTAGACACTCCCGAGGTGGCTGACCCACTCACTAGCTCAGTGAATGCATGATATGGTATCTGGGAACTGGACTGCCGCCAAATCGGATGATAGTGGAGTAACTCCGATTCGCCGCAACCGGGGTTGAGACCGGTGGCGGGGAACGGAGGGACAGCTCTAGATCGGATGATGGTGGGGGTCGGACGGCTGCTAGACACTCACAGACTGACTGACTAAATAATGATTAAGAACAGAAAGAGGTGGCGTGTTTGTATGGTGTTCGTGGTGTTTTTACATACTATGTTTCTGTTTTATTTATCTCTTATTATTATAGAACATAGGATTACATGAAGGGCGTAGGTGTGTACATCTGTGTTTTTTGAGTGGGTAAAGTATATATACTGTGCATGTAGTCTAATAAACATATCTATGTTTGTCACGCGAGGTGTATTTTCGCTGTGGGCAGTGTATGGACACGTCACGAGATATAATTAGGGGAAGGACAGACACTTAGATTTGTGAGAGTGGCGAATTAGTAGGGTCTCGGCCCGAAAGTTCAAATCCATACATCCCCTGTGGTGTAGTGCGCCAGATTTACTTGGCGCCCGACAGCATAGACGGATGAATGGACTGTAAGGTGAACTAGTAGAGCTCGTCCCCTCACGGGCTTGAAAATTCAATGAATGAATGGTTCTTGTTACTGTTTAGAGCTTAGGGAACAAACGGACAGACGGACAGACAATGGGAAATATGAAACGCAAGAATGGTGAACTGTAAGAATGGCGAATTAGTAGGGCCTCGGCCCGAAAGTTCTTATCCAATACAGCCCCCGTGAACGAAGAGCACCAGGCGGGGACCACTGGCGCTTGACGCATGGACGGATGTATGGGACTGAAAGGCGAATTAGTAGTTCCCGCTTCTCGGGTGCGAAAGTTCGAAGCCACGCATCCCCTGTGACGTAGAGCTACGCTCGGCGACATGGACGGATGAATGGATTGGAAGGTGAATTAGTAGAGCTCCCCTTCCTTCGGGGTGGGGACTTGAAAGTTCAATGAATAGAAAGGTGTGGGGGGAAGGCCGCTGAAGGTTGTCTGGGAACTGGACTGCTGCCAAATCGGATGATAGTGGAGCAAACTCCGATTTGCCGCTACCGGGTGTTGAGGCCGGTGACGGGAAATGGAGGGACAGCTCTAGATCGGATGATGGTGGGAGTCGGACGGCTGCTTGACACTCCCGAGGTGACTGCCACTCCCTAGCGCAGTGAATGCATGATACGGTATCTGGGAACTGGACTGCCGCCAAATCGGATGATAGTGGAGTAACTCCGATTCGCCGCAACCGGGGTTGAGACCGGTGGCGGGGAACGGAGGGACAGCTCCAGATCGGATGATGGTGGGGGTTGGACGGCTGCTAGACACTCACAGACTGACTGACTTAATAATGATTAAGAACAGAAAGAAGTGGCGTGTTTGTATGGTGTTCGTGGTGCTTTGCATACTATATTTCTATTTTATTTATCTCATACTATTCTAGAACATAGGATTACAGGAAGGGGCGTAGGTGTGTACATCTGTGTTTTCGGAGTGGGTAAAGTATATATACTGTGCATGTAGTCTAATAAACATATCTATGTTTGTCACACGAGATGTATTTTCGCTGTGGGCAGTGTATGGACACGTCACGAGATATAATTAGGGGAAGGACAGACATTTAGATTTGTGAGAGTGGCGAATTAGTAGGGTTTCGGCCCGAAAGTTCAAATCCATACATCCCCTGTGGTGTGGAGCGTCAGATTTACTTGGCGCCTGGCAGCATAGACGGATGAATGGACTGTAAGGTGAACTAGTAGAGCTCGTTCCCTCACGGGCTTGAAAATTCAATGAATGAATGGTTCTTGTTACTGTTTAGAGCTTAGGGAACAAACGGACAGACGGACAGACAATGGGAAATATCAAACGCAAGAATGGTGAACTGTAAGAATGGCGAATTAGTAGGGCCTCGGCCCGAAAGTTCTAATCCATACAGCCCCCGTGAACGAAGAGCGCCAGGCGGACCACTGGCGCTTGACGCATGGACGGATGGATGGGACTGAAAGGCGAATTAGTAGTTCCCGCTTCTCGGGTTCGAAAAGTTCGAAGCCACGCATCCCCTGTGACGTAGAGCTACGCTCGGCGACATGGACGGATGAATGGTTTGGAAGGTGAATTAGTAGAGCTCCCCTTCCTTTGGGGTGGGGACTTGAAAGTTCAATGAATGAAAAGGTGTGGGGGGGAAGGCCGCTGAAGGTTGTCTGGGAGCTGGACTGCTGCCAAATCGGATGATAGTGGAGCAAACTCCGATTTGCCGCTACCGGGTGTTGAGGCCGGTGGCGGGAAATGGAGGGACAGCCCTAGATCGGACGATGGTGGGAGTCGGACGGCTGCTAGACACTCCCGAGGTGGCTGACCCACTCACTAGCTCAGTGAATGCATGGTACGGTATCTGGGAACTGGACTGCCGCCAAATCGGATGATAGTGGAGTAACTCCGATTCGCCGCAACCGGGGTTGAGACCGGTGGCGGGGAACGGAGGGATAGCTCTAGATCGGATGATGGTGGGGGTCGGACGGCTGCTAGACACTCACAGACTGACTGACTAAATAATGATTAAGAACAGAAAGAGGTGGCGTGTTTGTATGGTGCTCGTGGTGTTTTTACATACTATGTTTCTGTTTCATTTATCTCCTATTATTATAGAACATAGGATTACATGAAGGGCGTAGGTGTGTACATCTGTGTTTTTTGAGTGGGTAAAGTATATATACTGTGCATGTAGTCTAATAAACATATCTATGTTTGTCAAGTGAGGTGTATTTTCGCTGTGGGCAGTGTATGGACACGTCACAAGATAGAATTAGGGGAAGGACAGACATTTAGATTTGTGAGAGTGGCGAATTAGTAGGGTTTCGGCCCGAAAGTTCAAATCCATACATCCCCTGTGGTGTGGAGCGTCAGATTTACTTGGCGCCTGGCAGCATAGACGGATGAATGGACTGTAAGGTGAACTAGTAGAGCTCGTTCCCTCACGGGCTTGAAAATTCAATGAATGAATGGTTCTTGTTACTGTTTAGAGCTTAGGGAACAAACGGACAGACGGACAGACAATGGGAAATATCAAACGCAAGAATGGTGAACTGTAAGAATGGCGAATTAGTAGGGCCTCGGCCCGAAAGTTCTAATCCATACAGCCCCCGTGAACGAAGAGCGCCAGGCGGACCACTGGCGCTTGACGCATGGACGGATGGATGGGACTGAAAGGCGAATTAGTAGTTCCCGCTTCTCGGGTTCGAAAAGTTCGAAGCCACGCATCCCCTGTGACGTAGAGCTACGCTCGGCGACATGGACGGATGAATGGTTTGGAAGGTGAATTAGTAGAGCTCCCCTTCCTTTGGGGTGGGGACTTGAAAGTTCAATGAATGAAAAGGTGTGGGGGGGAAGGCCGCTGAAGGTTGTCTGGGAGCTGGACTGCTGCCAAATCGGATGATAGTGGAGCAAACTCCGATTTGCCGCTACCGGGTGTTGAGGCCGGTGGCGGGAAATGGAGGGACAGCCCTAGATCGGACGATGGTGGGAGTCGGACGGCTGCTAGACACTCCCGAGGTGGCTGACCCACTCACTAGCTCAGTGAATGCATGGTACGGTATCTGGGAACTGGACTGCCGCCAAATCGGATGATAGTGGAGTAACTCCGATTCGCCGCAACCGGGGTTGAGACCGGTGGCGGGGAACGGAGGGATAGCTCTAGATCGGATGATGGTGGGGGTCGGACGGCTGCTAGACACTCACAGACTGACTGACTAAATAATGATTAAGAACAGAAAGAGGTGGCGTGTTTGTATGGTGCTCGTGGTGTTTTTACATACTATGTTTCTGTTTCATTTATCTCCTATTATTATAGAACATAGGATTACATGAGGGGCGTAGGTGTGTACATCTGTGTTTTTTGAGTGGGTAAAGTATATATACTGTGCATGTAGTCTAATAAACATATCTATGTTTGTCAAGTGAGGTGTATTTTCGCTGTGGGCAGTGTATGGACACGTCACAAGATAGAATTAGGGGAAGGACAGACATTTAGATTTGTGAGAGTGGTGAATTAGTAGGGTCTTGGCCCGAAAGTTCAAATCCATACATCCCCTGTGGTGTAGAGCGCCAGATTTACTTGACGCCCGACAGCATAGACGGATGAATGGACTGTAAGGTGAACTAGTAGAGCTCGTCCCCTCACGAGCTTGAAAATTCAATGAATGAATGGTTCTTGTTACTGTTTTAAGTTAGGAAATAAACGGACAAACGGACAGACAATGAAGAATCAAAACATTGGAATGATGAGCTGGAAAAATGGCGAATAAGTAGGGTCTTGGCCCGAAAGTTCTAATTCATGCATCCCCTGTGACGAAAAGCGCCAGCTGCCACTGGTGCTGGACGACATGGACGGATGGATGGGACTGAAAGGCGAATTAGTAGTTCCCGCTTCTCGGGTTCGAAAAGTTCGAAGCCACGCATCCCCTGTGACGTAGAGCTACGCTCGGCGACATGGACGGATGAATGGTTTGGAAGGTGAATTAGTAGAACTCCCCTTCCTTCGGGGTGGGGACTTGAAAGTTCAATGAATGGAAAGGTGTGGGGGGGAAGGCCGCTGAAGGTTGTCTGGGTGCTGGACTACTGCCAAATCGGATGATAGTGGAGCAAACTCCGATTTGCTGCTACCGGGTGTTGAGGCCGGTGGCGGGAAATGGAGGGACAGCCCTAGATCGGATGATGGTGGGAGTCGGACGGCTGCTAGACACTCCCGAGGTGGCTGACCCACTCACTAGCTCAGTGAATGCATGATACGGTATCTGGGAACTGGACTGCCGCCAAATCGGATGATAGTGGAGTAACTCCGATTCGCCGCAACCGGGGCTGAGACCGGTGGCGGGGAACGGAGGGACAGCTCTAGATCGGATGATGGTGGGGGTTGGACGGCTGCTAGACACTCACAGACTGACGGATAAAACTAATAAAAATAGGAAGTTGTGGCGTGTTTGTATGGTGTTCGTGGTGTTCCTATTTATCTCATAATATTATAGAACACAGGATTACATGAATGGGTGTAGGTAAAACTATATATACTGTGCATGTAGTGTAATAAACATACCTATGTATGTCACATGAGGTATATTTCGATGTGGGCAGTGTATGGACACGTCACGAGATAGAATTAGGGGAAGGACAGACATTTAGGTTTGTGAGAGTGGTGAATTAGTAGGGTCTCGGCCCGAAAGTTCAAATCCATACATCCCCTGTGGCGAAGAGCGCCAGATTTACTTGACGCCCGACGGCATAGACGGATGAATGGACTGTAAGGTGAATTAGTAGAGCTCGTCCCCTCACGGGCTTGAAAATTCAATGAATGAATGGTTCTTGTTACTGTTTAGAGCTTAGGGAACAAACGGACAGACGGACAGACAATGGGAAATATGAAACGCAAGAATGGTGAACTGTAAGAATGGCGAACTAGTAGGGCCTCGGCCCGAAAGTTCTTATCCATACAGCCCCCGTGAACGAAGAGCGCCAGGCAGGGACCACTGGCGCTTGACGCATGGACGGATGGATGGGACTGAAAGGCGAATTAGTAGTTCCCGCTTCTCGGGTTCGAAAGTTTGAAGCCACGCATCCCCTGTGACGTAGAGCTACGCTCGGCGACATGGACGGATGAATGGATTGGAAGGTGAATTAGTAGAGCTCCCCTTCCTTCGGGGTGGGGACTTGAAAGTTCAATGAATGGAAAGGTGTGGGGGGAAGACCGCTGAAGGTTGTCTGGGAACTGGACTGCTGCCAAATCGGATGATAGTGGAGCAAACTCCGATTTGCCGCTACCGGGTGTTGAGGCCGGTGATGGGAAATGGAGGGACAGCTCTAGATCGGATGATGGTGGGAGTCGGACGGCTGCTAGACACTCCCGAGGTGACTGACCCACTCCCTAGCGCAGTGAATGCATGATACGGTATCTGGGAACTGGACTGCCGCCAAATCGGATGATAGTGGAGTAACTCCGATTCGCCGCAACCGGGGTTGAGACCGGTGGCGGGGAACGGAGGGACAGCTCTAGATCGGATGATGGTGGGGGTTGGACGGCTGCTAGACACTCACAGACTGACTGACTTAATAATGATTAAGAACAGAAAGAAGTGGCGTGTTTGTATGGTGTTCGTGGTGTTTTGCATACTATATTTCTATTTTATCTATCTCATACTATTCTAGAACATAGGATTACAGGAAGGGGCGTGGGTGTGTACATCTGTGTTTTCTGAGTGGGTAAAGTATATATACTGTGCATGTAGTCTAATAAACATATCTATGTTTGTCACACGAGATGAATGGATTGGAAGGTGAATTAGTAGAGATCCCCTTCCTTCGGGGTGGGGACTTGAAAGTTCAATGAATGGAAAGGGGTGGGGGGAAGGCCGCTGAAGGTTGTCTGGGAGCTGGACTGCTGCCAAATCGGATGATAGTGGAGCAAACTCCGATTTGCCGCTACCGGGTGTTGAGGCCGGTGGCGGGAAATGGAGGGACAGCCCTAGATCGGAGGATGGTGGGAGTCGGACGGCTGCTAGACACTCCCGAGGTGGCTGACCCACTCACTAGCGCAGTGAATGCATGATACGGTATCTGGGAACTGGACTGCCGCCAAATCGGACGATAGTGGAGTAACTCCAATTCGCCGCAACCGGGGTTGAGACCGGTGGCGGGGAACGGAGGGACAGCTCTAGATCGGATGATGGTGGGGGTCGGACGGCTGCTAGACACTCACAGACTGACCGACTAAATAATGATTAAGAACAGAAAGAGGTGGCGTGTTTGTATTTTATTTGTGGTACTTACTTAATGTATCACTATATTACCTGGCGAGGGCATCTCATTGATAAGGGCTGTGGCAAATGAGTATAACACTGTGGTTGTGGTCGAGAGTGGACTTGTGACTGGGCTCAACCCGGACATGAGACTGCGATCGAATGCGTGATGGCGAGTACAACCCCCCTCGCACTTTTGAAGGGGACTACGAGTCATTTGGTGGATTGTTAGAAAGTTTACTAAATCCGTTGGAGAGGGTCCTCCCTTGCCGATGGTTGCGGTGAATGAGTATAACGGATCACTGTGGTTGTTGTCGAGAGTGGACTTGTGACTGGGGCAACCCGGACATGAGACTGCAATCGAGTGCGTGATTGTGCCTTCCTCTGAGGGGGGGAGGGTGCGAGAACGAGTCATCTAGTGGGTTGTTAGAAAGTTCACTGAAGTGAATGAGTATAGCAGCTAGCTGGGGTCGAGAGTGGACTTGTGACTGGGGCAACCCGGACATGAGACCGCGATCGTATGCGTGATTGCGCCTTCCTCTGAGGGGGGGAGGGTGCGAGAACGAGTCTTATAGTGGATTGTTAGAAAGTTTACCAACTCCGTTGGCGAGGGTCTGCCCCCCCCCCCCTTGCCGATGGATGCGGTGAATGAGTACAACATACTGCTACTGTGGTATGTCCGAAAGTTCACTGTTTCAGACGACAGGTAACTGACGTTTGCGGTGGATTAGTAGGAATGGCGGAAAGTAGGAATTAGTAAGGGCTCTGCGGGGGGCGGGGACGAGCGGCGCACCGAACCGGCACTACTCGCTCCCTGCGGCTGCTCTGAAAGTTCCGAAATCACAAGTTATGGACGAGTACCACTGCCGAAAGGCGGTGCGAAAGAGACCCATTAATCCGGGGGAGAGGCTGACTCCTACCGGACGCGTCCCCAGGTGGCGGATGGGGGAATGCCACCTGCGACTGTTGGGACCCGACGACGAGCCTGGTCAGCTCAAGTTGGGACCCGACGACTGCGGGTGGTAGTGGGGAAACCTGCCGCGGGCCTGCGACTGTTGGGACCCGACAGAGGCTGCCTACTCTGTTGGGACCCGACGACTGCGGGTGGTGGCGGGGAATACCTGCCGCGGACCAACAGCCAGAGGGCGGCGCGGTGCCTTTAAGGCACTGCGCCAGAGGGTAGCGCGGTGTCTCTGGCCGACAGACCCCGGTTGGAGGCACTGCGCGGGCCTCCCGTCGGGACTAGCTCGACGGGTAGGCGGCCGGGAGTGGGACTGTCTTGCGGGAGGCGGTCCCGCAACTGGTGAGGTAGGTCGGCAGCCAGCTTGGTCCGGAGCTGGGCCGACGGTAGGGAGACCGCGGGGGGAGTGAGTGCCGGTTCGGTGCCAGCTCGTCCCTATCCTCCGCGGCCTGACGGGGCCGTCACCGTTAGATGACGGTGTGGTGGCCCACTTCGGTGGGCGTTTGATGTTTAATAGGTGCTGCTCCGGGTACTTCTCTGCTGCTATCAGAGTGGACTTGTGAGCAGCCCTATCGGAGTGGCCTTTAGGCCAACCGCTGGGGCGTCGCGGTTGAATGCTTAATGCGATCCCGTGGCGTCCCGTTAAGGCGGCTTGGAGTAGGGCGCTGGGTTTTAGGGGGTATATCACCGAGTCCCTCACAGTGCCCCCCTGGTTAGCAGGGGGGCCCGTGCGATAAATGCATTTCCCAGCGATAACAAAAAAAAAAAAAAAAAAAAAAAAAAAAAAAAAAAAAAAAAAAAAAAAAAAAGGTTAGGTTAGGTTAGGTTAGGTTAGGTTAGGTTAGGTTAGGTTAGGTTAGGTTAGGTTAGGTTAGGTTAGGTTAGGTTAGGTTAGGTTAGGTTAGGTTAGGTTAGGTTAGGTTAGGTTAGGTTAGGTTAGGTTAGGTTAGGTTAGGTTAGGTTAGGTTAGGTTAGGTTAGGTTAGGTTAGGTTAGGTTAGGTTAGGTTAGGTTAGGTTAGGTTAGGTTAGGTTAGGTTAGGTTAGGTTAGGTTAGGTTAGGTTAGGTTAGGTTAGGTTAGGTTAGGTTAGGTTAGGTTAGGTTAGGTTAGGTTAGGTTAGGTTAGGTTAGGTTAGGTTAGGTTAGGTTAGGTTAGGTTAGGTTAGGTTAGGTTAGGTTAGGTTAGGTTAGGTTAGGTTAGGTTAGGTTAGGTTAGGTTAGGTTAGGTTAGGTTAGGTTAGGTTAGGTTAGGTTAGGTTAGGTTAGGTTAGGTTAGGTTAGGTTAGGTTAGGTTAGGTTAGGTTAGGTTAGGTTAGGTTAGGTTAGGTTAGGTTAGGTTAGGTTAGGTTAGGTTAGGTTAGGTTAGGTTAGGTTAGGTTAGGTTAGGTTAGGTTAGGTTAGGTTAGGTTAGGTTAGGTTAGGTTAGGTTAGGTTAGGTT